>VXBA01003629.1:410610-500170 GCA_013399895.1 Serilophus lunatus | reverse complement strand
TACACAGTCCAAAGCAGCAGTTCAAAACCACATCTACTGTGGGAAGGAAGCCAACAGCAATGTTAAAAAATACAGAACAGAATATGTGCTAAACCGGCTCTGTCATTATGAAAGTGCATATCAGAACATGAAGAAAATCCTTATCTGTGTTACAAAAAATAAGGTCTGATGTGCACATGAATGTGGTGCATGGAAAGAGGAATTTAATTCCTTCCCTGAGTAAAGAACTTTACAAATTCCAATATCATGATTTTTTCCTTGTTGACATAGGAATAATAAGATAAAAGTATATTATGGGTTCAATTCCTTCCTACCTCTCATAGTTATCTCAGTTATCTCTCTGATAACTTCTCGGAGTTGATGAGGCAGAATCTTTCAGAAGTCAACCTGCTATTTTAAGCCTCTGAATTTTGAGGCATCAAACAGGAATATTACAGACCACAGGATCTGTTGTTGCTTCTGGTCCAACCATTCTCAAAATTCAAAGGAGAACTGAACAATGAGGAGAAGACAGTAAACTGAAAATTCTGTTCAGGTTAATTGCATAGGAAGATATTTGAGAAAGAATTTCCCAGGAACGGGGTATTTACATGAGGTTGAGAGGACGAGTGTTGAAAGAACACGTATGATTGTCCTTCTGCTTGACTAACCCGAATCACATCTGTCAGAGCTAAGCATGCACAGACCATAGCAGACAGAGCTGGCACGTTCTCAGGCTTGTCCAGAACATAAACCTGAAAAGTTTTGCATTCTGTTCAGAGTCTCAAAACCACCATGTGTGAGGAGGCTCAAAAATGCCACAGCTAGACTGCACTTACATAAGACTATTAAATTAATTGGTCTTGCAGCACAGTACAAAATGTAATTCAATCCTGGTGATAGATTGGGAGATTAATCACAATTTGCGGCCCACAAGGCAGATACATACACACGCACAAAAAAGTATACAAAAGGAAAGAAAGGAAAAGAAAAATATTCCAGCACTCAGAGCCTTTAGCTTCCAGTAATAATTAAATGTATTGATGACATTTTTGAAAGAGAAATTATTTCTCCCTTTTTCTCAGTTTAATATAAAACTGAGTTTTCACTGCTTTCAACTTAAAAAAAAGAAAAAAAACACACACAAAAAAACCCAAAAGCAGGGAATTGAGGCTTTTCTTTTTGAANAGTCTAAATACAATGGGTGAAGAAATCCACTGAGCTGGTCTGGAAGCTCTGTTTTTGTCTTTGCTTCATGAACTCACTCTTTGCTTTATGAGCTTCAGGGGTGTGGAAAAACCCAGGCCAGAATTTCTCACTGGGTAAAAGCTCATGCTATGTAAATCAGAAGGGGGGCGNTTGTTGACATAGGAATAATAAGATAAAAGTATATTATGGGTTCAATTCCTTCCTACCTCTCATAGTTATCTCAGTTATCTCTCTGATAACTTCTCGGAGTTGATGAGGCAGAATCTTTCAGAAGTCAACCTGCTATTTTAAGCCTCTGAATTTTGAGGCATCAAACAGGAATATTACAGACCACAGGATCTGTTGTTGCTTCTGGTCCAACCATTCTCAAAATTCAAAGGAGAACTGAACAATGAGGAGAAGACAGTAAACTGAAAATTCTGTTCAGGTTAATTGCATAGGAAGATATTTGAGAAAGAATTTCCCAGGAACGGGGTATTTACATGAGGTTGAGAGGACGAGTGTTGAAAGAACACGTATGATTGTCCTTCTGCTTGACTAACCCGAATCACATCTGTCAGAGCTAAGCATGCACAGACCATAGCAGACAGAGCTGGCACGTTCTCAGGCTTGTCCAGAACATAAACCTGAAAAGTTTTGCATTCTGTTCAGAGTCTCAAAACCACCATGTGTGAGGAGGCTCAAAAATGCCACAGCTAGACTGCACTTACATAAGACTATTAAATTAATTGGTCTTGCAGCACAGTACAAAATGTAATTCAATCCTGGTGATAGATTGGGAGATTAATCACAATTTGCGGCCCACAAGGCAGATACATACACACGCACAAAAAAGTATACAAAAGGAAAGAAAGGAAAAGAAAAATATTCCAGCACTCAGAGCCTTTAGCTTCCAGTAATAATTAAATGTATTGATGACATTTTTGAAAGAGAAATTATTTCTCCCTTTTTCTCAGTTTAATATAAAACTGAGTTTTCACTGCTTTCAACTTAAAAAAAAGAAAAAAAACACACACAAAAAAACCCAAAAGCAGGGAATTGAGGCTTTTCTTTTTGAAAAGGAACTTTGATATGTAGGAACATTTTTGTTCCCTGGCTTCTTTGTTAATAATTAAAAAATGCTGATGAAATTGGCTTTTCCATGAAAAAATCTTCAACTGGAAAATTCAACAATGTCTAGTACCAATCCTGAGCTAACACAGTCTTTTAAATTACACATGAACATTCTTAGAGTGGTTTATTTTTAAAAAAATCAGAAAAAGTAGCCTGAATTTCAAGAAAGTGAAAGTTCATTATAGTCTTGAGAACCCATAAAAACATTTTTAGGGCATTTGAAAAGGAAAAAGTACCATTTTTGGCTTTAAGCCTTTCACATACCATTCAAAGTCATTTCAGTGACAAAACTCCGATATTTTATAACCTGTATATGTTCTTCAAAAAATATGTGCATGAATTTAAGAAGGAACTTTGTGTGTTATTACTTATAAAGAGAAGATGTGTCAAGGCACATTCCTTGAAATGCTTTTCATTTGTAGAGGATATCTATAATTTAATATTTTTGGCTGTTTCGCAATGATGTGCTATTTCTCCATTTTGGTTGAAAATCAGTTACATCAATAATAAGAAAGAAGGATTTGAATTCCCACAGTTGTTTACTCCAGTGACAGAAATCCCCTGAACACAATTATCTTGGATGAAGATTTTCATGTCCCTCACTCAGAGCCTTCCTAAACACAATGTGTTTTGCCCTCAGTTGACTGAGAGGGCCTGAGTTTCAGAGAATAGGGCTTCCACGCTTCCTGAAAGTGTGACAGCTTCAAAGTATGTCCAATGAGACCCCAGAACCACCAGTCATTTTGGAAAAATGTTGTTGCTGTTTCTCTGATCCATTGTCTTTTTCAGAGTGGCACAACTGTGTTTGCTGTGCATAGTTCCCAACAAACTGATTGATGTGGAAGGCAAGCCAGGAAAATCTCTGCTCCACCCCATTTTGCGTGTTTCACGGTCAAAAATGTTCAATAACTGCCCAGATGGAGAATATATTTTTCCTTTTTGTTCCTGTACATACTCCTTCTGCAAATTGCATTATTATTGGGTCACTCACATCTATTGACTTCATTCTTGTAACCCTTTACGTAGTCACCCATCTACCACACCACTCTAGAAATGCCACCAGTGAGGTCCTGCTTGAAATGTTCCTGTAAATGAGAACAAAGGGAGCATACAGATCCTTTGATTAATCCCTGCTACACACACATCCACCCCTTGTTTTTACCATCCAAAGGAAAACTGCAAGTGCTCAGAATGCTTATGTGCAGTCCTGTGCTGTAATGTCATTTGTATTATGTTCTGCTCTAGTTGTGGTATTGTATAACCATCATTGCTTGAGCTTATGTCTTCATTCCTTCTTAGGTTACATGACCAACACTGAGATTAGGAACAGGTTTTAAAATACGTCCACATACTGGTAATTTATCACACACACATTACACAAATAAATAAATAATACTCACATATATATCAACTTAATTGCTGCACATGTAAGTACCTGATTTCACATAATGACTACTTCAAGGAAGCTTATACCTGATAGATATTAATTACTCTGTCTGAACCAAGGCCCCACTTTTCTCCTAAACATGTTACATTCAGTGGACTTTTGAATTTATCCTACTGCTCATCACTGCGTTGCCTAGACACTTTCTTTGCTACATCAGAAGAATGAAATCCTCAAAAGAAAGAATTTTGGGGGCGGGAGAGATCTGAAAGTCAGGGTAGTTTTGGAGCAAGAATCAAAGAAAATTAATTTTGCAGGTTTTATTTATAATTTTTTATTTATATTGTTTTATTTATACTGTTTTGGTGTCCAAGGACAAAAGCATTGCAAGTATTATCTTTGGAGAAAAAAAATCCTTCTATCTGTGTGTACTTCTGGATAACTTGCATAACTCTTAGTTTACACCATGAAGCTAAGAGGTGATTATTTTTTTCTGGTAGTGGGTTTGTGCCATCACGCCGAGCTGGGTTTCTTCCCAGGAACCATCCCTTCTCCCTGTCTTGGTATGTGCAGCACCAGTAACAACCCAGGTACCAGTGCTTCCTCCCAGAAGGAAATTCCAGCTTATATGGGGCCACCTTCCATTTCAGAGGAATTCTGTATGATTTAGGACCACTACAAATTTCTGATCACGATCACACTAAGTCTGAAGAGGATGCAGCCTTGCAGGCTGGAGGTACATTAGATATAACAGCTCTGTTTGTGTTTTCCCTGTTAAAAGAACACCATTATTCTAAGTCCCAAGTAATTGCTAAACTGTTACACTTCAGCAAATTTCCATGAAAGATATACAAGTCCCTAGAGATGTTCTGACACAGGAGTGTTAAGCACAGCATCCTTATATTTTAAGTAGGTGATTCTTTGCTACATAAATGTCCCAGCCTGCTGTATGCACAAAGGTAAGATGACCCTCCAGAGACATTAACGGCCTTTTTACCTCCTCGGTGCCTTATCCACAGGCAGGCAGCATCCTACCTCTGTACTCCAGCCTTGCTTTGCTTATTTGTGTTTATGGTACACAAGGCAGTAGATAAACAAAAAGGAGTTCTAGACACTTTCTGTACTTAGCTAAACCTTTTAGTTACACATTAGGGAACAGAAGTGTGGTATGACCCTCTGTTTATTTGTGGTTCTTTTAAGTGATGTCCAGAGACCTACATTTCATGGTTGTTTGAAAGTTTATATAACAGTGGGAAACTGTTAAACAGCAGTTTACCTTCGCTTTTTTCTTTTTTTTTCATCGTGTAAAGGATTTGAAATTAACACTCATTCTACCATATTATTTTAGATATTTTTCAACATTCTCTACATTTTCTTTTCCCTTAGAATTTACACTTCCTGTGAGCAATGATAATAGCATTCATGTCAAGAAATTTAAAATCTATTAAGTAACTGTGCATTTTAAAATAGTCCTTGAAATTATTGCAACTAATTGCTGTTCATCTGTCTCAAAAATAAATATTTTCTGATTAAAAAGAAAATTCTGCATTCTTCACATTAGACCTATAAACAAGGCCGAAAGTACTTCCAAAAATAAATCTTTTCTTTTTACTTCCTTGCATTCTATTGAGTAATATGTAATCCAATCTTTTAAATTAACTGGATATGTTTTTTTTAAATGTTCGCGACGTTCTTGCACGTCTCTCAGTTCCTAAAGCTTTGTCATGTTCAAACACCCTTAGGATCTCTCTAAAACTACAATACATTCAGAAAAGAAGTTTTTCTTTCATAGGTTTAAAATCTCCTCTTTGTATAATTTGACCCTAATTCTGTTTCCTTAAGAGTCAATGGTACTTTTGCTTTGCTATAGGATCCTCTTCTTTTACTGCTTTATATAGCTGCAGCTCCTTCCAACACAGAACACTTATTTCACTAACAAGAAAAAAAGGTAGAAAAAAATCCAATTTAAATATATACTTTGTTGAGTTACCAGGTCTTAATGCAGAGTCACTTTGGGATATTGCATATTGTTTTCCTGCAAATCATCTTAAACATTCAAACTAAGAAACATAAAACAACTTTAATGTAAACCATTTAGTATATAAATTTCATTTGGACTAAAATATAACTGTGTAAAAACGGCCAAACTTTTAATGCAAAATATGCATTATCTTGGCTCTTTATATAAGGATGAAGGAAACCCCACTTTTTAATTATGAATTTAAGTATTTGGAAAATAATTTTCAGCCTGAAACACAAGCCAGTTTTGTTGTTTTTAAAATTATTTGTGTCCAGGAATTTTTCTGGGAGAACATAGATGGAATTCATAGTAAAATAAATTTAATGTAATTCCATCATTTTTTTGGAAAGCTCACATGACAGAGTCATATCCCATTAATTCACAGTGATCACTAGAAGGCCAACTGAAAACTACAGAATAATACAAACTAGAGCCAAAAAATTTAAACGGTTCACTACACAAGACCTCACCTATTTTAGGTTTAAAAAAAAAAAGACATATTGTCTTCCCCATGTTAACTTTGTGCAACAGCTCTAATTTAGATGACCATATTTTATAAAAACAATTACCTTTTAGAGTTATGAATTCTCATGGTATAATGTTAAGTGTTTATATTTTTTCTGGAACACTCCTGGATGCAGATTCAGACTCTGCTACACACATGTAAAATATTCTGCACGGCAAGGCAATGCTTGAGACAAAATTTCTAAAGTTGCTGAAAAGTCCAGAGTTCACACAGACAAATTTGTCTTATTATCATTACTAGTATTTGTCAAGCTATACCTTCTATTCTCTAATTCTCCCTAAAAGAAAACCTTGGTGAGTGACAGAACTGCAAATCCAATCAAATACCATGAAAACTGGCCATAATAAACTTTGTTATAGTGAAACTCCACTTAGGGTGCAGCGAAAGGAAAGTCATGGAGCACATTTATGCTTTTCGACCGTGCACACTGCATTTACAAAGCCACTTGAAACTGCTGACAGACAAGTTTTTTTTAGGAGAGGATAGAGCCACACCGAATGTCTTAAAAGGTAGTAAGAATAATAACAAGGATTTCTGAGTACTCTCCCCAGTGCAGCTCTCGACAGTAAGTAAGCAGAGGGACTAACATTAACTTTTGAACATTTAACCTAAGTTGGGTTTGCAGTTAAAAGACAGATGTGGTGTGAAAGACCTAATTCACAGTTAATAATTTCCCTCTCCTCAAACACATACAAGAAAAGTAGGAAAAAAAAAAAAAAAAAAAAAAAAAGAAAGAGATTAAAAAGATATAAAGCCCTGTTTAGGCCAATAAGTTGTTAAATTTCTTGAGTAAGGACAATTTTCTAAGTACAATCATTTCCTCCAACAAGGTAACTCATGTAAACACCATCAGGATCATATTGTTTGCTCTGCGCTGCCAGATGGGGGATATAAACCATACAGAAACAATTTCAGATTTCCACCCTGATTAGTTCATCTTGAATA
This sequence comes from Serilophus lunatus, assembly GCA_013399895.1. Taxonomy (NCBI): domain Eukaryota; kingdom Metazoa; phylum Chordata; class Aves; order Passeriformes; family Eurylaimidae; genus Serilophus; species Serilophus lunatus. The sequence continues at coordinate 492,994 of VXBA01003629.1, read as the reverse complement.
TTTTCACAGTGTGAATCTGGAAGTCAGAAGTTTACATAATGGTTATAAATTAGGGAGAAATCCTGCTGCCAAGAAAGTCACACTCAAGCAAACAAACTGTCTCCTTCCTAACATGTTTTAGGTGTTGCTTATCAAACACATTCTCAGCTGTAGGTGGGAAAAAAAAAGCTTCAACTCGTCGTCGGAGTTTGGATTGCTCTTTTCCCACCGTGGGCTGTTTAGTCACAGCGGTGATTTGTCCGTACCGTCCCCATCCTCGACTCGCTCCCGGCGCCCGAACTGGCGAGAGGAGCCTTGCGGCATCCTGCAGCTCCCCCCGGGGGCCAGCGGAGAGCCCGCAGCCTCCCAAAGCCCTCGAGGAGCTCTGAGCCGCAGCCATCGGCAAGAGAGAAACTTCACTGAGCCAAAAAAAAAAAAATCTCCCCTGCGAGTTCTCGAGTCCTTCACACGGAAGAGCTCTGTTACTAGGCAGCCGAAGGGGTGACCTGTCCTGCACCCCTGAACTCCTCACATCTTCGTTGCATCTTTCTGAACTTCTTCAGAGCATGGTTTTGGCTGACTTTTACAGCCATTCCAAAACATAAGCCTTAAAACCAGTATTATTTTACAAAATCTCAACATAATGCCAGTTCTTATTAGACTCGATGGTTGCTGTGGTTGAAAGGAAAATAAAATTACAGTGTGGCTGTACAGTAGATAACAAATACCCGAGTAAGGTTTATGTAAAGGCAACTCTTGAGGCACAGGCAGATGGAGTAGGCAAAAGGTAAAGTTTGCACATTCTTTCCAATTGGCTTGGCTGAATGCTAAAGTAAAGCTCTTGCTTTTATTCAGAAATCAATCTAAAATTCAACATGTGCCAGTTATATAATTGAAAATTCTGGTTATTATAAGTACAGGCGTAAATTCTGCCCTCTAATACATGCACAAGTTCAGCCTTCCTTTAGGATCATCAGGGTTAATGTACATACATGTAGGGCAGAGTTTAATATTATCTCCATGGAGCAGCAAACGTTAGGTCAAACAAGCCACTTTCATTTAATACTAAGCATGTTTAAGGAGAAATGTCAGAGTTCAGTTCCGCTGGCTAATGTTGTAAATCAGGAATCACCAAAGCCAGACACCTACCCTGATTTTATATCTAATTTTCCTTAGGATTACTCCACTGAAAAAAATCAGTTCTTTACCAGGAATCTATCCTACCGACACATGAGCAGTTAATAAACTTTACTCAGACAAGGAAATCATGCTATGCAGGTAAGTAAATTTACTTGTGTGGTTTGACTACTTGCTAACGTTACTTTTTTATTACTGCTGCTGAAGTATTTTCAGCTGAAAATGACTTAGCTTTCTAAAGAAAGTTTTGCAGAAAATACCAGCCTTTTTCTTCCTTTTCTCTTTTCCTTTTTTCTCTTTTCTTTCTTTTCCTCTTTTCTTTCCCCCCCCCCTTGTCTTTCTTTTTTCTTTTCTTTTTCTTTTATCCTCTCTTTTTTCACCTTTTTTTTTCTTCCTTTTTTTTCCTTTTATTTTTATCTTTTCTATTCTTTTTCTCCTTTTATCTCCTCTTTCCCTTTTCTTTCCTTTTTCATTTGTTCTTTTTTCTTCCCCCCATTTTCTTTCCCTTTTTTTTTCTTCTTCTCTTGTCTGGCCTTCCCTTTCCTCCCCGACACATACATAAAGACCATATGGATAAAAAAACTCCTCGAACATATTTTTCTAAATTTTCTAACCAAATGCAAGTTTTGACATTTTAATGAAAACACCACAGGTTGGGGGGGGGTGGTGTTGGTGTTTTGTTTTCCTTCTTGTTGCGTTTGTTTTGCTGTTGTGGTGGTGGTGTGTTTTGTTGTTGTTATGGGGGGGAGTATTATTTTGAGAAGGAAAAGGCATGTTTCCCAGTTAATACATTTACCTACAGAAAAAGACAAATTTTTCAGGAGGCAGAAGAGCAGCTGGAGTCCTGGAGCGCAGTGCGTAGAATCCCACCCCAGTTCAGCTTTGCCACATTCGGTTGCGTTTTGCCAGGAGGCAAGACCTTTGCTAACATCAGAAATATCCCCCGCGCAAAAGGACTTGAAATACTACAAGCATGCATTAGGTAGCTTATGCTATACTTTCAGGTGCTTTTCTCATGCTCACGACCAATAGGTTGCTAATATGTTTTAATTCTCTTCCGGGCGAAGCGGGGGGCCCGGGGCTGAGGGTGCCCTGCGCTGTAGCCTCCTCCGGGGCCAGGAGCTGGGAAACATCTGCTCCATGGAGCTGGAGGTGGGGAGCGGAGCGTGTGAGCAACAGGAGAGGCTGCGGCTGCCGGCGGGGCTGTCCGGGGACGGGGCCGGGGGATCCCGGCGGGAGCTCGGCATCCGCAGGCGCCCCTCGCCCGCTCATCTCCTCGCTCCTTCCCCCTCACAAGCTGTATAATGGCGCCTCCTGCCTACCGGCACAAGGAAGCTGCCTGCGGAAGCTCGGACGACGAGCTTTTTCCCATTGCCCTGCTGAGCTCCTTCAGCGGCTGCAGCGCATCTCCCGCCGTGCCCGAGCGCTCCGTGACTCCGCAGGGAAGAGCGGGGCGTGCAGAGCTGCAGCGAGCAGCCAGCGCCTTGCTTAGCGCGCCAGGCGGGCTTCCTCCGGCCGTGGGTGGGGGTGGACGGGCACACTGAGAACCCCACGGTGACTCTGCAGCAGACACCCGACTGAGCAGGGCAGTCACAAGCGCGGCTCTCCCCGCTGAGCACCGCGGGAATTTTGCAGAGGTCCAAAGTTGAACGGAGCTGCCAGGTGAGCTGAACTCTCGTTGCAGACCAAAGCCACGGCAGGTGATGGCTGCAAAAGCCGTGCCTCCTCTTGGATTCTCATCTTCCTCTGCTTTCTGCCTCCAGAGCAAGGAAAACCCCAGTCACAGGTAATGGTGTTCAGCCATTCATTCACTGTCCTTGACTTACACCTGGCAAATTTTGAGCGTCAGCGCTATTTGGTGGCTGTGGAGCATAGAGAAGTCCTCAAACTGGGGCAAGATAGCGTTTTACACAGATAGTGACTGCAAAAGAAACACAATGATGGTGCCGTTCATGCTGTTCTGATTCTCCTGTGCCCAGGTTCAGTACTGTATGAATTAAATGAGTAAGAGGCTTCTCAGATAATGTGTTACCCAGAATTCTACCCAAAATATATGCTGATACAAATTGTTACTGTCTGTAAAGGAATCTAGCTTCATGTCTAGCTACAGTTGCCCCGGGTTTTCCCCCCCTTTTTTGTATAATTGTGGCTCAACTAAAATTCAGGCCAAATAGGATAGACAATATTAAGCATGCAGACTTTGGTCTGCCATAGTTAACCATGTAAATTTCTGATTTTCTCATTATCAAATGTTTCCCTGACAAGTAAATGTCTAATACTCACAGTAAGGATTATATGAAGTATAAATATTTCAAATATAATTAGGACTTCTTTAGATGGTTTTAAATATGAGACATTAGTTGCTCTTGCAGATTCCCTCATATCGTTTTTCACATATATGGTAATATATCCAAGTAGATGTGGGAATGTATTGCAGTAACACTGAAAAGGAAATATTTTAATACTCACATATAAATGTACTCCTCCTGATATTTCTGCCCATAACATCTATATAAAGAGATTGAACCACCTGTACATTTCAGTTACAAAGAAGATGACAGTACTTCAGCCTTTGCAAAACATCTCTGAACTATGTCAAGAAACAGCCCTGGTTCCACTCAGCTGTGTTTTTCAGACCTGTGGATGATATCTAGCTGGTTTATGAATGCTGTTGAAATTGAAATGTGTAGCATATACCATAATTGCAGGCATTTGGATCAGCACATAAAATAACTGTTCTCAGAATATCTCCAAGACTCACACTTCACAAAGCTCTGCTTTTCTTGTATAAACACAACGAACTAAAAGAAGAATGTATAAACTTTCTCTTCATGCACCTTTGCCCTTCTTTTCTCTTTAGTAAAGGAAGAATCTCAGCTTAATTTAGTTATATCTTTGGTGACTACACATCTGCAGCCTTTCAAGAGACAGTTGTTCTCTCTCAGGCTCTTCTTTTACGTCCTAAAATAACATAGACCATGGACTTAATATTATATAAACGGAGGCTTTCCTACCATGGTGGAAAAAGGTATTCACCTGTTTGTTTCTTTCTTTTCATTCAGGCACGTCCCACACTGCAAAAGAAAGCAGCTGAGTTCCAGCCACACTGCTGCTGTTCAGAACTTTTAATATATTCATCACTCACGTGATGAAAATCGAAAAGAAGTTTTTTTGAGTTTCCATTGAAAGCTCTGAAGTGTACAACAGGGAGACATCTATTTACTTTTGCATTTCTTCACCTTTTTTTTTTTGTTTTGTTTTCCCAATGATGCATTTAGTTTCATTTAAAGGAAAAAGAGAAGATGAGAGTAAAGAAGTGAGGAGAGAAAGAATCACTGTGTTTGATAATTTTTCTGTTTAAATATTAAAAAGGCTTTGACATGAGCTGGAGAATGGAATGGTGGGTGGAAACCATTCCCAGGACTACTGCTTGCTGGAATCAATTTTCTGGAAGACTGGTTTCATAGGGCCACATCACATCAGATTACATTTTGATTATTATATCTTTTTGACATTTTTGAACAGTATTTTGCTAATTTTTAACTATAATTTACAATAATATACCAGAATTCATCAGGCACATTGCTTAAAACCATAAAACCACAAGAACTAGGAATGTGTTCATAAACGTATTTTAATGTGACAGCCACTGCTTTGCCAGCTTTATCAAAGATATTCATGTGTTTATTGGTCAGGTAAGAGCTAACAGGTCTAAAAATCAGGTAGCCACTGAAGAAAGAACCTCATTATAGCTTTATCTACAGGTCAAAAATACTGTTAAAATTCCCAGCCATCACCACTGCCTTATGATGTCTTGTCAGAGTGAGTGAAAAAATATCTTTTTAATTCTATATTCTTTAAAAAAAAATAAAAAAAAACTACTTTAGGATGTTTTGATCTCAATGCAAAACAAAAAAAGAAGTCTTAAGCTGAAACTGAGTGAGATTTCAGCCCCCCATACACACACACAAAAACAAATTAGTAAAGGGTTTGTTTTTCACATTGAGTATGCAATATTATAAGACATAAGGAAATCTTTTCTGAAAGTCAAAAACATCTGTAACTGCAATTACAATGCCTACAGTACATTACAATGATGAAGTTTGATTGGAAAACTCACTGTACAAGACAATTAAACCAGAATCATAGCAGGCTTTTTTAATCAGGAACATCTATTCCAATCCTCTTCATCAAATCCAATGTGGGCAGCTCCCTGGCTGACAGCAATGGGACCGGGTTTGTAGCTGATAAGCCACAAGATTTGCCATAATGCATGGGAGAAGCGGGCACTGGTCTAATCAGACATCATTTTTTGGCTCTCAGGACGGAGGGATCATGTCTTGAGAAACATCAGGTCTGTGGTTGCTGGAAAGGAGCAGGCAATTTTAGCTCATTTAACAGCTCCATCTCTGTAGCTGTTTGTGGGGGTAATTCAAAAGCATCAAGGTCTGCTCAAACTCAGCATTCCTCACCAACACCCTCTAACCACCAAAACTGGAAGATGGGAGAGGGACCACACATAGCCACAGCTCTTGCCTGTTAACAATTAAAATCTGCTTGCAAGAAATTAACAATGAAAACTCTTAACTATGTAATATTCATTCCCTCACACATGAATTATGAGGTGAGCCCTAACTTTTGCACATATTTGTGATACCACACTTCCCACACTGTAATATAGCCTCTTTTTTGTATTTACTCAATATGAGCTGGCTGGCAGCAAATGATACACTTTGGGTTTTCATGAATATGTTCTATGCACATAGATTGGGTATGGTGGGAGGAAGAGAGCCTGTGGGTCAGGCACATGAATAAATAAGAAATAGAAATAATTAATAGCTATGATATCATTCGTGTCCTTTCAGAGCATGCTGAAAGTAGGGTTGTCTGACCCACCTGTACACTGTAGCTGCTTGCACATGTAAATGCTACAAATGGAAATGGAATCAATAGCCTTTAAGGCTTTAGCAGTAGCTCTTTAGGTTTTCCTGTGTCTGTCCCCAAAGTAAAAAGTTGGCTGCAATTCATGCCTACAACACATTGGGCAAAAAAAAAATAAATGTAGAGAGTAGGAAACTCCAGCAATAGCAAAGCCTTGCCAGCAGACACTAAAGCAGAGGTTTCCAGCTTCTCTCAGCCCCACATCAGGACAGTTTGGTGTGGTGTGAAGTACCAGCATCCATAAGGCTCCAGGCAGCCACCTGTGGCCTGAAGGTTTGCAGCAAGGCTGGTCACCCTGCAGTCCCTTTGTGCCCAATGGGTGGGAGTAAGTACTTCTGGGGTACCAGATGATTCAGTTGACAAGTAGACATTAAAATGGGTAGGATTGTTCCCTTCGGAACTGCAAATATTTCATCTCCATTGGCCATAAAGGAGACCTAGAATGACTACCTCAGATCTTGGTGCCCACATTTTAAACAAAATGGTTTGGGTTGGAAAGGACTATGAAAGATGCCCTGCTTGATTTGTTGCCTGTTGACAGAGAGTCTAATGTGTAGACTAATGATTGGTGGCCATCTTGGCCACAGCAACCATGAAGCAGGACACAGGAGCAAGCAATTCCCAGAAATGTTGGAAGGAAAGCAAACATGGCAGAAGGCTGGCTTGGATGAGCAGGGATCTCCTTCTGGAGATAAGGTAGAAAAGGAAGGATCATGTGAGTATGGTAAATACCCAGTCCACCCTGAACTTGCATGAGATCTGCTGCTACAGGTAGATCCCTATAAGTCTTTGGGGCTTGCTGGGATTCCTCCTGCCATGGGCCATTGGAACTAGATGATCTTCTACTTACTTTATTTTTTTTTTCCAAAACCACAGACATGAAAAATGCAGATAGAGTAATACACTATGGTGTGCTGACATGCTTGCAGAAGGAACAAATGTCCTGATTTTGATATGGAAGAGCCATTATGAGGAATTTCTGGACTGTTGGGAAGTTTCATGGAAGTGGAAGAAATGGACTAGAATTAAAATACAGAGAAAAAGTAAACTGATGCACATAACCATGGCAAGGTAAACCTTTAGATGCTCAACAACAGTAGGTTACTTCATCAACCATCTTTTTTGGTAATGTTTCTTGACTTCCAGAGTAACACAAGAATTTGCCTCAGCACTGGTTGTGCTATTTCTGAGGGCAATTCCTGCCCCAGCAGCAATGATCATGATGCATTCAGCACCAGGTGGCACTGCCAGAGCTGCTGTGGAGCAAGACCAGGGGCTTCACCAGAAACTCCTTCAAGCAGCAGAGGAATCAGGTTCGGTCCTAGTATATTACTCCTATTTAGCAAGTACGATTTGGTTTTCTTGATTTTGTTTGCGTTTCATTTCTGGTTTTGGGTTTTCAGGACTCCCATGTTGACGCTTGGGTTGAAATTCTCGATGCTAAATGTTTGTGGCAGTGCTATTTGTGACAAGCATCTGTCAAAACTGATTTATATGGTAGAAATCAAGAAACAACATTAAAAATAAACTCTGATTTTCCTTGCCAATTTCTTACATGTAAGAAATGATGCATTAATGCCTGGAATCACAGGGACCACATTAACACAGTGCTTTCTTTTCAATAGGTTTGTGACCTTTTGTGGATTTGGCAACAACCATTTCCAAACTATATATAAAAGGATAGAAATGGTTCCTCTTTCAGTGGATAAAGACTGGAGAACAGTCAGAAGATTGCAAGGCGTAACACTGTCTGGAGAGACACCTCAGATTTTAGAAGCACATGAGTGAATCTGTGATACTAGATTGCATCTCTTGTGATGACATTTTTTGTTTTTTCTTATAGTGATGGTTAAAAAGGTATGTTTTAAAAAAACACTATTTCATACCATCATAACCAGATTGAGAAGGACAGAGGAAAGAAGGAAAAAAAAAAGAGGAAAGGAAAGGAAAGGAAAGGGGAAGGAAGGAAGGAAGGAAGAAAGAAAGAAAGAAAGAGAAAGAAAGAAAGAAAGAGAAAGAAAGAAAGAAAGAGAAAGAAAGAAAGAAAGAGAAAGAAAGAAAGAAAGAGAAAGAAAGAAAGAAAGAGAAAGAAAGAAAGAAAGAGAAAGAAAGAAAGAAAGAGAAAGAAAGAAAGAAAGAGAAAGAAAGAAAGAAAGAGAAAGAAAGAAAGAAAGAGAAAGAAAGAAAGAAAGAGAAAGAAAGAAAGAAAGAGAAAGAAAGAAAGAAAGAGAAAGAAAGAAAGAAAGAGAAAGAAAGAAAGAAAGAGAAAGAAAGAAAGAAAGAGAAAGAAAGAAAGAAAGAGAAAGAAAGAAAGAAAGAAAAGAAAGAATAATTTAACAGAGACATTCTTTCAAACTAAATGTTTCCTTTAAATTTTTAAATTTCAAAGTATTTGAACCCCTTTCTACATTTTCAAATACAAACTTTAAAAGAAATTAACTATTTCTCTGAAGGTGAAATTAATCTTGTGGCTTTTTCAATCCCTGCTGTAGTATGTATTTGGTTGGTTGTTTATACCAAGCTGGCCACATAACTCTCAGGTACAGCATCTGCATTTCTAGACTTCTGCTCCAGTTTTTATGTAACCTGCTGAAAGAAAATGCTCAGACTGTGAGGATTGAGCAGCCACTTCTTTGAAGCAGTTACCAGTGCAGCTTCTGACTCCAGTCCTCTGCCAGCACACATTCAACCAGCCTGCAGACATCAGTAGCTGGCTTTCCCTCACACTGAGGCTTCAAATTAAATTGCTGTTGAGACTCCATGACATAAATTAAGAACAGAAAAACCAGTTTTAAGCTCACAGCTCTGAAGAAATCACCAAACGAATTCTATTTTGGCAGCTTGCTGCTCACAACTCAGAAAATACGACAGCAAGGCAAATCACATGTCCAGTGTATGTTTTATAACCCCGAGCAGACTGAGCCATCTTGTAGGCACATGCTTGACTATTTTTAGTGGCTGTGCTCCTGCAAATATGGCAAAGTCCTTTAGTGTTGCCGAGTCACTAGGGGCTACTTGAAAAGTAGCAAGAGATGTCAGTTGTTGGAATTTTGACTGAAAATAATAATACCTGGATTTCAGATTTGCTGCACAGATTTGCCAAAGAGCAAATGAAGTCAGCTCTGGCAAAATGACGATTTGCTGATTGCTGCCTCCAGCCATGAAAGTGCAGGATTTGACTGTGTTTTATTTTCATCACCATTGCTACAGCATCGTTTTTAAGGTACACAGTGGCTCGTGAGAATGCCAGTTTTCCAGGGTGTCCATCTGGGAATCAAACAACCCTCCTTCTACTCCAGGCAGGCCCTATGGTGTATCCAGAGGACCTATAACTGACACGGCCCATTAGTCATAGAAACATCCCACTAAAATTAGCGGCAGCTTTTCATCTTTATGGGCCTCATGCCTCGGTCCATATGTAGAACATACAGAATGGATTTTTCTTTTCTTGGCATGTAACCCCGTCTTTCCGGTACTTTGGTTCCAGACCTTCATGAGCAATGCAGGTGGCTTTTGTTGTTCCACAGCTCATATTCTTGACAGTTACTGCATCTACACAATACTTCTGGATTTAGCCAGGCTGAAACATTCTCACAAACAGTTACTTAAGATTACCAGCATTAGCACATAAATATAATACTAATTAATAACACTTTGGCTTCTTGAAGATCCCTTGTGCTGCTCTATTGACTTTATTTCAACAACACCTAAAAAGCCAGCAGCAAGGTCTCTGCCACCCCAAGCTTGTTTTTAAGCTTTACATTGTTTTTAAGGTGTGCAGCAGAGGCATACAGATAAGCTACTGTGATTTTCACATTGAGAGCCCAAGGTTTTCATGACCCCTTCACGTTTGGTGCTGTATGTATTTATTCAACTTTTAGTTTCCAGAGGGAGATAGTTCAGACCTGTTTTTCAGAAGTGTCGGGCAATTAACAGCTTCCATGCAAGCCAAGGGGAACTGTGACCCTGAGGTACTGTGCTGGATATGGCTTCTGCTTCTTTTGGAAAGAGCACGCACAAGACATCATTTAAAGAGTACTGACCTCTTATCTTCATTCTGAATCTAAACTTATAGCAAACAGGGACTTGAATTGCCTTTGTGCAATTTACAGCATTTATGAAATGAATAAAGGATCCAAACATATATTTCACATCAGTAATATATTCCAAAAAGAAAATCCAAGACTTCTGAACCCTAAATTTCTACTTGAGTTTCCTGCTTGCTGCCTCAACATATAGTTCAAACACTGGAAAAGGATCTCCTTTTCTGACAAAACAGTTACAAAGTATGGATCAGGTTGACAGTGAGGCTGTTGTGACACCATTGCTTTACCTGTGATGTAAATATACAAATCTTCAAAGGAATTTTACACGTTTAGAAAGACAGGAGTATCACAAGTTGCCTTACTTGAAGTCCCTGTTTACATAACCTATTTTGTAAAATAAAGAGAGAGCTGGCTAATAGTAGGGATAGTGCTTTTGTACATACTGTGCAATGTATTGCAATGCAAACAACAGCTGTTCCAATACAGAAATAGAAAAGGTATTCATTTTGGTTTGGAATGAAACAGCAGCATCTCTTAGTGTTGCTAATAAAAGCCTTTAGGGTTTTGCTTCCTGCAGGCTTTATTGCAATAATAGCAGCACTTCTGTTAGCTCATTATCAGCATTGCTAGCAGCGCAGGAAGGAGAATTGGTTGCACATTCAGATTATTATTGTCATTGTAACACTTTATATTGACTCCTTAATCAAAGGATTTACAAGCTATGTTAGAGAGAGTCCATCAATAGAAACTGTTATAGAATCATACTGTTACTACGTGGACTGATTAGCCTTTTACTGACATCCTATGAAAAATTTGCTAACTACCCATTAACTGTTTGTAAACTGAGCTGGAGTATTCAGACAAATGAATTTGAGGAACATGAGAGATCGTTTTGAGGATTTCATCTGGTTTCCCACAGATTATAGGTCACAGCATCTTGCCAGAGGAGTCCTGCAATGAGCTGGCAGTTTCTGGATGAACTGCTTCATCTTTCCTAGAAAACCACCCATTTTAAGCTTGAAGTTCTCAAGAATCCTTAATTACTCAAACTTGTAAAGGGCACTTACTCATGTGGATGCAGATTTTAGTTATTAAATAGCCTCCTACAGTAAAGATCCTTCCACTACTGCAACCTTTCCCCTTCTTACTCACTTTCTTTCACTTAATTTACACTCTGTGTTCTAGAAGAAGTAAAAATTGTTACTTAATATTTTAGGTTTTGGTAGAATCTGAGCTCCATCCAAGCTAGGGATCAGTCATGCTGATGTTATTATGAGAAAATGCTAACCCATCCTTCCAAAAATTACATAGGCAACATCTAAGAGATGGAGAAAAAGTTTAAAGGCTCAGAGGTTGGCCACAGAGACTGCAGTAAAGAAGTAATACATGCAGTTCCTTCCCACTTTCATACCATGATGAGATGTCTCCCCAGAGCTGCACCTGCAGGGGTATAAGCCTTTGGAGACCCTCTGGAAAAGGTGTCTCTAAGAGGGAGATGGTGGCCATGTTGCCTCTTACAGGAAATTTGAGATAGTGGATTAAAAACAAAACTAAGCTAAAATAATAAACCAAAAAAGAACAAAAGTTCTCCCCATGCCATACTCCATCACACACAGAATCACTGCGTGTTACTGGTGTAGGAGATAATAAGAACTGTGAGCTCTGCCCATTTTGAGAGTATTCCTATATCCATGAGCTTTGTGTCATAACCTCCATTTCTTACAGACCACTCTGCCTTCCCCACTCTTTCATAGGCTTTCCCTTTAGCAACCCTCCTCTGCTAAACTCTTCTGAGCACAAAGAGCACCTGGCATAGAAACTCCAGGGTCCACTTCAGGTTGTCTCATAAAATAACTTGGATCTCTTGTTTTTCTTGCATAATTGCAACACATTCTGACTATTTTTTGCCAAGGTGTTCAGCAAAAGTAAAGCTGGAACTGCAGAGTGCTGGCAGGCCAGGTCAGGCCCGGTGCTTACTGCAGCAGTATTCTCCCACCAGCTGGTTCTGCTTCCCTGTAATTTGTTCAGGATTTGCGTCAGGACCTCTAACTTCACCTCCTGTTAAATATTTATTAATTTTTTTCTCTGTCCCTCTGAGAGAAATGTTCCCCCCTCCCTCTTTTAGAAGAGAATAATTTGCCACTGGATTAGAAACAAATGAGTACCATCTTGGCAGGGCAGTTCTGCCTGTTTCCCAGACATATTCCTTGTATTTGCTAATTTTTTTCATTATGAAAATTGCAGAAAGACAGAGGTGAAATCGAATGTATCCAAGGGGCTCCCTTAACAGAGGTAGATTGAAAAAGAAGTAAGGATTCATTCTCCACAGTTATTTGTACTGGCTGCAGTACACTACACACATCCTAAGGTTGGTGACTTTGAGGGGTTCACAGTTCAAACCAATACTGACATGTTCTTTAAAAAATCTCCTCAATGGAAAGATATTATTAGGTCTGTTTATTAACTACTTATTACATATATCTGCCTAATTCCTTATCTTAGACTATTACCTTAATCATCAGATTTAACTTTTGCCATGTCCGTAGGACATCAAAAGCTTCTAAAAAATCTTCCTGATGTAGAGAATCTGTGATGTAAGGCTAAAAAATAATGTAAATCACAAATGAAGTCTGAGGTTGAAATAAGAATTTTTTCACCTCTTTTTAGGAAAAAATGGTTCAGATTTTTCACTTTGCCACATTTTGAAAGTAAGCCTACCTAAATCTAATGTAAAATTGAAATGAAGAAAAAATACAAAATAAATTATTTTAAATCAAGCAGTGTGTTTAATTTGATCAGAACTGAAATATCTTTTATTTTCATTCTGGCAAAACTAACAGCAAAGTCATTTTGGGTTGACCTGAAACAATTTTTTCCTAAGTTTTGACAGATAGTGGAAAGATTAGTTATTTAGATAGAACTACTCCTAAATTCAAAGGCTATGCCATTTCTAACAGGCTATCTTTCCTGCCTTAAATGAGCTTTTCATCCTTATATATACATTTATAACTACTGATGAGAGAAATATTGAGTAATCGTGTAGATCACAGTCAAAGTTTCAAAATTCCTTTAACTATTTGACCTTCCTTTCTTGGAAGGGGATCCTATGTGTGTTCAACTTATTCATCATTCTAGTTTATAATGAGATCTTTTTGTTGTTGATTGTGGCCATTTGTTGTTTTAAAAATAAAACCTTACCAAATTAATTTGCTCCACTTCTTGTGTTGTGGGAAATAATTTACAGTGATGTGCCTGGCCCTAAATGAATGCAGGTTCGCTTACAGTAGGAAGAACTGTTGGAAAAAATACAATGAGTTGTGCCCAAAATAAACAAACTTTACTTTTCCATTTTAGTTCTGCCAATGGCTGTGTGATTCTGAGTATATAAGAGCAGGATGTTTGCTGACCATCCTACAGATGTCTAATGTTTCAGTCATATTGAATGAATCACTTTTGCTCTGTTGGCTCACAGAGAAGCAAATAGTGTTTTTCTGATTCATCTTGTAGAAAGATATTGCTTTGGAGAAGCTATTCAGGAACCCAAGCACACCAAGCAATCTGTTTGTTCTTTAATTCCTTCCTCATTTTTCTACTTATAACACCTTTTCTGACTTAAACATGTGCAGCATAAACCTAGTGTCATGTGATACAGGGTAGAAAATCTACAATGCTAAACACACCAGCACTCTTTGGGTAACACCTAGAAGCATAATGAAGTGTTTCCTGGCATGCTGCACACTGTACCTTAAATCACTTTTATATTGAGCTCTGTAAGTGTTAGGGCTTTTCCCAGTTTCACCTCTACATTAGTTCCTGAGGAAAGGAAAGTGGGGCATGGTAGGCAGCCCCATCCCGAGGCAGTGGGTCTGGGGTGGTAGTTTCCACTATCAGCTTCAGCAGTTTTTGGTGTTGGGCTGAGGTGTTCCTACAGGCATTGCCCAGTGTTGGGACAGAACATTGGAACATTGTCTCGCTCTGTCAGCGAGACTGCAGAAAGGGGAAGCTCTGGCTAGAGCCAAAGAAGAAGAGGTGAGGTGCATTTGGTGGCAGAAATGTCTTCTTCCAGCACAGCAGCTCCAAGAAGGAGGGATTTGTCTAGAGATTAACACTAAAGCCCCAATTCAGCATCACAGTTACTCACATGCCCTGCTCAGAGCACATAAGGCATTAAAAGTCAACAGGTTTTCTCACACTGTTAAAATGGGTATACACTCCAGGTTAATGAGGAAGATTTAATTTTTTTTTAAGCACAGAGGATGTTTAGAGAGACCTGATAGAATAAAAGAGGAGAAAACCGAAAAATAAAAGAGTCATAGCACAGGGAAGAAAATCATAAAAGTGTTGATAATTAACACAGACTTCAACAATTTTGACAGAAACCTGGGAAAGATGATACAGATTAGATATAACATGAGTCTGAAAGGTACTGGAAACACTGTGTGTGTCCAAAATATGTTCAAACCATCTCAGTTGAGAAGATAATAATCTTTTACCTTGATTGTATTGGAATTAAATGTAACAGCTGTATATTTTAATTGATCATGAAGATCTTAATTTTCAGACCTGACATTTGCTGACTGCTAAACATTTTCCTAAACAGCCTGACCATCTGATGGCCATGATCACCTACAGGCCATAGGTCCTATTCAAAATAGATTGCATGTAATTTTGTTTTTATTTGAAAATTCTCAAATTACAAGTTACTGGCTGTAGGAGAAAGACAGAAAGACCTAAACTTATATTGCAAGTTTGACAGGAGTAGATGTAATTTGGTCTTGCAGGTGTTACCATTTTTGCTTTCTGTATATTTTCGATGGTGCATGTATCAACAATTAATTGTATCTGTGAGTATATTACTGTCACATTATTAATGATGGTGCTATTTTTGTAGTGTGAGAAACCTCCTTCTGCAACTCTATACAGATAGAATAAATTTTTGCTGATCTAAAAAATTCATCAATGTTGGAAAATATTGTTTCATTACTTCAACTCCAGAACTCCAAGGACTCCAGGACTTCAACTCTGTCTCCTCATCCTCATGTAACTGATTTAACATAAATGGAGTTTAGCATCAGGATTGCTCTGTCATGAAGCAGCAAACTAGCAAGGGCTACAGGTTAATCAGGCTCACAGGTCCCTGTGCAGAGGACACAAAGAAATCTGCAAGATTTCTCAAGAAATTAGATGAAGAAAAGCAATATCCAACCAGAGAAAAAATATGTATAGAAATGTCTGTAAAAAAATAACACTTATGTAATTGCTATTAAATATTAATTATTAAATATTATTACATTAATTAAAAATAATCTATGGCTATCAGGAAAGTTATACGAATTTAATTAAAATCGTTTTAAAAGTCTGTAAGTTAAGCAGGAGTATACACAAACATTTGGTTTCTTCCTCTGATCTCAGTAGCTTCCATTAATTTTTCACAGAAATGGGCTCAAGTAACTGGTGAAGTTGCAGTGAGGCAAGCCAGGGTTTGGGTTTCTGGAAGATCAACCACTTCACCCATGGATATCTTGTTCCACAGCAGGTGTAGGTAACTCACTTGACCTTGGGTACCTAGGCTGGACATTTTTTTATGCCAGATGAAATGAATGAAAATCCAGGTCTACAGCTAAAAAAACCCCCAGTTACAGAAGATTTAAAATATTATGCAAAATCAGTTCACATTTACTGCAGATGCTATATTTTCGGGCATTAATATGAGAAGAACTCCTTCACTGATAAAAGTATTTTATCGTATAATTATAGAATAGTTTCTAATATAATATTCATAATTTTGTACACTTCTTTGGAACCTTTAACTTCCTAAAAATCCAAATAATAAGAGGCTAATCTGCAGAGAAAAATCTATCACAGGTCAGAAGATATCCCAGATAGGGTAGTGTTTATCTATTATTTCCATCTGCTGTGACTACAAGTGAAATACTGAAGATAAACTTCATTTACTTAGTCTAAGAATGTCTCTATCTATTTTAAGGACTACTTCTAAAGCAAATGTTCCTCATTCTACACATCTGATTTACACTCATCTAAACCAGGAACATTCTCAAACAGCTTGGCACAGATAACCAAATATTGTTTAGTTATTTATTATCACTGTGTCTTCAATTTCTTCTCTCAAATAGCTTGGAATTTTTTCCTGGAAAATGATAAGTTCTCGCTTTATTCATCATCCACTCATAGTTCTTGTGTGAGCTCCAATGAGGACACATATTTCTTCTCAAAGTTTTAAAAAAGCTCCATCTGAAGGATCCTGTAACTGGAGTAATTTTTATTACCTCATCACTCTCTTCTTCATGCTGTACCTTTCAAAAGAAAAGCCAAAGGCCATTGTAACAAACTATACAATCCTGACCCTTTAAAAATCACCTGTGATTTTGGAGCAGAGCTTCCATGTTTCACATGAATGCAGCCTTCCTTCCAAATCTATTATAGATTTTTTACAATCCCCATGTTAGCCAGGAAGTCTCTGAAACTCAGCTCCTACCAGAACAGTTTAATACCTTATACCTTTGACAGGAACTCCTGGCATTTGCCTGCAGGAAGCTGACATGTGATTTAGGAGGGGATAAAACATGTACATGTTTGTTACTTGAATTTTACAGCTCTGCAGGGAATGAAAATCTTTTTCACAAAGGATTTAAAACCTTGGGTTTTTTTCCTCACTTGAAATTTCAAAATTCTCTTCAGGGAAATTGCAAGATGAAATTAATTTGGAGTCAATTGAAAGGTTTCTGTCTGACCAAACCCAAAATCCTTTTAATTTTGTCTTTCATATTTATTTTTTACATTACGCTATAATATACTGAGCAGCATAAAATATGAGATGCTAGTCCTAATGCTTTAAAGAAAGTCTTGAACATATGGCCCAAATGTAACTGATACATTGATGTCTAGCTGAGTTTATGGAAACCTTAAAAAAACAACTGTGGGAGATGTGAAATGAGCTATTCATCTTGACTTGTGTCCAGGAGTGATATTTAATAACAATGATATTTGAAATAGTTTATCAAAATTCATGACAAACAGAATAGGACAAACAGAAAAGGGCATGATACTGGAAAGACCAGGTATTGTAAGAGACAGCTTCATTTGGTGCCAAGAACAAACTCTATTTGCTAAAACTATATCTTTACATAGTTATAAATGTTCATATCTCCTTACAACCTTATGTGCTTTCTATGACAAATGAAACCTTCAGCCACAATGAAACTCTGCTAAGGAGAAGTGTCTCAGGAGCTGAATTTTTTGGTATTACCAAAACCAGCACTGGTTTTATGCACAGTCATACTGAAGCATTTGCACTGAGTGGTAAAATATTTTTGTGTATCATTTGACTGAAACCTGTTTCATCAGAGGAGCTTTCCATCCTCTCCGCTACCACCACCCCACATCAGCATTATTGCGTCACAAGCATGAAGGACAAGAAGGTGATCAGGAACAGTGAGCATCAGTAGATCACACACCACCAGCCCAATTACTTTTGATGTAGAAATGAGTGTCTGTGCAGACAACATGTAGAACACTCTGTCTTCTGTAAAACTGTTGACACCATCCTGCACAGTATTTTCCTGTGTAGGCTGAGGAAATATGGGCTAGACAAACTGTCTTCAAGATGGGTTGAATACTGGCCAAAGCATCTCATTCTAATTAGTGTCTCAATATCAAATTTGCAGCCAGCAACAAGCACAGCAGGCTGGGAGCTGATAGCAGGACTGGTACTATTTGGTGTCCTTTTCCATGACCTGGGTAATGAGACAGAAACCACCCTTGTCAAATGTGTGGATAATACTTAATTAAACAGAAAAGGTGGGGCGTGATACACTCTACAACTAGATTTTCAAGCCATAGGAACCCTGTCAGACTTGAGAATTAACTTAACAGAAGTCTCACAAAATTCAGCAAGGATAAATGCAAATGTTTGTACCTGGGGCAAACACAAATTCAGTGAGTCAATTGTCTGAACAGCAGCCTTGTTGTAAAGGACCTTTGGCATCTAGGGAATACCAAACGAATAGCCACCAGGGTGCTCTGACGACAAGCATAGGAAATTGCATAGTGGTCATACTGGGAGGAGTGTGGCCAGAGGAAGGCAGGAAGTTACCACTCCTTTCAGCAGTGATATGGAGGCAAAGGGGTGATTTAACAGCAACCTACAAACCTTTGAAGGACAGTTGTAAAGACAATAGGATCAAACTACTCTCAGGAGTAGCAGATAATTATAAAAAAGACAAGAGCAAAGTGCTGCAGCTTGGGAGGTTCACCTTGGACATTAGGACTTCTTGAAAAGGAGAGCAGTGTAACACTGGAACCCACATCTGAGTGTAAGGTCTGTCCTTGCAGGGTTTCAAGATTCAGCTAGACTTGGTCTCAGCTGGTCTGAACTACTGTTGTTGTAGTCCTGCTTTAATCGATATATTGTACTAGATGACCTCTAGAGATCCATCCCTTCTAGTTCCCTTATTTCCTTGATTCTGTGATTTATTATTTTCCCTCCCCTCCAACATATTAGAAAAGTTGAATTAAAGTTCAGAAAAAAATTAGAATATGAATCCAGATAAAAATTACCCTAGTATACTCCTCTGAGATAAGCATGGGTCTTTTAAAATGTAATTTGAAAATAGCAGGAGAAGACAGGTCTATGTAGTTAATCAGCAAGCTAATGTGACATGCAAAATCTCTTTCCTTTCCTTTCCTTTCCTTTCCTTTCCTTTCCTTTCCTTTCCTTTCCTTTCCTTTCCTTTCCTTTCCTTTCCTTTCCTTTCCTTTCCTTTCCTTTCTTCTTCCCCTTGATGTAGATTCAAGAAAATAATGAACAGGACATTACCTGTAGGATGCTATTTCCTGGGGAAGTTCTTTACTCATCAGTCCAGTATGCAAAGAATAGGAATCACCATGACTAATTGGGAATGATTTCAGCAAGCTAAAGTGCTTCAAGGACTCTGGTTTGTGAGAGAAGGTATCTGAGTACACAGGCTAGCCACAATCTGGGATTAAGGTGCCAATATACTAACTCAATCTCATTTTATACAGAATTTGGGCATAACTACAGAGAGACTACACTGTCCTTTTCTCTGATGCCTTGAAATTCTCTGTTAAGGGGTGGAGAGCAGGGGCATGGGGAAGTTACGATAATCTGCTGAGATGATATATAATTGTCTCAGTTCAATTCATTTCTAGTGACACTCCAGTGACTGGACAAATGTCACCGATACATTTACCCTAAGTCAGTAACTTGCCAGAAATACAACTTCACATAGCCTTTATCTCAGACTCTGGGATCAGTTCAGTGTTACTTTTTAAGATACATGTAAGATAAAGTTAATGTGGTGAGAAACAGTACCTACATATGATTTCCCAAGTAGACAGATAATAAACAACACAGTGAAACAGGAACCACCAGAGGAGTTTGCTCAAACAGAGAATTGAAAGTTGTTAACACAGAGATTCAGAAAATGGGCAGTTTTGGCCTTTGGAGAGACTTTTTTTCAGTCTGTGTGGCCCTAGGAATATTTTCATCCAAGAGGAGTTCCCTTGGATGAAATCCTTGCAAAATATTTCCCTTTGATCTCTGGTGTATTACTCCTCTTTTGCAGCCAGCCAAAGTTTAAAACTAACTTGCCTCCCCTTTGACTGATACAACTTCTGCAGTCAGATACAGAATTACCATAGCAGGGATCATAAAGATCCCAAGAAGCACTGAAAATAATCAAAACACTGCTTGTGTTGGGCAGTGGTAAAATGAAAATTTTGGATACGTCCGGAAGAGGCTTGTCTCATCAGCACCAGATGCTTAGACAGACATGGGCTACGGAGAGAATCATAAACTAGTAGAGAACTCACAGTTGTGAAGACAATGCAACTAGATCAACTCATACCACCTGGGAATCTGGGCTCTGAAGACTGAAATCATAACAATAGAACTAAAAATAAGTTCCCACAAACCAGCCTACTCGTCAACACTGTATCTGGCCTTAGTGAAGCTGGAGATCTGCTACTAATACAGGCTTCTCTGCCCTAAATCATTTATTTTGGCAGCTCATAAAATATGGAAACTCTAACACTCAATATTCCCCACTCTCTCATGATTACCGTTCAGGGACAGACTCTTTATATCAAACAGAAACTTAAAGATTGTGGCATGTTATCAAAACCATAATGAAATCTTGTGCAAGCACAGTAATCAGAGAGGGCTATTTGTCAAGACATAGAGTAGAGAAAAACAAAATCCCACAGTAGAAACAGGAGTGCTTGCTCTGCCGGGAGATACTGTGAAAATGAAATTAAGCTCTTTTTTTCCTCCTCTTTAATCAAAACTCAGTATGAAAACAAAAATGTTACCAAATAACTTTTGCTGATAAAAAAAAATTGGCTGGAAAGCAGCAGTGCATAATTTATACAGGAATAACAGTAAAAGGGGGATTATTCACATAGATATTTCTGAGTGTGTGATCAAAAATTTTAGCCCTGGGGGGAGCTCATGTTACTGCCACTACTGGGTTGAGGCTGGATTTTACTCTCTCTGTGAGACAGTCAAAATCTGGGAAGTTGTACAGGGAATGAAGGTGTGGGCAGATCTGATATTACTTAGGAAGTCCCTGGTGAGGGCATGCCTGTGTTTTGACCCCACCTGCTGCTGAAGGTTACTCGTTCTATCCACATAATATCTGTAGAGGTTTAAACTTGACTCATTGTTTAACGATGAGAGTGCTGGAGGGGGAGTTACGTGCTCTGGGATCTCCTTCTGGCTGTGCCATTGATTTGCGAGCAAGAGGCCTACTCAGTAAATCAGGGATAACATTATTGAGTTACTTAAATGGACTGCTGGGATGTTAATTACCCAGCACATTTGCAGTCAGTTTGCCCTTCTGAAAATTAAGCCACTTGGCTGTCTAAATGATGCTTAACTCTGGGTGCAAAGATCAAACACTTCAGCTTAAATGTCCCCATTCTCGGCTCTGCAGGCTATCACAGTACCATGTATTTTCAAATACCACCCCGTTTCTAGAAGATGAGGGCATGGTTAGGTCAGGATTAAGTTTCAACCAGAGATCTGTAAAGAAGATCTTAAAAGAAACGGTGCTACCTAGTGTTATTGTTTGCACAGTTGCAGGAGCACTGAATGACTGAATGTGTATGTAAATGCTGATGAGTAAAGGGCAGAAAGGGTGGGCAACTACAGGGATATGACAGGATACTTTATTTTTTTATCATAAATACAATCTATTATTGAGAAAGAGCAATACAAGATTAGTACCTGTCAACAAGACAGCTGGAGGTCTCTTTTTTGCTGATAAATGTTGAGTGCAGCTGTGCTTGGCACATGCTTCGGCTGTAAACAGGAGCCATGGTTTTAAACATCATTCTGATTTTTCCACTCCTGCTAACTGCTGCTTCCACTTCCTCAGGGGTGGCTCCTAGGCTTCATCCTGAAATCTATTGAAACCTAGAGAACAAATTAGTTCCTAGAGTTTCCTAGCCTTGTAGGCATCTGAATGCATTAATTCATCTGTACCAGTTGAAAGAATTATAAATTCTTGGTTTTAGTTATGCTTAGACACTCGGACATTGTTTCATTGGTGGATAATCACAGAGAGAACTGGGCCTTTCTTGTTCTTCACAGTAATACACAACTTTTGCAGCAACTCACAGTCCAGTGGAGTGGATATGATGATTGCCTTGGATGGTATGATGGTCTCATGGTCACAGCACTTGTCAGAAGTGCAGTTAAATTATCTTTTAGCTAAATAGTTCATGACTACAAGAATCTTATTTCTTGGATTCAGGGCAATACAGAGAAGGTAACAGCTGAAACTAGACCAGCTGAAACTAGACAGCTCCAAGAGGTGTGCATTACAGGAAGAAAGCTATTGCAACTAGAATGTAGTTTTGCCAAATGTAATTGCATGAGCAACAGTAGTCTGAAACATTTACATGAAAAGAGAATGATGTCAGACTAAAATCAAGATAACATAGGACAGAAGGTAGCAGATAGCAGCCACAGAGCACAGTGGCCAGCAGATCCATTGATAGAAAAGTTCTTCACTTTCATTTTTCTATCTAAAAATTTAAAGATTAATAGCTGGCCAAAAGAAGCAGAAATCTCCCTATATTTAGTAGGCAAAACCTGTTGTCTGCAGATTAGAGGACTGCAGTGCTATGGCATTTTTCAGGCAAACCACTCTATTGTGGGAAATTCATCTGTACCTTGGCTGTTGCCATAGCATCATATTTTTTTTTCAATTAAAAATCTATTATATTCTCCTTACAACATGCTCTCAAAATGTCTGTGCCAGATCTTCATAATCTTTCATTTCATCTGCTTTGAGCTCGATCATCCCAAAGATTCTTGATTCCCTACAGAACCTTCGAAGTGAGACAGCTAGGAATCATCCTTCTCACTCATTGTCCTAAATCCATACCTGTTCTCCTTTCCATGATAAATCTTTTGTTTTCATTTTCTCCACCTTAAAATCCATGACAAGCAGTGCTGCTCTTCAAATAATCTCCTGATTCTACCTTTCTGCTATTGCAAGCCTTCACTGCCTTTATTTCATATCTGCTTTTGTTTCATATCTGTTTTGCCTCCATCTGTCTCTCTGGATGCCTTACCAAAGAGGCATATTAGAATTAGAGAATATTGCTTTCAGCCAAAATTCTGAAGGCAGTTTTTTCACAATGACCAAATTAGAGATGAGGCTGAAAGGCAGATAGATCTTTAATGTTTTGTTTGTTTGTTTTAAAACATGATTTACACTTCTTATCAAAGATCTAAGACTTGTTAAAAGCTCTCTCTCCATATATCCCAGGGAATCATCTAGGTGGCCTTTGAATTTAGTTCTGAACTTGTTCTGCGTGACACCTATACCAACTCAAAGTGAGCCAGATCCAGATTCAGTGTGCAACCACTAGTGCTGCTGATTTGGAGCTGACTGTTTAGCTAGCTTGAATCACAGACAGAGGCACTCTGTAAGACTTGTTTAATTCAGTATGGGCATCTACAGCATAAGTGTCAGCATCTGTGTCAACCTTCTACAGTGTTTATAATCGCTGAAGAGATAGAATCTTAACTAAATGCATAGTGCATTTGCCTGTGCAAATCTATATCCAGTTTTCCAGGTTCAGATAACAGCTCTGAGTGTGGATATGAATATGTCTGGCATCGAATGGTTACACAGCTAGACCTCCATTTATAAGCCTTTTGCTCAGAGCAGTTATCTGCTGATGCTGCACTAGAAAAATTTAGAAGCATTTTCTTCACCATTGTAAGTAGTGCATTTTAAAAGCACAACAAAGCAAAATGGCATGGCTCTGGCTGCAGCTGTAATAGTGGCAGTTTCCATCACCCTTGGTGTTTACAGTAAGTTTCCCAGCAGTGCACTCTTCCTGTTGCGTGGTGACTGGACATTATATCACCACTTTACTAACAATATGTGATCCATATAAAAAGCTACTCAATACTTGAGCATATTAAAACTGCAATTAAATTTCCATGCTATGCAGTAGCCTATCACAGTAACCATTTTAAAAGATGTTGAGATTTATCTCTGCAAATAATTAAATTATTTCCTCAGTGCTGCCCAATGAAATATTACACATAAATCTGGAAGCATTATTTCCTTTAAAATTTTCCTTCACAGTGTTTTATTGATCTCTTTCTTGTCATTGCACCACCATGAAACATCTGTGTGTTTCCTTCAGCTCACCATCAGCTCCTATTTGAAAAGTCTGTAAATTCTGTGCTCCCTAAAACCTATAGATAATTGATTCCAGGAGTGTGTGTCCGCAGCAAACTGTGTACCTGCAGTTCCACCTCATTTAACAATATACAGTTCTTTGTTAGGTAGAGATCAAAGAATATAATTTTATTAAATTTTATTTGCCAGATTAGAAAAGAATGGGCTCTCCTTATTTAAACAAAACAAAACAAAACAGAATCAAATAAGGCAGGCTAGGTGTTCTTCTTACAGAATATAGGTAAAATAAAACTAAAGGCAATTCATAAATATCTCGAAGTAGTTTTCAATCAACAACAGTCTGAATGCAGGTTGCATTAAAAGTATTTTTACTATTCCTATAGCAAAGTGTCATTACCAAACAATAATGAAGAAGAAGAAGCCTTAGGAAACACAGAAACAACCAAGCATTTGCTACAATTTCTAGCTCTGGTTAAAAAAGAGTTGGGTAGAAAATAAAAAGGGAGGTTATGTTTAATTCTGTGTCACACTTCCATTCTTCTGACTTAATGAATTTGAACAATTTTGTGTTAACCTGTGACTGTCAGAACTATCAATTAGCAGGTGTAAGTGTCTGCAGGAATCAGGTCTTGCCTGTGTAGCAAATGGTAATGGTTAAGTTTCACTTCACCATGCTGAGTGTTCAGAAGCAGAGAAATACCCGAGGCACATAACAGGACATCACCTGCACAAACACATGGTACTCCTATGCTTACATGAGGGAGATACCTCAGTGGCATTGGGTTCAGAATGCTCTGAACCATCCAAAGAGCTTCTTCTAGGGCTGAAATGTCCCCATTTATTTTTTCAGAAATTTAAAAAAAAACATTTCCATGTTGGTTTTAAGTTCTTTACTGAAAGTGTTTTAAAAACAGTTGAGACAAAGAATAGATGAAATAGAAAAATCAAAACAGGATGTCCTAGACTGTAGCTGCCAATAGCAGTTTCCTTTTGGAATGGAGAAGTTCTCATTTTTCCTTGGTGCTTTATTACTTCTGTTTTAGGTTTTGGAGGTCTGTGTATTTGTTTCTGCTTGAAAGCTTGGTAAATTAAATGGTTTTGGATTGTGCAAACATCTGAAAATTTGACACTGATAGTACCATGGAACAGCTTAAATAGTTTTAGATATTGACTCTATTGATGGATAGAAGTTTGTTTGTTATTTTGTGTGACAAAACATATTTATTTATAAAGTCTGTTTTGTAGCTTTCTTTCTTTAGGATGAGATTCATGTTCATAATGTGTAGAGTTAAAAAATGAGACAAGTTATTGTACAATGAGACAATATAATTAGAGCAGATTACAGCTGCTTGCCCAAGAGTTTTAAAACAAACAAAAACCAAATGAAAAACCCCAAACAAATAAATAAATACTGACAAAGTGCAAGCGGTTGGACAACAAATTGTTTTTTGCAATTTTGTGTTGAAAATTCTGAGCAAAATAGAGTATGTACTTTGAAATTTTTGACATTTTACATTTCTTTGTATTGAAATGACTTCTTAAACTGTTTTTCAAATAGTTCAAAATTCAAGATCTGAATAATTTCACAGTTTTATCTAATCAAAGTGTTCAAAATGAAATACAAAAGTAAGATTGTTGAATTGATTTTTTTCTAAGTCTAAGAAACATTCTCTTTTCAACTGGAAAAATATCCAAGTAGCAGAATTTACATTTTTTTCAAAAAATTCTAGCCTCTTCACAAAACTCAAACATTGAAAGCAAGATCAATAAATTGCTTTACAAAATGCACCATGAAAACAACAGTATGATGTTAACTGTCATTATTAACACTGTGCCAGGATGAAAACTATTACATTTTATGCCTAGTAAAAGTAGTTGTTTGTTTATTCCCCTAGCATTATCCAGAAACACAGTTTTTATTTTCTTTTGTTTAATTTTTTTTTTTTCAGATTTATTCTTGTTATGCAGAGTACTAAGATATCTGGTTTTGGAGCAAGTTTAACATCTCCATCTAATGCTAGTATCTTCCATGTGCCTTGCCTCTATTTTTCTCATAAAAGTGGTAGAACAACTGAATAATTGTAACAAAACTAGAGTTAATCACAATTCCTTAAATTAACTAAGCTTGAGTACAATTAAGTAATAAAAGTAATGATATTTGACATAGTTCTATTATAATACTGTTTGTGTGTCTCTCAGGCTAATTTTCTCAATATCCTTTGGGGGGTTTTTGTACAATACAAACTGAGAAACCGAAGTCTGGATAATTCTTTGTCACTTTAGAAATTTAACTCAGGGTGCTTATGGTGTGTGTGCTTTAGGATCAGTTTCCCTGAATTCCCTGTATAGCCAAAGAAGACTGACAGGAGCCACCAGAGGGAGGTTAAGCCCATAGAAGACCCATACCAGAGTAACATGTAAAGAGAAGGTGTTTCTGGAAGGGAGTAGATGAGAAAAAGAGAGGTGAGAGAGAAAACAAAACAAAAGAAACCCCAAAACAAGCAAACAGAAACAAAATCCCACAAAACCTATCATTATGTCCTGATACAAATCTTTGGTTCATGTGCATTTTGATCATTTTATTCTGATCCTCTCATCTCTAAAAGATTTTTAGCAACCTAGTAAATGAGAGAAGGAAGATAAAGATGGTCACAGATGTTGAACTATTTCCAGCAAAGAAACATGTAATTTGGCTTAGAGTCTTCAGCCTGAGGAAGACCCTGTAGAAACGTGCTGTTATGTCCCTCAAAGAAGTTGAACAGGAAGAAGATAGTCAGTGTACCTCATTTTTTATAAGACTGGGTTTTCCCAAATGAGATAAACCATGTCAGACTTGAAAGAAATGTGAGGGTATGTGTAACAGTAAGAAATAAAACGGCAGAACTCATTGCCCTGGAATGCAGGAGCGGGTTCAAGGAGATCAAGCACATTCATGGCATAAAAATAATACAAAGCTTGCTGTCAGATATGGGACTCTGGACAATGTGGATGTTTGGTCTGACCTGTTCTAATGATCCTTGTTTTGTTCTTCTGAATAGGTTTCTGTGGCCCACCAGTGAGGGGCATAGGAAGCTTTAACTCTGACCGGTGATATCAGTAATGTTTCTAAAGGTAGTGTGAAGGTCTTAAAGCCCTGCCTAGCCTCACTTAGTCTACAGCTGGTGAGCAAAGACATCCATCACGTCTAAACAACATTATTTTTAACTTACACAGCTTTTCCCCGGAGTTTAAGCCATTATTCACAGCCTGAAAAGAGGGCATCTGCAGTCACTTGGAGGATTTGGTCTCCTGCATGACCATATGAGACACTTCAGTCAACTTGTGGGCACAAACATAATTTCTGAATTTCATGTGTATATATCTGTGTTATCATATTCTTTCACTGTGAAAGCAGTAACTACTGTATGTGGTAAAATGATATATTGTTGTCCGCAAAATGTCTTTGGCAACAGGATGTTCGCTAGCCTTGGAATTTTGCCTTGTATAAATATTTTTAATCTACTCCATGTAGGCATATTTTGGCTGCAAAATAAAGGGGTTTGGAGATTAATATATCCAGGCTCAGTTCTGCTTATACATCCTACATGCATCAAGGTTTTATTGAACTCTGCATCTAGAAACTGCATAGCAGCTGTTTTGGGGGCTTTTTTTTTTGCCTGCTTTACTCAAAGGAGGATTATGACTATATCCTATTTTTATACTCTACAAATGTAGTAATTTAATCTACAGATATATTTTCATTCTTCAGATGTAACCTATATAAAGCATGTTCAAATTTATAGTCATTGCTTTTACCGTAAAGAATATTATTGGCCTCTTTTCAAATGTCCACATTTTCCCAAGGACTGTCCAAATAGCTATTTATCAATGAATAGCGAATATAATAATTATTCGACAGTATCAAGTACCTTTCAGCTGAGTATCTCAAAGCTCTTTCAACTATTTATTAATCCTCACTATGCCCTTGGGTGATATTTTTCACTAGTCTGTTTTTTGGCACAGCAACTGTGTCTCAGAGAAGTTGAATGCCTGATTTCAAGTCTGAGAATCCATCAGTCACATGTAAAAGCACAGCCCAAAGCTTCTGCCTTGTGGCTGTTCAGTGGAGCAGTGGGCTCCCTTGTTCCCCTCTGCAAGAAGAACTGTAAAGGAAAGCTGAGATAGTTGTTCTGCCCAGGTGTACTTTGTCATTTGTGTGGCAAGAGGAATTTATACATATGCACAAGTATACACATATATCTCATGCAACCATTCAAGCAAATTTTGTAGGTTGTCTTTCTGCTGCACTGAAAGTGATGCTGGCTTTCCAAGACTGTTTATCTCATCTTGGAGGAGATAACCAGGGAGAGGGTCCCCCCACACCTCAGCCCTTGCTGCCTGAGCACAGGCAGCCCAAAAGAGGGGCTCAATACAGGAAAAAAAACTGCTGCTGATGGAGAGGTGAAACAACATAACAGAGAGAGGATAGAATAGCTTTCAGATGGGTCATGGCCATTCACATCTTTGTCCAATTTCTACCTCAATCTGGATGTGATAAGATGTCTGCAAATGCCACTTCAGAATACAATTTAGCAGCTGCCCAAAGTGCCACTAGTTTAACTCAAATCTCTTTTGAGAAACAATGTGTTTTCCACTTTTTAAAGAGCTGGAAGTTGTTGCTTGCACTGATTGTATGTGCTTTTCTTCATGTAGCACTGTATACTTTTCACATGCAATACAAGTAATATTAATTGAAAGAGACTGTGAGATCTTTTATTTATGCTTGCTACCACATGATTTTTTCCAAACTTCTCTGGGACAATTAGTCTAGTAATCTTGTAAGCTTGTATCTCATTACAGGCGACCAGACTGTCCTCTGTAACACAGACACACATGCTATGTTTTTAATGGGAAATGAAAGGCTGACACTACCTCTTCCAGCATGGCTATTTCATGCTTTCAGCAAACTTTTTGCCACGACTGTGGCCATATGACCAATAAAAGGGTGGAGGAGTTGCAGCAGTGACTAAACATAGGTATCTGGAAATGCAGAATAATGCAGAATGAGAAATATGGCAGACATTGCTTGGCAGCTGACACTGCTGGTTGGAAATTTAATTAGAGGTGATGTCTTTAGAGAGGCAAAACAGTGTCTGTTCTCAGTTTGACATTGCCATCATGTGGTTGGACATTACTCAATATCTGTCATTGTTCATGGGCTCATGAACTAATATATCCACTAGCCCAGAAAAAGGAAGAAGAATAATCCATGTCACACTGGACTGATAGATATTGAGTTTACACTGTATCTAGAGCCTCCCTTGAAAAGAGTCTCACCAGGATATCTTTACCACACAAACGATGGACAGCTGTAGCGAGATGCTCATCATTGCTTTAGAGCTTCTTCCCATTCTGTCTGAATGTGGACAACAATTCACTGTTTTACCTTTCAAAACATATATTACAAACAGAACTACTGCATCATACACTTAATTTTCTTCTCTGATAGAGAAAATAAACTCAATTCTGTCAACTTTTCTTGAAAAATTTCTTTAAATCTTCTCTCACTTTATTTAACTTTATCTTGAGCACACCTGTGTCCTTCTTGAAACACAGAACATGTCACATTACTTTATGTGAGACCTCATCACTTTCAATTAAGTTATCTACCACATATTGTATGATTTTCTGCTTAACTTCTTCCAGGCTAACACCTTTGGATGTTGGACCCTATAGCAGTCTTGCAGCTATACCAATTCTCATGTTCAAATGAGCTGTTTGTTTATGGGCCAGAGAAATATTATCTTCCCTTAAGGAATGATACTGAAAATTTTCATTTTCTCCAGAGACTCCCCCTGCTCTTCCTGCATGGTTTCCCACAAGAGGAGAGTGATCTGGACCATGAAATGGATGCTATTTTATGAATAGTTAGCTTCATGTGTTTACAATGTGTTAATGATAGCAAAACATAGGAAGTCTTTAACCTAATGCTACTGCAGACTGAGCCACTGTGTACATAGACATTTTTCTTCTTGCCACTGCTTTTTTAGAACACAATTTTCCTTCTAACTCATTTTTACCATAACTTCACCATCAATAAGAGCAAACTGCAGGCCTCTCCCACAGACATGGACCATTTCCAAACACAGAGACTCGTCTCCAGCAAAAGTAATTTCCAAGCCTTGCCACAAAATAGCTTCTCTACCCAAAAGGGAAGCTGTATTAATATCATATAACCTCATGTGACCACTGCTGGCTTTTTAACGATGACCACTTTTGTACACTGGAGACATGGAAAGTGTTGGTGGTAGCTCTCCTCCCTGAACTATGTCCTTGTTCCTCCCCACCTCTGTTTCACTACCAGAGATGATCGAACTAATGCCCTCACACTCCAATGGTATGAGAATTTGAACTGAAAATCCTTGGTCTTGCCTCACAGGCCTTCCTGGATACATTCATCCTTAGCTTGACTTCACTTACTACACCCTCCAGGATGCTATAACATTTGATCTTCCACAGTTTTATTTATTATGTGACAATGCTGGCTTTGCTGCTTTGACTGCACAGGATACACATTTTGTGTCCCAGGAGCCACCAGGGATCGTGTGAATGTTCCAGCAACAGAGAATGCAAAAAGTACAAGATTTAAGTACAAAAATGGGGATTAAACCTTGTTCTATACTCAGAATCCTCTAACTAACATACCAGTGCTGCTGGCTGGAGTCTAGTATTAAAAAATCTGGTATTTTGTTTGACAGGAAAGATTCAGAATAATATTGTCTTTTTGGTTACACATATTTCTGTGGTTTAGGTAGTCAAGCTTGACATAATCTGTAATAATTAGCAAAGCCTTGTTGACCTATAGCACTCTGCAGAGTGTGTGAATAGCTGCTTGAGGAAAATTCACCCTTAATGTAATTCCATTAACTTCATGTCCTTGAGATTTATACTGATATCTACCACTAACATCAAAGGTCTTGGCTAATTAAAGTGTAGAATAAAAATTACCCTTTTCTATCCCTTAAAATTCCACCCAGGCCAGAAGGGAAATCTCCTGTGGTTTTTATTGTCCCTTCTCATAAGGATAAACAGCTTTCTCTGAGAGCTCTTCTCTTTACCCACTGTGACAGTTAAATGGACACTGCTGGGTTGAAAGTAATGGTCCCAATCCTGACTCTTATTTTCACTAGCATAAATCACTAGTAGCTCCATTGCAGAAAAAGGGCTTACAATGGAAGAAAAAAAAAATTAGTAAAGGTGAGAAGAAAAACAGACCCTCATATTTACAGCAAATGATACAGCACTATCTATATGTTACCTATAACCTGTCAGACTCCCAGAAATGTAGTTATTAAAATCCAATTTACTTATCAGTCTTTTTGGTGTTTAATTCAGCATTTCCATAACTTACAGAGTTCACGTGTTTCAATTCTATTTTCACCGTATAGCTATAAAAATATTTTCCAGTAGTTCTGTACTATATTAAATAGCATTCTTGTAAACAGTAAGATCAAGGAAGTTTTCTACTATGACATTAAGTATTCTACTACTTGAAACAGTGGAAGACTACTACATGCTCCTGCAGCAAATAACACGTTGGTATCAGAATCTGAAGATCTTATGTGAAATTTTGGGAAATCCATGTGTACCATCTTGACAACACTTCTGTGCCACCAACTATATGAGATCCAGTTAAAATTCTCCTTTTCTGGGAAAATACCTTTTCTGAAAATAATTACAAACTGAAACACTGCCTTTTGGAAAACTAGAAATACCAAAATGCCCCACAGAAAAGCAAATCCATGTAAAAAAAGCTATTTCATCTTAATGAAGATATTGATTTAAAATATTCATGATTAAATAATTCTTGAAAGATCACCCTCTAAACCTCAGCCAAGATTTCCACACTGCCCAGCCTCACCAGCACGAGAGAGGGTCAGAACCCGTGGAGGCTGTGGCAGTCCTATCAACATGAGCCTTAGAAGAATAAACAATTTCTGCTCCAACAACAACCCGTAAAGGTTGGCAGGAACATGGTAGGCTTCCAGCAAGACCCTGTTTGTATTTCATCAAAACTTCATCAGACCTGACACATTCCTACGAAATACTTCTGTTTCCCCATACGGGCATTTTCCAACAAAAGAAGTGTTTGATCGTTGGCTCCCAACCAACTCTATTCTAAAGCAATCTGTACAAGCTGGCTCATAAACGGTAACAGGTTATTTCCAGCAGTTTACACCTGACTGGCACACACTCAGCTCTCTTTCACTATCCAAACCATTCCTTCAGGCGCTTTTGTTTACACACATATCCTTTGGGTAAGAGCGTAATTTAGTCTCACTAAGAAAATATATCAGTGGTCACTGATCAATGTAATATACTTTAGAGACTAAACCAGATTAAAGTGAGCCTATTAATACCACAAAATACCAATCAATATTTGAACTGTTTATCTATATATATGCTAAAAGTGCATTAGCAAAATAGCAGCATATATACAAAGACGCCCATTGTACCCACGTTGGTCCATTTTTCTTCAGTCTACAGCTGTGCATGTAGCCCCAATGGTTGTAAAATGCCAAAACACTGCTCCTGACAGATCACACCTGCTTCAAATAACACATCTCACCCCACACTAATCTACAGCTATAGGCTGGTTTTAATGATTTTAAAACGCTGGTATTAACTCTTAATGCTCAACTACTTTTTATTGAAACAGCAGAGTACATTTTGTCTAGTTTTAATACAACCCCAATAAAACAGCTGGGAAATTGCAGTGCCAGAGAAAAGACATTCAAATCCACCATTTCCCCTATTGTAATAATAATCAGGTTGACAAAGTCAGATAGTAAAGCACATTGTAGCACTTTGGGGCTTTTTATACATATATTTAATTATACTGTTAAGTTCCCCATTTGAAAGCAATTAAAAAAATACTTTTAGTTCAAGATTATAAAACTATCCACTTCTGATTTCAGCCTGACATTTTTATTGGTAATCTGAGTTATAACATGCTCAGGTTCATTCCTCCTTGATTGGCTGCTGAGCTTTCTGCCAGAGTTTTACAGCTTTATGGGAAAGTACAGTATTTAAAACTCCTTTAAATTCATGGGCTACTCCTGCTTCTGAAAAAGCTTCTCTTGACTTCTCAGAAATGCATAACAAGAGTCCATGTTTACTCAAAAACATCTGCTTCATCATTTTTGGTGTAACATAAAAACTGGGCTGATGTTTTCCATGTTTTCCCTTTACTGTCCCTGGAGGTGCTTCAGAAAAAATTGGACATGCCACTTAGTGCCATGGTCTGGCTGACATGATGATGTTCAGTCAGAGGTTGGACTCCATGATCTCAGAAGTCTCTTCCAACCTAACTGATTCTATGATTCTACAATTCTACCCTTGTGCCAAATTACAAGATGATTTCTTCAGGGCTATATCTCACTTCCCCCTCTACCCCACCACATCTAATGGAGTTGTGTGGTGAAAACAAGTGAAAAATGAGCATCCCAGAGGAAGTGCTGACATATCACATGTAGTATACATCACAATCCTTAGAGGCTTTGACAGAGATCCTAGCTACAATCTGATGTCAGCAAGGAGTAGGCAGGAGATTTCATTGTCTGGGCCTCTTGTTGGTTTACCAGATGAAGAAAAAAAAAAAAAAAAGAGGCATAAATACCACTAAAAGAATCACAGAAACCAGAAAGGTTCCTTTTGCAGTCTTACAGGGAAACTCAGATTATATACTGTTAGTGAGTGCAAAGATCTGCTTTTTACACCAAGGACAGAGACAAAAAATTAAAATGTAAAGGTCTGATTTTTGTCATTTTGTTCTACAGCATTTCAGTTTTTCTAAAAACAAAGTTAGAACTCTTCTTTATTCAGCATCTATCCAGCTCTCCTTGTCCCACTGGAGGCAGGGGTTAATGTGTATGGAGATGAAAGAGGATGACCCACCTCACTGGGGACTTGCAGACAGTGCCCAGAGGCTCTAGTGATGATAGAGCAGCTCTGTGGGGAGTCACCAGTGTGGCACCAAGGACATCAATGTGCCATTTCCTGAGAGAGTGGTGATCCCTTAGCATCTTCAACAGATTCTATCAAAGGCTTGAAACTGGGATAGGTGAAGCTTTGGCCCAGGACAGGACAGCCATTCCTACTCTCTACTGGAGGATGCCCAGATAATATTATAGTCACGATATTTTGAGAACAAATTTGGTACCATCCGTACTGAGGCCATCCCTGTGTCAGGCGCTTGGCTTTGTTTCCAGTAAATAGTGGTTACTGACAATAGATATTACTGCAGTTTGGTGAGTAGAGCAAGTGAGTTTTGTAGCTGTTAAACCTCTGTCAACAAATGAGGATCATCACACCAGACTCTCAAAACATGCTTTTAATGCCTATTAGCCAGAGGCTCCTACTTCATACTCATCCACACTGGTGTAGGCTGAACCTCAGCAAAGAATTTTATGCCACATAAATGCAAGTTTGTTTTTCCAGAGCCCTTTCTAAGAAGGCAATGATTCGCAGCTAAGTCTCCCCCAAACTTAACACTGTACTTACTGAAGGAACACAGGGTGCATGAAAGCATAACAGTAAGAAGCTGTTTATACCCTTTAATATTATAACTCAGCTTTTGACATAAATCTCTCTCCTTGATTGCACATACCTCCAGCATGAACTCATGCTCCTTTTGATTTTCCTCTTTATTACCCTTAGCCAACTGAGTGATGTGTGAGTTCCTGTCACGGTGCTGACTCTATTACAAAGTGCAAAGGTAATTTACATCACGGGGCTGGCAGGGCAACCAATAGCACCATGCCTGGGAGGTGTGCAGCTCCAAAAAGCCTCTCTCTTTTAGGGATAATGGAGAGCAGTATTTTTTTTAAAAACAAACTATAAATTTCTGTGCATGGTCAGAAGCAAGCCCTTGGGGTGGAAGAGCAGATTTACACTTAGCCCTCTAGCAGCATCTTGAGGAGTCAGCATCTTCTTTTGAGTGAAAAGCCCCAAGAGCAGAGCCTGATCCACCCCCTCACTGGCTAAATTCCTCTGCCTCACTGTGGAGGAATCAGAGGAGTGGGGGAAAAGAGAAAATTCATGTTTCTTTGCTGAAGAAGTTCACTGTAAACCAAGACTCCCTGGAGCCAGAGCTGTAGTTTTCACACAGCTCCATACTCTGAACTATTTGGAAATTTTCATTCAGTTTGGATATAAACAAACCTTCAGTCTATCTGAGTTCAGGAAGGGCAAAAGCTCTCCCAGGAGCACAGATTGAGTGAATGGGGTCAGTCTTCAGAGGTTCGTGAGGAAACAAATCCTTTCCAGGTGGCACTCAGCAGACATTCACAATACCAAAGGAAGCAGCTAATTCCAGAGGCCAGTCACCTATTGGTAGCCATTAAGGAGAGATAGGCACTTCAAAAAGTGGTTTGGAGAATCCTAGTTAGGCTCCTGGTGTGACCTGTGTCTTGAAGAAAGCTCACCTTTCCCAGTGTATAAACTGGTGTATAAACTTTACTCCTAGCTGAGACAGGAGCCCACAGTTATCCTGGATGAACACACCATCTGCCTCTCTGCAACTTCAAGATTGAAAAATCCAAACCTCTTTGTGGCTGAGGACACAGGAGCAGCATCAACCCCATCCCAGGCCCTCAGACTAACAGGGATAGTAACATGCATTCCAGTGTCTGCCAGTTTTGGTTCAAAATACTGCACAATACGCCCCAATGCCCCAAATTCTATAAGCACTAGCAAATTTGCATTTTATGGTGAAAGGTCATTTTCATAAGCATCCATATGACCCTATCCCAGGCCTTCTTGTGACAAAATCATCCTTCTGACCCTCAATTTTGCACTCAGAGAAATATGTTATTGCTCTGTTCATATAGAGCAACAGGAAGGGAGGAAGCTTCCTCACCTTCATACACATCACATACATTTATGTGTGATATTTCTGTTTTACTTTGTAGGATCAGCAATATGACAGGAAGCAATCATACATGGGAGCCCTCATGTCACTTATGTACTACAGAGGAAGAAGTTTTTTTCTCCATCTTCCTCGGGTAATGCATGGGCACTGTTTTCACTGTCCAGTAGGAATGCCAAAATAATTGTTCTTAAACATTCATAAGAACAATTCTTTCCCTGGTGTTTGACATTTTAGTATTAGAAATACGTTCTGAAAATATAGTGAAGTCTGGTAGATACAAAGTTTGCGTCCACTTAATCAAAGCTATTCAAAGCAATTAGCTCCTATTTCAATTACATGGTAGTTAAGGGCCCAGGTAACTGGGAAATAGGCTTCAACAGCCATCAAACTCAAATTCTGATGTTCATTGAAATTCAGAGGAAATATTGTGTTAAATTGCAGCAATGACGATGTATCTTTACTGAATGGATGTGCTACACATATTCACCAGCTGAGTTTCCTAGTATCTTGCATTATATAGGCAAGACAATTCAATATAAAGTTTCCTCTACTGGCTTTCAGTGCACAGCTTACTTCAAGTCCTTTCATAAAGGGGTTTAGTTTAAACCAGGGGTATTAGGACTGGGAATCTTTCCATAAAAGTATAATTTTCAACCCCTCCCTCAGCAGAAATGGAAAAGGATTATGTTCTACATAATCTTAAGAGAGCCTCGGCATTCATATGAAAGGAATCAGTGTAGCCTCTCTGTAAATACTCTCACACCAAACATTTCTACAGGACTTGCTTTTGCAGTAGTAGCTTAATTCCAAAGCCATATAAATCTACCTTGTTTGTAAAACTACTGTAGGGCAATACAACACAGGCCAAATCTTCATTCCACTGACATCCACAAGACTGATAGCAGTAGAAGAAAGCAACACTCCCATACGTTTGTTATATCGTATTTTATGTGGCTGTCATGCTTCACTAGCTTCGCACCAAGCTGAAGTCTGACTTTCATCTTAGTACTAATACGCAGGGCAGAGTGACTCTATGTAGGCTGCTTTATTTACCAGGCATCACTGGGTTTTGCATTATCTCTCTCTTGGGCATGTTCTACATCTGCTTTAAGGGTGTGTTTACACAGGAGTGAGTGTACTGTGAGTAGACATTCCTGAGCAAGCATTTTAAGGAGTATGTGAGGACTCTTCGTGGCACATCTGTGATAGCACATTCTTCAGCAGAGACTGGGGATCCCCATATTTGCTTAGTTCTATGGCTAGTCTGCCTGAGCCCAAAACTGCTCACCAGCACAATCTCTCAAAGTCCAGGGAACTCTAAGACTTTGTAGGTCCACTCATGCTCTCATTCTTTGTTCCTGTGCATAGAACGACATGGTGAGATTGCAGAAGCCAGAGCAACAACCCATCAGAACATCCAGCATCCCACTGTCATTAGACACTAAGTAATAAATACCCCAGAACAAATGTGTGTATGAACACACATTTCTCCCTAGGCTGCTTGGACTAAGACAATGGTCTGCTTGCCTTTAGCCACAAGACCAGTCTGAGCCCTTAAGTTTAGTATTTCAGAGTGCTGATATGTTAAAGCATCATAAGGTCATGCTTCAAAAATGCATGATCTCAGTTCATATCTACTGATGAACTTATGATTACTTTGACTTTTGTGCGTGTCCTTTATATTCCCTTGGCACCTGAAGCATCCCTCAATTAACCCAGGTAAGTCAGAGTGAAGTGAACAAAATCAAGGGTGTTCAATAAGAAGCAGAGCACACACTTAAAGGCTACACTGACAGGAGGAAAGAGCATGAGTGCATTTCTCTGCATTTTACTGCTTTACTCCTAATTTTGTGTTCTAGTAAAATAATTTCTGTGTCCTCCTCTCCATAATTCACACATCCCTGTGTTTCTTCACTGTCTGTTAAGTCAATGAACTGTGACTGTGACTGCATTTGTGACTTGGAGACTGCATATTTTTTTCTGACCTTCTTGTCCATGTTTCAGTAATTGTATGCAGGAGACATTTCATTCATGTGATAGAGTCTGCCTTTTCTCCTCAAGAATCAGCCATGCCTCCTAGATTGTTTGAATTCTTGTAGATGCTATTTGAAATTATGGTTATTCTGAGAATACTGCACAGAAGGCACCATTGCAATCTAATTTAAAGACACTGTCCCTCTAAAGACACAGAAAGTGTCAAGTGTCTATTCAAGCACTTGCATTAAGTATAACCAATGCAACAGGTGCTATAACGACCCTTTAAACTTAGTATTGAACTGTACCTGAGACATCTGTAGTATGATTATTTGGAGGATGATAAGATTTTTACTTCTCAATATCTTAATTTCTTTATCAGTGAAATGGATAAAGTTAATTTCTCCTGTCAGTCTTTTGAGGTCTATTATTTAGTAAAGATACCTACACAAGGAAAGTTTTATAAGTGCTTATATTTACTACCTTTATATGATTTTGAGAAGTTCACTCATGTTCAAAATCTGCTGTACTGGTGCAAATTAAAATCATTCTGGTTCAAGTGTTTGTATAGATTTTATAAATCTGAATATTCAGATTTTTTTCAATGTTTATATCTTCATTTTTCTTAAAGCAAAAGATTTTTTTATCTGAACTTTTACTGTGCTAGCCTTTGAAAACTATTTTAATTAGTAACAGTGTAGCTCCATTGTGCAGAGGAGAGTTCTGGTTACACCTTTAATACTTGTAATGACTTCTTTTTATGTATCATAACAGCTTCAAACAGTAAGCAGCACATTACTATAACTGACTATTTATTACACCTACTGTACAAAAGGAAGCAAGTCTCTACTACTTTCTTATTCATATAGATGTTCCTATAAACCAGATAGTTAAGTGATGTATTTATTTTGGTTGCAAGCCAAGCAGAAATATTTAAACCCTGCTTTTGGAAGCAAGAATTATCTAATCACTCACTAGCTTTTATAATAAAACATTTATCATGGAACATTAATCCATTAGTACTTATTTTCCATCCCATCCTTTCACTAGCACCTTGCTTTGAACAAGGTTGAGTTTGGCTGTGATTTTTCCTTTTATCATATATCATAGTTACATGATGGGACACAACAACATTGAATTCAGAAAAAAATCTTGCACTTTGCTTGAACTTGGCACCCAGATGTTCTGCTTGTGCTTCCACTGCTAACAAAATATTGCACGTGTGAGTTCTGAAATAAGTCTTTCATCGTAATGTACCACGGTTTCATGGATGTAAGGAGGCATGTGGAAACAGCTAAGAATAATTACCTGCTAAAGAAAAACTCGTGTTTAACTAGCTTTGTTTTTTCACAGCTTTAATTTGCATAGCACATCACCAAACTGCCACACTTAAGCTCCCTGGCATTAAAGGCAAAAATGAAATGCTTCAGGGGAATTTCAGCTTTGTTTTGCTTTGTTTTGCCAAATTAGAGATTAAAGGTAACCCCTGACTAAAAAGTGCAGTCCCTGACTCTGTGATGCCACATCACCTGTGGTGCCGTGTGATTGATCAAAGGTTAGACTCCTTGGGCTTTTGCTGGACCTGGATTTACAAAGCCACTGCTCAATCCAATGTCATATCAGCACCAGAGGGTGATATGTCCTTTTACAGCAAAAAGGTGATGAGAGGAAGGGAAGCACTCAGGGAACTTCATAGTCTCATTCCATTTTCTTCATCTCCCTCTGAAAAGAGAGAAATAAAGAAAGAAAAAGAAGGAGAAAAAATCATGGGAAAAAAAAACAGAAGGGAAAAAACACAAGATGTCTGTGCAACTGAGAATTCTCTGTTGGTCATTGGCTTTTGTGTGCTACTCTTCCCAATAGCACTTGGATGCCTATATGGGGTAGGTATCTCTGGAGACATCAGGACAGCTGGATCTCTCATCAGGGTGTGCTGGGACTGGGAACAGGGGCTGAGGCTGCAAAACTCAGCTGAACCCATCACACATCTTATATATTGCAAAATATTAATATTATGTGCCTCTAAATGGTATTCTGCAGCCTGGTGTCAGCCTGCTGCTGCAATTTTTTTCCATTTCTATGAAGAAATGTTCCATTTCTGAGCCAAAAAAACACCCTTCTTTGTAGCATATATCATGGAATGTATGAAATAACAGAGCCAAATCCTGTGAACTCTGGGTGTAATCTTTACTGCTGCAGTAGATCCCTTGCAACTCATAGATGTAATAAATACTATGTCAAGCTTTTACAGAACAAGAGCCAAACTATCATTAATTGTAACATTGGAAGACCCTGATTAATTCCACCTCTCTCTGCAGATTTAACTGAGGTGCTTGTGTCAAATGCTGGCTTTAGGTAGGCTGCAATTCGGGAAGATTAGTGACTTGAGTCACCATAGTGATTAGTGAGGCTCGGCTAAATCAAACGAAATGTGCACACAAACAAAAACTGACCACCAGAGAAAATTATTTCTGGAAAATATGGAATGCAGAAGATGATTTTGAAGACCATGTGTTGTTTCATTATTCAGATATAAATTTTCCCTGCTGGTTATTAATAGACAGATAGGTGAGAGGATTGTGGTCTCTGTGGTTCCCAGAGGAAAGTGCCTGAAGGAAAGTGCCTCCTATGAAGGAGCCTATCACCCTTCAGGGGGCTTAATGTGTCAGGAAGTTACTGGATACAGATGCAAGAGTAGTTCTTTATACATTTCAGACTTTAATCTACATTAGAAGTCTCCTCTATGATTTTGGAAAGGAAGAAATTTCTGTCTTCTCTTTGCCATAGGTTTTTAATCCTCAGACAAACAATGTGCATCCTACACCTATATTTCTCACAGAGCTTCTGTGGGTATTAGAAGAAATTTTGTGTGCCAAGAAAAATGTAATGCAGGTTCAAAGAAAGCAAGCTGGTGTCTAAGCAAAACTCCCCTAAAAGAAACACTTTCAAAATTCTTCTTACTGTCCAAACTTCTAAAAGATTACAGTATGTTCATGGTTGGAACATGAAAAGTAGACTCCTTAATTAACCTACCTTTTCTTTAGTTATTTCCAGTAATTCCTTTCTACTAATTTATGTGGAAGTTTTATCTTTAAAGTCTAGGACACATATACGTATAGGATTGTATCCCTATATTTCTACAAATAGACCTATCCTTTCAGATTACTTGTATTTTCATAATACTTATCTAGTATTTGTATTTGAGATACTCCTTTGTTTTTTCACTTTTTCTTTTAGAAAAAGCTCTTCAGGGTTTTTTTAACATACGCAATTTAAAGTTATATTAAAAAAATTATCCAGATTGAATATCCAGATATTACAATTAACAGGAAAAAACCCTGTTTTCTTTCCACCCATTAGAAAAACATTAACTGCTTTCTCAGAACCAAGTTATCAGCACAAGAATCTGAGAATTTCTGTCATTTAAATAGTATTACCACATTTTTTAAGTTCATTAAACTGCCAGTGCAGATGTGTTTAAGTGGTCTTACGGAATTCCCTTAGCATCTACTGAGCCAAAGATTAGTTCAGCAGTTGTGTCAAAATAAGTAGCATCAAGCCCACTTTAACTTTTGAAGCTGGGGGCTGTTCCAATGGGCTGCTCCAGAAACCAGAAAGAGGCAAAAAAGTCAAATTCATATTACCTTTCCTCTTCTGGAATCAGATTTACCTGTGTAAATAACA
The DNA here is from genome assembly GCA_013399895.1 of Serilophus lunatus. Taxonomy (NCBI): domain Eukaryota; kingdom Metazoa; phylum Chordata; class Aves; order Passeriformes; family Eurylaimidae; genus Serilophus; species Serilophus lunatus. The sequence goes on along the minus strand of VXBA01003629.1, from coordinate 451,616 downwards.
TGTAAAATAATAATGTCATGTGATACAATACGATACAATATGCAGTGTAATACAATAAAATAGATCTAGCATAGTTGAATAGTTATGAAATCAAACACTGAACTTTATACCTGTCACAGGTATACTGGCACAGGCTGGTCACCGAATGGGCTGAGACTAGCCCTGGGGAGAAGGACTTTGGGAGTGCTTCTGGATGAAAAGCTCAATAGGACTTGGCAATGCCTGCTTGCAGCCAACCAATATGGTCATGGAGGTCAGGAGAGGTGCCTGAGGACTAGAAAGCAAATGTCACCTGGGTCTTTAAAAAGGGCAAGAAGAACTCAAGGAACTATCTACCACTCAGCCTCACCTCAAACCCCAGAAAGGTGATGAGGCACCTCATTCTGGAGGCCATCTCTAGCTACGTGGATGATGACAAGAAAGTAATCAGGAGTAATCAGCATGGATTCACCAAAGGTAAATCACACTTCACCAACCTGATTGACTTCTGTAGTGAAACAACAACCTGGATAGATGAAGGCAGAGCAGTGGATATTGCCTACCTCAACTTCAGCAAGGCTTTTGACACTGTTACATTTTCATAGGAACACAAGGGAAGTGTGGACTGGATGAGTGGAGAGTGAAGCGGATTGAGAACTGGGTGAATGGCAGATCCCAGAGGATAGTAATCAGTGTCTAGTTGGAGGCCTGTCACTAATGGTGTCCCTCAAGGTTCAGTACTGGGCCCAATATTGTTTAACTTATTAATCAAGGACTTGGATGAAGGAGAAGATCCCTCCTCAGTGAGTTCATTGATGATGAACCTGAGAGGAATGACCAATACCCCAGAGGTTTGTGTAGCCCTTCAGAAGGACCTCGACATGTTGGAGAGATGAGCAGAGAGGAACAACCTGAAATGCAACAAAGGCAATAGCAGGGTCCTGCACCTGGGGAGGAATAACCCCAGGCACCTCTACAAGCTGGGGTCAACCTATTGGAAAGCAGCTCTGTGGAGAAGGATGTAGGGATCCTGGTGACAACAGGTTTTCCATGAGGCAGCATTGGGCCATGGTGGCCAAGAAGGCAAATGGTATCCTGGGGTGCATTAAGAAGAGCACTACCAGCAAGTTGAGGAAGGTGGTCTTACCCCTCTACTCAGCCCTAGTGAGGCTGAATCTGGAGTACTGTGTCTAGTTCTGGGCAACTCAGTACAAGAGAGACATGAAGGCCCTAGAACAAGTTGATTAGAGGGCAGTAAAGATGATTAAGGACCTGGAGCATCTCATGAGGAAAGGCTGAAAGAGTTGGTTTGGCCTGTCCTCTTGAGAAGAGGTGACTGAGGAGACCTCATCAATGTTTATAAGTATCTGTAGGGAGGCTGTCAAGAGGATGGAATCAGGTTCTTCTTAGTAGAGCTGAGCAATAGGACAAGAGGCAATGGACAGAAACTGTTGCAGAGGAATATGGGGAAAAACTACAGGTGACTAGGAACTGGAATAGATTGCCCAGAGAAGCTGTGAAGTCTCCCTCACTAGAGATATTCAAGAACTCTCTGTACACAATCATGTGCAATGTGCTCTAGGATCACCCTACTTGAGCAGAGGGGTTTGACCAGATAATCCACTGTGGTCCCTTCCAACCCTACTCACTCTGTGATTCTGAATCCTCGTCTGCATCAACAGCAGCATTGAGGAAGTGGATTCTGCCCCTCTACTCTGCTCTTGAGAGACCCATCTGGAGTACTGCATCCAGCTCCGGGGCCCCCAACATAAGGACATGGACCTATTGAGTGAGTCCAGAGGAGGGTACAAAAATGATCAGAGGACTGGAGAACCTCTTCTATGGAGAGAGGCTGAGAGTTAAAACTGTTCAGCCTGGAGAAAAGATGACACTTGGGGGACCTTACAGAGCCTTCTAGTACCTACAAGAGAGCTGGAGAAGTATTTTTATAAGGGTCTGTTGTGATAGGATGAGAGTTAACGACTTGAAACTGAGAGAGGGCAGGCTTAGATTAGGTGTTAGGAAGAAATTCTTTACTGTGAGGCTGATGAGGCACTGTCACATGTTACCAGGAGAAGCTGTGGATGCCCCTGGAAGTGTTCAAGGCCAGGATGGATGGAGCTTTGAGGAACCTGGTCTAGTGGAAAGTGTCTCTGCCCATGACAGGGAGATTGGAATGAGATGATCTTTAAGGTCCCTTCAAATCCAAACCATTCTAAGATTCTATGATACATCTGCATATTGGAAAAATAGACCTCTTTACAGTTGACCTTCATGAAGTACAAAGGTAAGGCTTATAATCAAGCAAGATTGGCTATGACAGAGAAACTTAATCTTCCAAAACATATAAGCATAGTGACAAACCTTGGTGTCTTCTGAATAACTCATATATTTGATTAGCCTTTTGCACTCATTAATTAAATACTTATAGTAAACTTTAAAAATAAGCAAATATTTGCAAAAAAGAAAAAACACTTATCATGTCCTTCTTATCATAGGAATGGATATGGAAGTAAAGCAACACTGATAGTTAAAACAGTTCTCAGTCTTCCCAGAAAATTTAAATATACTTTACTTCTGTGCTGTCCCAACTACAGGAAAGGCAACTCCTTTGGGATTTATCCTTTATTAGACTACTGAATGTGCCTATAATTACAGGGAATACTGCATACTTTTTTCAAAATGTACATAAAGACATTACAGTAGTTCTTATATAGAGAGTTTTGCTAGCATTTTTAAAATATATAAAAAAATCACTCCACTCAGAAAAAAGCTGCATGGAAAAAACAATCAAAATTGTCTAAGCAATAGTATCACATAATTATATTGCCTGGCATAAGCTTAATACGTGAAATGTCCTCAGTTCTCATGCCATTCTCTGTCTTGATTGAGGAAGGAATTAGAAGACCAGATTTTTTCCATTGCTAAATTTTCCATTGTGAAATTTGACGTGTTCATAACTGCAGAAGCTCTCTCAATCAATAAATCACTTGACAACTTTGATTAATTAACTAGTCAACAACTCATAAGACAGTTCAGTCAGACCATCTGCATTTCTTTTTGTCCTATGAGATATTTTAGTGAAGTAAAATATAGCTGTTTCTGTTCCCAGACTGTTTGCTTTAAATGTTCTATAGAAGAATTATGGATTATTTTTATTTGCACTTCAGTAGCAACTAATGGGCTCTTCCAAACTCCAGGCTCAATTTGTGCTAGGTTCTACATGATCCTGTTATAATAGGCAAGGCTGGGGTTAGAAAGAGACGCACAGTAATTCCAAGGATGCACAAGCCTGGAGACGAAGCCAGCACCAGAGCTTAGATGTCTGGAGTCCTCACCCAGCGCCTTGCCAGCCACGCTGCCTGTCCTGAGAGAAAATACAGAATGCTCTGGTCTAAGCAAACAGCATTGTTTTCAAAGACAATTTGCCAGCATGAGCTTTCCTGTAAAATGAACAATTTTTATTAGCAGTCTGGGTGGGATGTCATTCTCCAACAATGTCTCCCGTGGAACCATCTAACCTGCACTTTAGCATTAGGTTCCGAATGCAGTCATCCTTCCAAAGTCAATGTCCCAGCCCTTTCAGCAGGGTATGTGAGGGTGGGGGTGCTGGCAGCAAGCAAGACAGAACACATGTAGTGGGTGACAGCATTGTCCCCTCTGGAGAAAGAAAGAATTTGCATGTGGCTTAGTCAACAGAAAATAATTATGACTGTGCACAGGGCTGGTTTCTGGATTCGGTTGGGTTGGTGTTACTTTGATACCTGTCACAGGAAATGGTTCCTGCAAAAGGAGACAAGCCTAAAACAATATAAACTCAATCTTAATCTTACTTCTCACCTATGTTCCTATTGAGCTAAAATATTTTCCAGAATGCAGCAAGAAAACCCAGCATTTACCATTACTGACATATATTGTTTACTATGCTGATCAGTCTCTTCAGTTACTTAGTGTTTCTTGGGGTTTTTTTTCAGATTTAGTGCTCTGTGAACCCAGCTGACATTTCCAAGCTCCTCTGATTAAGGGAGAATTCAAAAACCTTCCTCCCACTCCCAAGCCCAGCAGAGACCTCTAAGCCACTCTTAGCTGCTCATGCATGGAGCATTCACGGTCCTATAACCTCTGTACTTAGGACTGCACCATGATCTGGTTTATTTACATGTGAGTTGCTGCCTCTACACTTATTTCCTTACAGTGTTTCCAATTCATCTGTATGACTCTCACTGTTTTCATCACTGTTCTTCATGATAGGTCCTCTCCTCCATTCCTGTAATTCTCCCTCACAAATCCTTGTTGTGAAACAGGATGAGAACAATATGAAATGTTGGGATTACCTACTAGACACAAATCCCTGTATTTCAGGCAGACCTATTGCTGATCTTTTTTAATTCTGACAAAACAGGAATAAATTTTCCTATCATTTGCCAGAATACATGAGAAACAAAGTGGAGGCCAGGGTGTCTACCCCAGAGCACAAGTAGTAACTCAATTGGCTTGTCATTACCCAGAGCACAATTTGAGACTTTGATTTCAAATACATGATAACTCAGTTTCCATCTAAAGCAGCCAACATACAAGCAAACTAGAAACATTACCCATGATGCTTTACCTTGGTACTTCTTATTTTTTACTTGCCTCAGAAACAAAAAACAGAGGCCATGGAGCAATAATATATTAAAAAAGCTGAACCATACCAACCTTTGAAGAATCACATACAAAATACTATTTTAAATCAAAAGTATGTGTATTGCACTTTGGACCAGGTTGCCAGCTGATATAAAACAGTTCAGCTCCTTTAATCATATGGGGCTATGCCAATTTACATCAGCTGAGGATCTGTCTAATAATAATACGTGAAGCAGGGCTTCACCACATACTGTACCAAATGTTGGAAAACATCCTGTGCTTAAATGCATGCAGCTCTTTAAGTCAGAGTATGAGAGTGGCCACATTGTTTGACATAAGGGTTAGTTTTCAGATAGTGAAATTTCAGTTGCCAGGTGCCAGAGGCAATTTATCAGACACTCATAAAATAAAGATCAAAAAGCCCATCAGTCTCTCACTGCATCTGGGATCTAGGAAGGAACACTTACAGCCCCCTATCCTTTAAACAGCTCTCACTTAAAGAGCTCACTGTTTATAATAACAAGAAAAGGAGAAAGGGGTCAGGTCAAAACCAGCTGAACAGCAGGTGGTGTTATAAAGGTTTTTTTCCACAGTTAAAACTTTTGTAAAATAGTGGTTCGAGTGTACTCATACAAGCCTGTTTCATATTTTTAATTTGTATTTTTAGATAATTTTTGGCAATTAGAATCAGATGACTTGACCTCTTTTTCTCTGCTGTTTACTCCAATATGTTACAAAAATAATCCTGAATGACTTCCTTTCATGCTTCCCTTTTGACTGAAAGCCCTTGTTACACACTACTGAACTCAGGTTTTAGATCCAGAACCAAAATTCCTCCAAAGTTCAAAGGGGTTCCCAAACCATGTTCCTGTTCATAACCAGCTTAGCTGGAATGGTGCAAGATGAGAAGTTTGGATTCAGATCTGAACCATACTATTATTTAATATTTAATGAGCACTCACAGTCACTCTTTGCTGAAGTCAGATATGTGAACCTTGCCTTCTGAAACGTTTCAGTCTCAAGGCTCCGGTGTTGCTCTCAGGCTTCCTCAGTGGGATGGAAGAAGCATCTCCCCACCTTTAAGGAATGTGTCACATTCTGGTTTGAGTCCATCTCTTATGACTCTATTCATCCGAGACATAATAAAGATTCTATCAGGTAAGAATCAGCCACATATGTTCAGAGTTGTCATCAAAAACTCAGATAAGAACATCTCTCAAAATCTAAAATATAAGATACATTGCTATTCCAGAAAAGTCAGTTAATGTGACATGAAAGCCTCATTTCTAGTCTGCAACTGACTGTGACAAGCTGCTAAATTTGATACACTAATTAAAATACAGTATTACTGCTGAGGATACAAGATCAGAGGAAATCTCCCCTGATGTACTAAACACACCTATGAACTACGGAGCATACACAGCTCCCAGAGACTGGGAGCTGCATTTCTGTGCATTTCATGGCACAGAACACACTGGAGCAGAGAGAATGGAATCTGCTTTGATTAATTTTAATCCCTTAAATTAAGTACCTGCTCTGGTTCCATGTGTAATAAATGGAAAGAAGAAGGTATCTAAATTAATACCCTAATTGCAGTACACTTCATATATTATGCATCATCCTCCAGAGGCACTTGCCTCCATCAGTCAGGCTTGGAAGCCCTGGCTCCCACATGGAACACTTAAATTAGATCCTTACTACAGGCAATGTGAATGACCTTATTGATAAAAACATCATTTTCTGCAATGCATGCTGTTTGCTTATGCATCCTTTCAAAAGTGTTCTCAATTGCTTTTACCTCCACTGAGTCTAACAGTTTCTTCACCACAGCATTGATTAATGATCAAATGTTGGGAACAGCAACACCTCCAATTTCACAAACACAGTGCTCATCATTTTTCAAAAAAGTAAATGTTTGTCAACAGTTATTGCACAGAGGTAATAAAAATCCATGAGAAAGAAGTAGTATGTCTTGGATAGAAAAGCAAAATGACTATTATTAGTATTATTTGCTGGCAGATGTGACTTTTGTAATAGTGACCACAATATTGTTACCATACATAAGCATCCACTGAGGCTAGTACCCTCTAATTTTCTGACTGCTATCAAGCTTTCCAAACACCTTGTACCAGAAATCATTTTTCTATTCCAAAGCATGAGTCAGGTCTCCCATCTGCTTTGGACATCCATTCAAAAAAGCTTACTTGGCTTTAATCCCAGTCACTGAATTCTGTGTGGTATCCAGTATAGTGTATGCATTATTTTGAAATGCTGTAATATTGACTATGTTATCTTTGCTTTATAACTGTGATCCCTTAGAGCTTTCTTTTGTATTTCCAGCATTCATTTCCCAGGCAGTTTTATAAAAATGTAATGAGGTGCTATTATTAAAGCCTATTAACTTATACAGGCTTGTTGCCTGATGAGAACTCAATTTTATTTTCCTTAAGCAGCAGGCCAGATTGCAATCAGGTAGTTTCTCCAGCAAGTATCCCAACAAATTCATCACCCTATTTCTTAGTCTAAGATAATGCCACAGTAGACACTAGGCCAAAACTTTCCTTTTTCAAAGTTATAACAAAGACATATTTACTCTTTTCACAATAATTGGCTTTACCAAAGGAATTCTTTCCTTCATTTTATTGTTTCTCCTCCAGTTTTTCAAATTTAACCCCAGAAATTAGACTGAGGTATTTATAGATTCTGCTGAACTCATGGGTTTTAATTAACATTTCTACATAACTGAATAACTTCTATAACTTCTTTCTTCCAGCAAGACTAGCATTAGGCTCATGCAGCATGTATAGGCACGAGACCACACAAAGGAGGAGGTTTTGCATTCCAGGTCACCGTCTCCAGAGGCCAGAGCAGAGCAAGCGCTGCCAAATTGTTTTAGATGGGCCCCAGCTCCGCCCTGCAGCTGTCAAGGCCCTCCCACGCACCGACAAAGCGAGATTTTCCCACCCTTTTCTGACCTCCAGAGACGTGCCTGCCGAAATCACCAAGGTGTTAGGCATTTTTGCTAAAAAGGGCTGGAGGAGGAGAAAAACCTTGCAATGAAAGCACAAGGTTGTCTGTCGTTAGTTCCTACTCCTGTTGCACATAGTTCGTTTGACCTTGCATTTAACTCCCTTCACTTCTATTATGACTATTTGTGTTTCATAAAGCATGAGATGAGAACTTCTAGCTGTGATTACATTATCAGTGTACTTCGTGAAGATCGGGCAAAACTTAAAAAAAAAAAAAAAGAGGAGCTTTTCCTTATAGACTAGGGAACACAGAAAGCAAATTCATTATGAGATAAGGCTATACATTTTACTAATATTAATAATTCAGCATGTTGGATATGTGATTCTGCTCTTACTCCCAAAAGATAATATTTCATATTTACTGGGCTCTTGAATCGCAAAAAAAACAACATCTTCTGGCATTGTTCATATCTCATGAGATTCCTTAATTGATAGAATTGTGAGGATCCTAAATGTACAGATTTTTTTGGAAAGCAACTTTTATTGAACTGGAATTCGGCCTAAATTTCCTTGGCACCCATCTAATGATATCTGAGGTGATTTGTATTTCACAAATAGCAGACCTAAGAAAAAACTGCTACTTCATGTTGTCTCTGTGGATAGGAGATTAATGGAATGGCTGAGCAAGATTTTCATGGAAGTCCCTTCAGAAAAGCATCCAGATACCATTATATTCCTAACAGGGCAGCCACTTTAAGGGAGGTTTCTACATTTCCTGCATAGTCAAGTGGGGAAAATTTAGTGCCCCTGAAGGCTTCTATTGTGAGATTCGATCTCCCTAATTTTAGGCACAATAGAGTGGCAAAAGGAACTTCTTCTAAAGCAGACACAAGTTATTAAGGCAGGTGAGACCCACTTTCAATTAACAAAGGAAAGCTGACTTAGTTTTATGTCCGGCCTTTCTATGGCACCAAAGAGTAGCACTTCACACATCAGTCTTTCACATCTGTTTTTGAACTTGGCTTTGACCATGCATCTCCTAAAACCAGCTAAGATGCCAACTCTGAACAGAACAGCAAAACTTTCAGAGTATTGAATTTAGATTTCCCTCTATAAATTTTCTGCATACTGAAGCCAGAAGAGATTGTTATGGTCACCTGATCTGTTGTATAGTACACCCACCTCCATTTTTGCTCATATTTTATGATAATATACTGGCTTTTAAAGCAATTCATTTCTAATTATACACTTTCAAACTCCATGTTTCCTTAGCTAAGCTGCTCTAAACTTTCATTAATTATAGTACAGATCACGTTTCACACGTCATTAACTTGGAGGAGTATGATTTAAAACAGAACTTGTGAGATTACCACTTCTATGCACAGCTAGACAGAAAAATATATGCCTCCATATAAAAATTGACATACCTATTTCTGATTTGAACCCTGTCGTTAAGTGGAGTCAATTAGTCCTTTTAGCTATTCAAAATTCTACCAATTCCTTCCAGTACAAGCCAGGTTCAGTTCTTGGCTGCTTCTTTACGCTGGCTCTATGATTTTCTCATCTTTGGCTTTTCCAGTCATTAAAGTCATAGCTAAATTCTCCTTTCCCTCCTGTCCTTCTGCTCCCATGTCCCTTCACCAGCATGCCTGACATGTCTTATCATGTCAGAAGCAAGCTCCCTACTCACGTCAACCAAAACTCTGGAATACAGTTCCCACCTACCTCTGAAGCCTTTCTCTGCCCATTCCCACGGTCTCTCTCCAAGCACCTCCCAAACCTCCAGCCTATCTGCTCCAGTTGGCTCTTTTCCTGCTCCCTGTGGTCCTCAGGAGCTGCCAGCTGGCCTGCTCTCTTGTCTTCCTCAGATAATTAGATACTTTTGCTGTCCCTACTACCTAATGTGGAGTCAGGTTCATGTAACCCCATCTCAGAAGGAGAACTCTAAACTCATCTTTTTCCCTTGCCTTGCTGTTGACACTATTTCTATGGCTAGACTCCAGTAAAAGGAAATCAAAAAGTTGTGCATGGTTCTGACTAAAGGCATAATGAGCTGGCTCATGGATGTCAGCTGCTGGATAGACTCTATTTTCCTTGATGGTTTTATGTGCATGTCACCGAAGACTGATCTGCCTTTAGCTCCAAGTCTTCATTTGCGTGTTTGGGAGGCAGAAGCGTCTTAGTTGCATGCAAAGGTAGTGCAAAAAAAATCCATAGCTGTCATTAAAAAGACAAGAATTTTATAAAAATGTCATCAGAAAAAAAATTTAATTAAAAAAAATAATTATGTCTTTCTCGCTTCACAGAACTTGAAAGTCAAAACAGGTCATGCAGTTTGGTTGTAATGTCTTAAGCAGCCACTGATTCTTTGTTTTGGAGTGTTAATATCTAGTTTACAAATTGCCAAGTGTTGAACTACTAATGATATGGTTATTTAATGTTTCTAGACAAAGGAAATTACTTTTCTCATATGTTATGAGAACTAATCATCATGGGAACAAAAGGAAAAGTTGGCTACTGAACCAGAGAAACTAACAGATCCATTACTTTCCTGGAAATGTTTCCTTTTAGTTGGCTAATGTGCATTATGAGCTAATGATAACGCTGCACATGTCTGTATGGAAGGGATGACCTTTTTCTGTCTATTCTCTGAGCAGACAGACAAAATCTATCTCCATTTCAGACACCACACAGCACATTAGTATGTTTTAGCATCTATTTACACTAGAACTGGGTGCTAGGACAGCTCTGTAATTTCTAAATCACAGATGGTTCATGTCTGGGCCATTCTGCACACAGCCCACACCCATTTAAATGGACATTTCCACATGTAAAAATCCCAGTTCTTTGAATATCTTTTTCATTCTTTTTGATTTTCTAGCCAGGAAAGTTGTCCTCTTAGAAAACTTATTTTCAAGCTGCCTTCTGGGAGTGAACTTCATTTCATTTAGCAGATGTAAATGAAAAGAAATTTATACCCATTTCCCCTGTGCCTTTCTTCCAAATAGTGTTCTGAACCTGGGTTACATTTATTTCCTCTGTTCAGACAGAAGGTGGCTCATTCTTACTCATCCCAGCTTCATCTTATTTTTGACACCCATGATATGTTGGATGGTTCAATGAACTCAGTTCAGTCTTTTTTTGTTCCAAATCAGTGGAAAAAATTTATATCATTCTAGAAATGGTTCCTGTCTCTCCCTCCCTCCACAAGCACAAACAGTGGAGAGGAGACATAACTGGTAACAGCTCAGGACAGGATGGGAAAGTTGCTGTATAACTGTCAGTGTGTCCTTCCAGGCTTAAATGGTACTATATGTCCTGCAGATGAAAGTACTCCTAGACTAAAATAATTTTTATATCTCCATGCCTCCTAGTTTGAAATATTGCTTCATCAAGGAGAAAGAGAGATTTTATTTCTTTTTTTTTTAAATATACTTATAAGTTATTATGGCGCTGAAATTCCTCTTTCATCATTCAAATCTCGCAAATACGCTGTCATGCAGATCCTTCTGATTTTTAACAATTTGCTTCGTCCTTCAGGCTGTTAACCATCTTTTACAGCAGGATCTGTGAAATCTGAGGCTGAAGTAGCATCACCTTTCATAAATAAATACATATTGGAGAACATATTAATGAAGGAGGATAGTTAAGTAGGGTTTCTGAATTCTTCTGTGTGGAGGAGAAGGTTGCACTTGTCATTGTATGCCACCAAAGGTTAAGATGAAGCATGGGACAGTAAGTTTTTCAGTTGTGCCAAATTCTGTATAGAAATAAGAGATTAAGGTAAGGTGGAATTTGAAAAGCTGAAAGCTTTGGTCTCTGCTTTTGTCCTTGATTTAAAGCACTTGTGAGTCAATTTTTTTCTGGAAAACACAGAAAGTAATTTTTATTATGCTTCTTGATCGACTGCCTCTGGCCCAAGACGGTAAATGAAGTACAGTTACTCTTGGATTATACCCAGTTTCACCATTACTGATTGATCTTCCACTGAGAAATCAGCACGAAAGGCTCGTTGTCTGCTACTGCTTGGCAGAGAGTAGCTCCTAGTGTCAGGATGGGACCGTTATGTCAAGGAAGCAAAAATGGACTCCTGAGAGCAACTCAGACTTAATGTCAGTTTTGTAATTCACCTGTGGTGTTACATCCTTTACAGCTGGGAATGCTTCATTAAATACCATGTATTGTTTGAAAAGCAGTTTGCCAAGCTTTTTTCCTTTTAAGTCTAGAGCCAACAAAGTAACTGCTTTCAAGACAACACCGATAGTTTAACTTCAGCAAAAGTACTAATGTTGATAGTGTCAAAGAAAACACACATTTCTGACAAAGACTGAGCAGAAGCTGCACAGCAGTTAAGGAAATTATTTTTTTAAAATGAAGCCAGAGGAAAATGGAATAAAGATAAAAAGAGTAATCAAACACTTTATAGTTTGGTTGTTTGGGTTTTTGTGCCAAGTGACAGAAATCTGCTGGATTAATACAAAATCAACAGGACTGCTCCATTAAGCAACAAAGTTATCTTGAGACTTCTTTATCAAATGAAATATTCCAAGAATCTGTTTCAAATAAAAGCATTGCTTCTATCTTTTACCAAATGCAATCTTATATTTGGCACTGCTTTAGTAAAAAATGGCAACTATATAAACAAACTGAATTTTAGCCATGGAAGAGGGATGATATCTATCTATTTGGTTTGTTTAGAGTCCATTCACACCTTAACTGATGTCTCTAGGTCTTCCACAGATGTAGCAAGGGAAGAGAATGCTTTGTTTTGTGTTGTTTGTGCTCTCCTAAATAGGAGTGAGTTGGTAGGGTAGGGCACCAGCAGAGCCCTGCTTATGCAATGCTACTCTCTCCCCCTTCTGGTAGGAAGAACAAGGCTGGATACAGTCCCAACAGTGATGAACAGCTGCAGAATTGTCCCTTCTCATATGACACAAATCACATGCGCTGTGTTAATAAAGAGTTAATTCTATTTAATTCCTCCCGCTTTTTCTCCCTAAACTTCCTTCCCCTCACTAAACGGTTTGTCCCAGCCAGGCACATCTAGACAGTCCCATGTGTCTTTCCACTTTTGCACTGTGGAAGGAAAAGGGTCCTGGGGTTCTCTGCTTCAGAAAGGTGGAGGTTTAGCAGTGCCATTCAAAACATACATCCTCATTTAAAGTAGCTACCTAGTTACTTCAGAAGTTCAGTACTTCCAGTGCTATTTTGGAGCAAAGCGTGGGAACTGAGATTTGCTAGATGTGCCCCAAAGGAGAATTTGTCTGGTTTTAAATTGTGAAATACTCCAGCTTCTGGTACTGTTGTTCCTTTTTATTCTCAGAGTAAACACATATTGCTACTCTGATGTGCCTGGTCCTTCAAATGTTAACACACAAGAGTAAACTTTTATGGTTACACAGATCAAAGGCTTGTACAAAATTAAGAACATGCATTAAGTGTTTGCAAGATCAGGAATGTAATCTACTGTGCCCAAAATAAAAATTCAGAGAACTTAGAGAAAACTTTGTAGGGATTTTCTTCATCTTGAATTCACATGAATACATCAGAATGGCCTGAAGCTGAATATGAAACCTTGGAGTTTCAATCTGCTTCATGAAACTTCTAAAGCAAAGAATAAACAGCTTACAGAAAATGAAATTTTGGTTCTGGCTTTGCAAACTAAATGCCTGTGCTTAACTTTATGAACAAAACCTTTGATGTCTGTGGGTTTACTCTATAATGGTTTGTCACACACTGGATATGTGTGACTTACTTATGGCTTGGCATACTTAGATGTACTTTTTTGCAGAGTGTTAAAAGCAATCATTGGTCTTAAATTTGTAAGTTAGCTTTCATTTCAAGGGATTTTTTAAATACCTGGATTTTATTAAGCAATACATAACAGTTCTTCCTTGCAGTTGAACAACACAGCTTCTCCAACACTAGCTGCTGTACTTCGCATGCATATAATATTGCTATCAGTTGCCTATTGACTTAAAAATGTTTGATTTCTCTCTCTCTCTCTCTCATACTTAGAAAGATTAAAGGCTTAAATGTTCTGTTATACCATAGCATATGTTAAGAGGAAAGACTAATTTTGGCTGCCTACAACATTCCAAGCCCTATTTAAATAATATTAGCTAAAAGCTCAAGTTGTATAAATGCTTAAATCTGCAGATGTATAGCTCTGATTAACAAAGTCCTTTAAGAACCAAAATCTGCAAGTTACTGCTTTTGAAAGGTCTGTCATGCTCCAGGGAGATGTACTGTTTCTTGGTGGAGCCCTGGCAGAGCTCAGTGATGTATTCATGGGTTCACATCCACTGAATTTCACTTAGAAAAAATTCGATGCAACTCCCCTAACCATATCATTATGATGGTTGAAAAGCTCCAAATTAAAGCAAATTTTTACTTTTCACTTGCTTAGCTCACTGACAACTACAAGTAAATGTTTCCATTTTTTTCTGTATTCTGCTTTTTTTGCTATTAAGTGAGGCCTGAATGAGGCCTGAATATCTGCTAGGTGAGATATCACAACACATAAGCACATGGATGAGAGGTGAGCAGAACTGCCAACATCAGCCTTCTGCAAAACGCTCTTGAGCTGGAAGGTCAGATTAGACAAAACAGCCCTGTGATAAAAGGAGACATTCTCTCAGGTGCTAGGGGGAGATGATCCCATCCTCATCAATTAGAAGAGTTCAGTACCCTTTTACAGTGTGTTCTCAGACAGCCGCTTGAAGTTATAGGCATTAAATTAAGGATTTATGGTTCTCTGATGGGTGTAGATTCAGTAAATCTCAATTCTTACAGAATTTGAGGGGTTGTGGGTTGCTGCAGTAGGCAACAAGTATCAACTGCTCTGGCCTCAAAGAGTGGCTTTGTTTCAATCTCAAGCTTCATCTTGTTTGATGAAGAAAAAAAGAAAAATACTGAAGACTTCAAGAGTTCTATTTATTTGCTCATTTTCTGTTTAGCTAATGGGTTGCTGTTTTGGATTGTTTGGTCTGGTGCATTTCTCCTCCCTCTGTGACATTACACATTGGCAGGCTTGGGACAGAACAGCACTCTAAGAGGATACAAAGGATTCCCTTGGCCAGCTGGGTGTCGTGCATGAAAATTAATGTACAGAAATACACAGAGAGATAGACAATCATCCTATCTAGCATTAAGGGTAGTGAGATATACCTTTATATATAAACTCACATATATTGTTATTGGAAATTAACACCACTAAACTCTGATCTTTTAAAAATTATTATTTTAAGTCAAGACTGAAAAATAAAAATTATGACCTTTATAGAACATCCTTCTTTTTATCCAGTGAAGTAACCTAAGTTACCTTTTTTTCACACATTCATTTTTCATTCCTTCCATGTCCTAAATAGATACTGTATCTGCTCTGCTGGACAACTGATCCATATCTTTCTCATGTGCATGCATGTTACCATTATTAGTTATGGGTGAGATCACATCAACAGCCACAGAAAGACCATTAATTACTCTGAAATTGCTTCAGTCTTTCACTAGAAGTCAATCTAAAGCTCTGCTTTGGAGCATAACCACATCCTTATGCATTTTTCTCTTAAAACTTATGTCTTGCTTACAGTGAAGTTCTGGGGGTAAGCAGTAGCCAATTGAGTTTTAATGTGACACTGTAAATATGTGTTCCACTGTCGCTTGTAGGCATGAAGCACTCCAGCTGATGATCTACATCAGACCATACATCTGGCAAGCATCAAGAAGATATTAAACCTGCTGCCTTGAAGAAAAAACTACCAGCAAACTCTGATTGTATTAGGCATTGCTTACAAATATGTATTTCCATTTTGATATAGGAATTATAGAGTGTATTGATTCTCCTCTCAGATCTGGTCTTTTTTGCCACAAAATGTCTTCCGGGCCTGTCCCAGCTACATATGGTGGGTCACCCCTCAGTCCCACCTGTTGGGGTCAGTCCATTTGTATATCTCATTGTATAGCCAGAAAGCTACTATCAGGCATTTTGTCAGGCTACCTGAGGTGGTTCCCAGGAAGATGGAAGATGTGTTGATGAGAGAAAACATGTGTTTCTGGCAATTCTTGAGAATCATCTTTACAATTGACAGACACAACCACAAGTCCTGATATCTTAGGGAAAAAAAAAAAATCCCTAGGGTCTTCTGTAGAATAGAGACATACAATCATACATTAAACATTAGCATTATGTTAAGTTCAAAAACTATACCTAGTTGAATTGTGTTCAAAATTTCTCTGTGTAGTAATTTTTTAATTAATTAAATATGCTAGTTTTTAATGATCTGTAAAAAGACCAGTGACTTTGCTTAAAGGACCATATTTGTTCTCAAACCTGTGCCTTAACTATTCACTATCTTATATATTGTCAATTATTTATACGCTTATTTGGCAATTGCTCTTATGAAATTTTTACTAATTCTTCATTCCTGGTCCTCCAAATCATATAGTACTTGTCTTAGTAATTAATGTTTCCTTTTGCTTAAAAAAAAAAAAAGAAAGAAAGGCATCTACAGTCATGTGACTGTAACCACTCAGGAACAACACTGCCAAGTGAAAAACTACTACTGGAATCTCAAAAGATCTCCGTATTTCAAATATGTAGATGTGTCACATTCCCAATAGAATTAAGAATTCAGGGGGATAAAACCTCTCTCATTCAGCTGGGCATGATACGCTGACCAGAAGAGGCTCAGCACTACCTCAGTAGTCAATGATGTTAACAGAGGAGAAAAGCTGGAAAGGGGAACTGTACTACTTCTAATGGAAAATTCTTATGTGCTTCCTTCCAAAGCCCAAATGTGCATACTCTATGGAGCCTTGGAGGGATATTTTTACGCTGCTCGGATCCACTGATGGGATGAAAGGTCCAAACCTTCTCTCCTGTCTAGGGAGAAGATTCACCTCAAGGGAAGCACCACCAAAAGCATATCTTTATTTTGTGCTGAGTTCTTTCTTACATACGGCAAAGATATAAGCTCATCTAACAATAGTCTATTATGATATGCCAAAATCATAGGATTATCTTAGGCTGGGCTGTTAGGATGCACTGTGCTGATCTACATCAGTATCACTTTAACTTGGTGCCAATTTTAGAGGTGTTTTGGACTCTGATAATGAGACACAGGATGGGGGATAGAAAAACAAATTGAGAACAAAGACACATTTTTTTAAGGGAGTAAAATGCAATCTATAGCAAACCAGATATTTCTGGTGATTAAAAAAAAAAAAAAAAGCCTTTGGAAACCAGCCATTTTTAGTATAAAGTACGTGCAAGAAGGAGAAACTCGGAGTGTTTCCAGTTCATCCAAATACCTCCCACTGTTTTCATCACTATAGTTCATGATGGGCTCTCTCCTCTATCCCTGCCAGTCTCTCTCACAGACCCTTAAGGTCTTTCCTCCACTTATGGTTTCATGCTTTTAAATTGCACTAAGTCTACCGGTAAAAGAGAATGTCTATATAACTGATACACCCAATCACCTTGAGATGAATGTTTTATTGGTTTGGATGTCATCATATTCCTCAAAATCACATGTTCTTCCCTCCAGCACATATGGCAAGCAGCTGTACCATACAGACACTACCCTTACTTACAGTTTAAACCTGGGAGATTCAGAAGTTCAAAATCAAAACAACAAAATAATAACTCTGACCTCTTCTTACCAAGCGCTACTTTTAATCAGTGCAGAAGCAAAGCAGATCAATATGAAAGAAGAAATTAAACAAGGAATAGCAGTTTCCCTGTCTGCAAAAGATGCTATTTCAAAGGAGAAAGGGCACTATTAATCCATGTGTGTTCAAAGGTTCTCAAAAAAAAAAAAGTGGCCCAAGTGTCTGATTCTGTCTTATTCGATTTCATTGAAGAAACAGGAGTGTATATTTGCATCTGGTATTCAGACAGAAGAGTGCCCTAAAAATAACATCTAGTGTTTAACCAGCACTTTTCATTCAGATACCTTATAGCCATTTACATGGGTGAATAAGGTACCCTACCCCTCCTTTATAAGACAGAAGTATCAAGATAATGTTGAGTTAATTCACCTGCCTATAGATAACCCTTATTTTCACCTAAGAGACAGGACCAGATTTATGGCAATCAAAGAAGCTGAATAATCCTGTTCTTTCATTTACTCATTCTATTGTATTTGCCCATGGCAGCACATGTCACGTTAGGTGATGAGGGCCACGGGACTGTCCAGGATGCCCTTATGCCATGCACACCCCAGCTGCATCTGGTCCTGTGGGCTGATAATGACCCATGAACTGGGACAGTGGAGAATAAACACAGAACTGCTGAACACTTAGTCTGCAGAGCAGTTTTAAACCACAAAGTCAGATGATCACCTAAACTTTGTCTTTTAAAGACCATGTGCAGAGATTGTCAAAACTGCAGAGACTGCAGTCTGCATCAAAGCTTTTACCTATTGCAAGCTCTTGGCACAAATTACTCAGTACAGCAGGAAATCCTATCACAAGCAATGCACAATGGTGTGGTACCTGGTTGCAAAGAGCCTCTCATTCACATGGCCATCAGGACAGAAACCTTTCAGCATGACTGCACACCACATAGCAATTAACCAGTGCTATATTTAGACTGAGATTTCTTTCACTCCAGCTGCATTGAGAGACTGGAAATTGCATGACATACAAGCCCCAGAATGAGCTCCTTGACTTCATTTGCTCAACTAACACACCACTTGCCTTCTTCTTCACTCCTGATGTTCTGACTTTTGTCAGCCACGACAAAAAACCTTCTCTCTAGTTGAAATAGGACTGTGGTGGATGGGTATTTTCTTGACATATCTATCCTTTCATGCTGGAGCATTACTGACGCATTCACATTACTGACAACTTTTTTCCTTTCTCATTTTTAAACTTGGCATTTTCCAATTCCGAGTTACTACACCTTCTGTTTACAGCAGTGCCCTCATTGTGGAAATGCAACCTTCGTTTATTTTTTCTCACAGAAAGCATATTTCATGCCTTTTCCCTATGTGGTATCAGTTAATTCTGTGTTAATAGGAAAAAAAGTCCTCCCAAGTTACTGAAGACTAGTGAGCGTTGGGCAGA
This sequence comes from Serilophus lunatus, assembly GCA_013399895.1. Classification (NCBI taxonomy): domain Eukaryota; kingdom Metazoa; phylum Chordata; class Aves; order Passeriformes; family Eurylaimidae; genus Serilophus; species Serilophus lunatus. The sequence continues at coordinate 432,972 of VXBA01003629.1, read as the reverse complement.
ACCAGTCATGACTGTCACTTTTCAGGGTAAGCCCAGAAACAGATTTAATCAGACCATTTTCTCTCTTCCCAAAGCTTCCCTTCTACCATTTCCAATGGTGGTGTTCGTGGCACTCTACAGCATTCATTATTAAGAAAATAACAGATGGTCTTCCAGTTCTCAATACCACAGGATATAAGGAGCTGCTTGCTTTGCTGGTCACACTGGTGCTGTTTATCATTTAATATTATTTGTCTTGCTATTGCACCAGCAAACAATCTCCTAGTGTCAAAAGCTCTTTGGAGATAACTTAAATAGACCTTCAGTTATGAGTTTATCTTAGAATGTTTCAACCCTGAAAATGGAAATGCTGTGAAACTACATTGATGATTTCACACATGTGACCTCTGTAATATAACAGATCGTCTTCCTAGTAGGGATGAGATAAAGAGATGACAGGTGGTAGAGGTCAGAATCCCTGTTCCATATCAGTAACCAGGATATCATCCCAGTATATGGCAGGAGGCTTCTTTGGTGGAATCAAAATCCAAAACAGTTTTGAATCAGCAGGATATCCAGCAGAAGTGGTCAAATTGGGAAGTGGACAGGACATGGAGACTAACACGATAAATGTGCAGAATATGTTCACTTTATTGCTAACTCATCTCTGTATCTCCCTGTCTCCTCTGAACATTTATTGCCTTTTGATGGTGTTTTCCAACAGAACTGTAACTTTTCAATGTAGAGGCTAAAGGGCCACAGTGTACAAATAAGAGAACAGTTAAGCTTGGTTTCTGAATACTTCCAGATTTCTGGGTGTATCCTTCCATTGTTCATCTCAATAAGTATGTAATACTGGGATGACAGGATGGAGCAAGGGTGAGGAGATGCCGAAGGGAAGTGTAGCCATCCAGTGGTCACTCAGCGCTCAGCTACACAGTAAGTGCTGCATGGAGCCCAGAAGATTTTCTGAGATTGTTCCTTAAAGCTGTGAGAGAGTCTGCTGGCAGAAACAGTACAAGACATAAAGGCACTTAGACTTCAATAACTATATTTTGGCTTCCATGAAATGAAAGAAATACTTCAAAACTTTAGCAGAAGCCTTCCTATTAGTCAATTTACTATACAGGATAAATATGTAATATTCCTTTGATGTTATTTCAAATATGAATTTAGTAGTATCAATAAGCCCAAGCTGAGCTCAAATTCTGATGATCAGGGATGATATAATGATTTCTAATGAATGGCATGTTTTCCCATAAAGCTTTTAAAATCAGAGAGAGAGAAAATAAAAAGTCAAAAGTGCCACTAGTCCTCTAGACCATCAGAAACACTTACACAAATTTTATGTGACTTCCATGGTCACCCCATAAATCTAAGATTAATATGTGAATGAATCTCTGTCCTGTATTTTAGTTTAGTGTCACTGTCACACAGCTTTATTTCCTACACTGTGCATCCATCCTGTATTGAGAAGCTCACTGATTTAAATTAACACTACCTTACTTTTGCCAAGTGGTCTTAGAGCATGAAAAACTGGAAAAAAACCCCCCACCAACATATTAGCCATTCAGCTACAGTGAAGCAACATTTTTTTCTGGTCACAGAAACAGAATGGTTAGATTTCAGGGTTTTATCTTAGGTACAAAAGACAAGCTTTATGTTTTGGGTTCCAGATGTCTTTGGGCATGGAGCTGTCCATAAAGAATATGATATCAACTATGTATTTTACAGATATGTCACAAGTGATTTTTGTAAAGTATTTTCAGATGACTACAAAAGAGAGATCATAAAAGACTAGAGAATTATCATTATGTAAGGACATTTGGCTTCAAAGGATCATGACTGATAAAACTATGCATTGTGATAAAGAAAGTCTATTTTTTATTAGGAATGGGCTGATAGTGTCCAGACCTAGGTTAGGGTTATGATGTAGGTTTGAGGGCAAATTGGACAAATGCTCCTACATATTAACAGCAATATCCTGAGGCTGATTTCATGAAATTCAGGAATGCCTGAAACAGAGAATAGGCCCCTTCCAGTATTGGATCCATCTGCTGTTTTGATGTTAAACATAGATATTAAAAATAAAGTGCAGAGAGGTAAGATTCAAAATGCTATTTAGGTCATCTTTATTTTTCAGGTTTAATTAAAAAAACCCAATTTTAGTTAATCAGAGGTTGCATACTATGAAGTGTTTCCAACAATTCATGTAACCTTAATGAAATCTCAGTAGTGAGCAATGAGTAGGCCTGTTGAGTGTTGGACTGTCTGGGGTCAAGTCTTCAAAAAACACACAATAATTCTCATTGTGATTCTGCTGTTGCTGAACAGTAAAATAAACCCCATTGACTCACCAAGTCAGCATTCGGCCCTTTAAAAGCACACTACATCATCTCTTCCTTTACACAGAATTTGCTTATATAATTGACACATTAAACATCACTAATCTGGTCACAACCCCCTCTCTAATTATTATGTTAAAACAGAACTATGCTGGGAGATCTTGAGGAAAGAGATGAACCATAATTTCCCTTGAAGCATCTCCTTCTAGTCATTGGTCACTGTTGGGTACTGGCTGCTGGGCTATATCAATGATGGATCTGATCCATTGTGGCAGTTCCTATAGCCTTCTTCCTAAACTATGCTAAGTAAAGTTTTCAAATTGAAAAATCTCCCCTGAGAAGGAAGAGATAAACTATGTTTGCAATAAATTGAAACATACTGCTTTTAATTTTTTTCCTCCTATGCTATTTCTAATAGGTTAGATAGGATTATTTGCTTCACAATACTCAGAAATTAATAACTTTTCAAAAGAACTTCCTGACTTTTGGTTCATTTTTAACAGTCTTTGGTAGAAAATTAACTCATAGCAGATTTTTTCATAGTCCAAGACAAGCGATGTCCTTTTGTCTGCTTCAAGAAACTATAACCTGCTAACCTTAAAAATTCACTTTTGCATTCTGCAGAGCCATAAGCAGTTATGCTTATGGCCAAACCAGGTCTGGCTGCAACCACTACATTTGCTTCCAATTCAGTAAAGTGAAACTTTTATGCAAGTATACTTGTACAGAGTTCCTGAATGACGTGCATCAGCGATCAGTGCTTCCTCAGTTGTCACAATAATTAGAAGTGGGGTCTGAACCAAAATTCTTGGAAGTGAATAACACTTTTCTTGCATTAATTTCCAACTCTAACCCAGATGCAGCTCAGAATTTCACAAATTAGTTCCCTCTCAACAATGAGCAGAACTAAAACTTCAGATCAGATCCCCCAAATTCAAGGATTTTAAAATCCAGAACTATATTTTGTGGTTTGGACCCCAGTCTTTCTGGAGATATTTTCAAGGTTAAAACCTACTAACGGGCAAGCAGTTCCTAGTGTTTTTTCTGCTCAGAAAATATTCCTATATATCTTTCAGCTGGTCAAATTATCCTATTTGGAATGCATTTGTAATGACTGAGTGACCTGGTTGTGAGCCTGTATCTGATCATTTGCAGACCCTGTTAAATAACAGATTGTGCATGACTTTAGCAGATGGTTTAGCTAACATATAAGTTCTATAGGTATATAAAATAACAGTTGGAATCAGAAAGTGTAATGGCCTCAAGATTCTCTCTCCATTTTTGCAAAGTCATTTTCTTCTAGTTGTTACAGCACACCAGCAAAGGACCATACATGGAAAATGATGTTGGGGTAAACTAAGTTGAAAAATAACACTATTTAAGTATTACTCCAGAAACTCTACTAATGGGTGTATAAAAACAAGCATTTTCCAGATACTTACAAAGGGAGAAGTCTAACGGTTCTGTATCAAGCAAAGCAGTTTGATCAGCTCTGATTTGGTCATGGTCTTAAATATCTGCAGTCTCCAGAGAAGGTTTATTTTGACATAGTCAGCAGTAAAGAGCTAGTCTTTAAAAAACATCAGGAAACAAATCCCTAATTTATTTTCAAGAGATAACATATTTTAAAGGACATGCATTTTCAAAATTAAGAGGCAAGACTTTGCTCAATAGTCCTTGGATTTCATTCCAGATGATAAAGAAACAATATCTGGATTCACAGCTGATACTTTTCAGAGTTTGGAGGAACAGAAAATCCAGAGCATAACTTCACAAGTAGTGTTTTACCCTATACTTCATCTGTACCTGACTGAGGGAGTTAGAGGTCCTGGAGGGCAAGGGGCTACTCAGCAACACCATGAAGGTACTCCGTTGTGCCCCCTGCACCCTAATCCCAGCATGTGTCCCCCCCCAGGTGCATCCATCCATACAACCTCACAATTTTTTCTCTCAAGGTATAAACTGAAATGATACATGATACCCTCTGTACCTGTACCTCTGTACCTCTGTTTCTCCCTTTGGAAGGAAATCCTGATGTACAAGTCAAAGAAACACAACCCTCATCTACTCCCCTCACGGAGATGGAATGAGGCCATGGTGTCACGTGAACTGAGCCTGCAAGGTTTTGCTGTAGGACCTGTCAGTCCTGGAGTGTTGGCTCAGCCAAAAGGCCCCTTTGGGAAGTTTCTGCTTTGAATCATCCCCTAGAAGAATCCACTGCTCCCTATCAACCATGGAGGAAACAAGTCTGTGCCCAGAGTTAGCCTTTGTTATCACATTTGTTAATCATTTATCCTCTATTAAATACATGGCATTATGTTCAACTAATATGAATTCTTTTGTGAACATCAGTGAATGTCTTGCGTGCAGACTTGTGGGTGTTCCATACATGCATTAATGAGAGAATATGTCAACCTCCGGAACAAAATGAACGTGTATCATAAAGTTTGATCAAAATGCCTCCTTAAATTTTTTTTTCATACATATTTAAAGCCACAAAAACGGGATATAACTTTGCAAAAATGTTTACAGTTTCCATTCCTGGTTTTATTTCTGAACTGCTCTTAGCATTTAGGATGCTGTAATTGTACAGCTCAAACCTAAAGCAAATCCCAAATCATTATTAAGCAATGGGAATAACTTTGCTCCTTGACATCTGTGAATGTGGCTGAAAGAATCCCCAAAACTGTCAGAAAATAAAAAATAGCAATCAACTCCAGCAAATTAAGACAGAGCTTATAAAACTATCAAAACATATAAAACTATCACTGCAGTCCTGCAACACCCACATACATGAGTCTAATTTATATGAATTCTTCCAAGCCTCATTTACCAAAGAAAATTGCTGTCATTATGGATACATCAGTGAGTTGGTCAGGAATATTTTTGTTCTACTTCTCAAATTAGAACATATTGATTACTTTATGCAATATTGTTTTCAAGGGGAAGTGTTGGTTTTGGGAAATGAATTGAAAAGCATTTGCAAATGTTTTTTGAAGTAACAAAGACTTTGTCTCTAAAAGTGATCATTCTATGTCTCAAAATTACTTTTCATGAAGAAATATAGGCAACTTAAATTACAAAGTACATATTAAAAACAACAAACATTTCCAAATTGCCAAAACAAAATTTTACAGCTGATTTGAACCAAATCCATATCTTCTGGATTTATAGCCCATGATGTTTTGAGATTTTTGACTTCTTTGTCCTGATTCAGGACATAAACATTTTTCCATACTATTACATTCGGCCAGAATGTGAAACCTATTTCCTGCCTGTTTCTTTTTTACTACCACATTGATGGCAGTTCTCCTAGCACAGTCACAGCTGTAAGATATTGGCTCCGTTGCAACTGTAAAGTTACTTTTGCTGAGATATTTTACATCAATTCCATAGACCTAAAAGATAACTATGCTGCAGACCCAATTTTTTACTTGCTAAGATAACTGTAGATATATAGTTTTACACATACATACCCCAAACCCCTCACATCTAGCTGGTGATAGCCATAGATTTAAGAGTAGATTTTCCCCTATTTGCATCAATTAATCTACTTCACTGAAAGCATTCCTGTAATCCACCAAAGTGCAGAGGTCTACTGGGTCCCATATGAACAATTATAATGCTAACTATACATATTATATAACTATATATATTTTAGTAGTTCAATATAGAAATGAGAGATACACTAATACCATGGAAATGGTATTATACATCCCATTTAAAAACAATGTTAATAGACTTGCTGTATTCACTCTGCTCATTTTGTGTCCTACTCCTAATCCCTTCGTAACTTCTTTCTTCCTACTCCAGTTACTGTCCAAGACTTCAGGTAAGACTGCTTGAATTCCTTCTGTGCTCCAGCACTTCGAAGTGGGAAGAAATGAAGAGGGACCATGCACTGTATTAATTTCCTTCAGCTGGGCATGCTTCTCTCTTTTCCAAGCATGACTGTACAGCAGGGAAGAGTAGCCTTCAGTGGAATTTTATGGCATATCTACAGTAAAAACCAGTCTGGGGGTTATTCCTGTATTCTGTGGACTGTTGGTAGGGTACAGCTCCTGTCTCCAAGGGTAACATTTCTTGTCTCCAAAAACAGGGGGTTTATGTTGAAAATAGTTTAATGGAAGCAATATCTGCCTCATTAAATCCCCACAGCAGGTCTGGGTATGGTTGGAAAGAGCCCTGCGTGGCACAGCTCCATTGTGCCCAGAAGCACACTGACAGCAAAGCACTACAGGCAATCATGGGATGGTGACTGAGCCCTTCCCCAGCTGGGTGAGATTTACTAGTGTAGACTTACCTGTCTAGTCCAGCACCCTAGCAAGACTAGGAAGAAAGAAAACTTACTGGCAAAGGTTTCCAGGACTCCTAGCCAGCAGAGAAAGACTTATTGACATGAATATAGCAGATGCCAGCCTGTAGGCTTAGACCCAAAGACAAGTCCCTGACCAACTGGAAGGTGGAGGATCTCAGTCAGTATAGAACCATGCCTACCCATCTTAGAAACCCCTTGAAAGCCCTCTAAGCCCTCACCTACAAGATATAGCAAAGCTTGATGGTAGTGTGATGTTTTGTTGCCATTGATATCATGGAGGACTTGAATGGTATTTTTATACACTTCCTAAAATACTAGCACTGTGATGAATATCAGCTTGCTTGAATGGCATTTTTTTTTCTATTGACTGAGACTTTTCCTGAAGTCTACAAATATCTAAAAGCAGGAAAAAAAATTGTTTTTTTGTTTGTTCATCTTACAGAGATCTTGCTAATAAGGAGAGGTCAGGGAGCATGAAAGATGGAAGAGAGAGGTTCACCATTTTTAATTTTGACCCTAGCATTGCCTCTGGACAAACCACTAAATAGTTGAGTTTGCATATGACATAAATTTCTTAGCCCCTTGTGGCAATAAGAGCCGCAGAATAATGAATCACATCATCGCTTCAAAAGATAATATGTACAACCCTAATGTTTTTAAATTTCAGAAAGATGACACAAGGGCAGTTGGAAACCTGCCAAACTTTAGAGCAGTTATTGAGTTGTATGCACAGTATCAGGGCACAACATGCATGGAGAAAAAAACCCCAATGTTTTGTAGAACGAAAGAGAAACTGGAAAATGTTGTTAATGGGTAAACAGACATACAGGGATCCACTGTTTTGTTCTGTGATATTACACAGGCTGATCATGTCTTGTGTGTGATTAATTAGTCTCATCAATGTTACAATCCCCACAATGCTTCTGAGATGGTAGACAATTTTGTTCTTTTTGTCTTTCCTCTGTGTGTTTCAAACTTCTTGCAACTGAAAAAAAAAAAAAAAAGACAGGAGCAGTCTCATATGCAGGATCAGCAATTTTGCACATTTGTGAACAGCTAGCAGCTCTCAGCGTAAAGTAAGCATATGACCTAATAAAGTTGTGTAAATATACTGTCATTAAATATGTGCAATAGCTATTATAATTCAATATATTCTTAGCTGTCAACAGGTTTTGGACTGGGCTCTAAGTGTTCCTGTGTGGCAGTTCAAGCAAAGGTGGTGGCCAGCAATCCCTGGAAGGCGTGCTGCCAGCTTTCTGATTGCTGGCTGCTGATGGAAGAGGGATCTCTCCAGAGCTGAAGCAAGTGATGCCCTGGGAGTGCCTTCTGGGGATGCCAGCACAGCCAAAGAAATGAACAAACCAATGTGTTTGGTCTTGCTGCACATGAAGAGATCTCTGCTTTCCTTTGTGGCCGTCACCAGCACACGGGAGTCCAAAATGGTATCGGAGACAAACATGGTAGCTACAAAATATGAAAATTATAATAAGAGTATTCTCTTTTGACTACTGCTGAAAGATATGGGGTTTGTGTTTGCCTGGTTTTGTGTTAGTACTCCACAATTCTGCTTGTGCAAAACCAACAATAATATTTTAAGACTTAATTTCAAATACACCACAGGGAATGAGACTGAGCATCTCTTTCATTCAGGACAGCCCCCATTTCTATATACTCCAGCTTTGCATTTTCACTCAAGAAAAAAACTGAGAGCTGGAAAATAAATCATTAGATTTTAAGTGCAGAAAGGAACAGACTTCTTTTTCAGAGGTGGTGCCAGAATCACTTCCAGGTATGACCAAAAACTGGGAGCTTGCAGCTAAGACCTGGGATTTCATTTTGTTCTTCCTCATTTGCCATCAAAATGATGAAGGACTCAGGGAATGCTTTGCACTGGAGGTGGCAATGAGGATTGTAACCCATTTAAATATAAAACAACTACATTAAAAAAAGGCAAAAACCATGGGTAGATCTGCCCTTACTTCATTGGCACTCTGCATGAGGGTTCAAAATTAAGTTTATGGGATATTATACTCTAAATACTAAGGGAGAAAAATTTGGCCAAAATTCTTAAGTCCTCTGTTTTGTCATTGTGAAATACTTGATAATTTGTAATGCATTTAGCCATTAATCACTTTAAAGGGCTTTTAAATGGGTATAGAGTCCTTTGAGTCTTTTCCATATACAGACATTGGATCAGGGACCTTTACTACAAATTACTTTTGTCTGGACTTCTAATACAAAATCAACTTGAGAACAAGGGAAATACATCACTGTTAAATTTTATTATAAGACAGAACCCTTATAACACATCATGGGAAACATTTTTGAGCTCCTCTATTAATAACAGCAGTGCCTGATTTCTTTGGTTTAAACTTACCTTTTTCACATTTTCTTGTGACATTTTCCAGATATAAATTGTTATGATGAAGAGTCATTCAAAGCAAGGGAAAAAGCTGTAATTATGTTTCTCTTTTCTAAAAGAGAGTGGGGCAGGAGGGGGATTATTTTACACAGATCAGTGAAGGACACCCTAATAAAGATTGGTCTGGAACATTTCTTTTTATGACAATTGACTTATCAGCAAGAGCCATTGTAGCAAATCTGGAAATTACATAATTGCCAGAAACTGTAGATATTTGACTTGGCAAGAACTCTAGGTGTCTCTGATTTATTATTGTAAGAATTTGGCTCTGCAAAGATGAAGAAATGTTTAACGAAAGAACAGTAGAATACAAATGAAACAGGCAGAGATCTTGTTTTCAGAGGCTATATTTAACTACATTGTCACTTCTACTGTAACACAAATAAACTAAACTGAAAATGTCTGGGGTGACAAACTGGCAGAAGGATCAATCTGCATGAAAATACTAATTTCAACAGCTAAACACTCATGTTTTCCTCTCCGTGATTATGCAACTGAAAAGGCAAGTTCTTTGTGGGTCATTCATTGTACTAGATGTTATCCATTTTAGCACAAGCAAAACAATAAAACTGTAAAGCTGAAAAAGACTTGCATTTCTTAAATCTGCCTTTCACAAAGCACTGAAGCCCTTTCAAGTAGCAAAGTCTAAAGGAATTAGGTATTATTAAATTTAAGAGAAATGTAGGTGACTAAGATCAGAGTGGTGAAGTGGGAACACTGTAAGTACTTATTTTAGGTTTGGAGGACTTGCAGACCACAGAAATTCTGAAAACACCCATAATTATTCCCAGTATCAGAAGACCAGGTCACCACACAGTAGATTAAGGTGAATGTCTTTGCTTAAACCATTTGCATCAAAGAGATTTACTTTGGCAAGTCCTCCAGGAGACATTTTCCCTTTGATAAAGTTCAGCCTCTTTTTTCTGGAGAAATGCTGTTTCCTGAAAATGGATTATCATCTGCTCTTTGATATCTCCTTATGTTTCTCATGTTATCTTACTACCTCATGGAGGAGTTGCTAAGAGCATCCCACATTTTATCTGTCTTGGCAACAGCTGGGAGGCAGCAGCTGGAATCAATGCCACTGCTGCTGCTCCTGGCAGCAACCACTGACTGTTGTAAAGGGAAAGAAATCCTGCTGTGGCGTGAGATCGACATTCCTATCTCCCACAAGATACACATGCTGGCACCATCATCATCCATTAGAACAGAAGCTTTGAGTCTGCTATCAGGCTGGAGCTTCTCTGCTAGCACTTGGACATACCATGGCCCTGCCAGGGCTCTGATCATCTCTGGTATGGAGGAGTAAAATACCCTGTTAGAAAAAATGTTTCTGTTGAAGTGAAAAACTCATATTATATATTTTGTTGTCAGGAGATTAGGAAGAAATATAGCAAAAAAATCACATAAAGCCACCCTGTTATCTCCTATTTTTTTTTCAAAAGTCAATACTGAATGCTGGGAAAGGGGAAATATAGCAAAGAATCTGACACTACTTTTGCTAAATAGTGGAGATATTACTACTAATAAATTAACATTGCTCCAAATTGCTCCTGTTTCATACCCTCCTATTGTTAACTACTGAAACTGCATATGTCAAGGTGTCTTCAGAGACCTGAACACAGAAATCTTCTGTCCCAAAGCTTGAGTAGACAATTCAAATTAAGTTTTTAGCAAATACGAGCAAGTGAGTATTCCTGTGGCCATCAGCAGCAAATTATGTAAGCATCATAAAATGGAACATCTCTAAAGTGTTTGGCTTTGTCTACCCAGTCCACATAAGCAGGAATACCATGGCTTGTACTGTATGTCATGTATTATAACTGGATGGGGTAGTTTATTTACTGGGAACAATACCATTTGATGCTGCCCTGAAACCTTATGTCAACAATTAAACATGTCATTTTGTCACTTCTGATGAATCTTGACTAGTTTGTGGGGGGTTTTGCATTTGTTTGGTTTGTTTGGATTTGGTTTTTTTAAAGGAGTTTTATGACAAATTAGAAGAAGTTTGGCATAAGAAGATGTATCTATTTCTTTTTTTTTTTAATAGCTGAATATATGAGGACTGTTGATGATCTCAGTGCAATTATACAAAAGGAAACAGGAAGTGTCTTGAAATGGTAACAGGATTTGAACTCTCTACTTAGGCAATATGACATGAGAACATCTCACAAAAAATTGCTTCAGAGTGTCTTACAAGAAAATATGGGCCTATTAGTATGAAAAAATTATGGTTGCTGTCTTCACATATTTTGCAATATTGCCTATCTTTATTCAGACATATTATAAAACTGGTATTCAAATCCTCTGAAAGATTTAATTTATTCTATGTTTTTCACTATAATTTAATTGACTTACCTTCTTTTGTATTTCATCAGAATCATATGAGGGCATGGTCTGTATTTAGAGTCTTTTTCTTGGCAATAAATGAAACCCAAGAATGTGACTACCACTTACTTTACATCTTCTTATTCAGCTGCAAATACTTCTCCAATTTTTTACTTAATACATTGTTAGTAGACTATGTAAAGTTTATATGTTACAGTTTAGGCTGAATAATGATTTATTTTTTATTATTATTCTAAATTCAACCTGGACGGGAAAAAGTTATTTCAGCAAAATTTGTTCTTCTCCCCTTAGGATGCAGTTGGGGAAAAATATATCATTTGGGTCATATTAATATTTTAAAGGAACTTTTGTCAAACTTCTGCAAATTAAATTTGCCAGGTTCTGAGGCTTTGGAAAACCTGTTTACACATGCTTAGGAGATATATTCTTAAGTTAGCAAGAATTCATTGAAGATAACTTGCACTGAGAATACTCCTTTCTCACCCAGACTTTCAAAAACCTCCAGTCAAGGTGGTGCAATTCACAGGGAAAAAACCAAACCAAGTCAAACCTAACTAAAGAAATAAACAAAACAAAACAAATAATACAAACCAAACCAAACCCCAGTCAAACTAAACAAAACCCCCATGGTAATCAAAATCTACTGTAAAGCATGAAGAGCCTTTTGACCAGTTTCTGTACAACTCAGATGCTGTTACGGGGACGGAAACTAGAACTACAGGATTAAATTTTTTCACCCTGCTCTCACTGGTACTTTTTTGACATTCATGACAGGCAAAGATTAATAATTTGTTGAAATTTCAATGAACTGGACAGCTAATGGACTTTATACAGCGTTTCAAACTTAAACAACTCCTAGAGGATCAGAAAAAAACTATTGACCAGATATAGTACAACTTTTCCCTTTCAAAAGAATTTGTGGCCAATGGAACAAACTGTTACTCCTATGCCATTTACCATTTCTGAGGTGGTCTATTAAGTGTTAAAAATTTAACTTCTGTGGGGGCTGTATACAACCTTTGTCACTGGAAGTCTGCTGTGGCTCATTTAAGATACTTCTAGGACTGAGAAGCCAATTTCTGGAAGAGTGAAATTCTCCTGATGAAAATATCTCACTACCAGCAGGAAATAAAAGATTTTGGACCATAGACCCTATTTGAAAGATACCATGTGGAAGAGGGTCATGTATAAAATCAAGTAAAGAAGACAGTGAGAAATAACATATCCAAATATCTGTGATATTATTAGATATAAGTGTCACCAGGAACTGTATCACTTTGGTAGGAATGAATGGATACAGACTGGAGGACAACTGGTACCAGTAATGATAAACGCTAATTAATTCTGGATTTGATAAACAACATATTTCATCACACACCTCCCATCTGGATAAGAAGTAATGTTATTTTTTATTTGATTAGTAAAAATGGGGAGGATATTAAAGAAGTAATATCTAGAGATAGCTATAGATAGCTTTTTATCAAACAACTAGTAATTAAGTCAGCTGAAAATAAATTGAAGATACTAAGTAGTATTCAAAGCTTTGAGTCAAAACTATGAAGAGAAATTGCATTAATTTACATGAAAAAGCAGGTCATGCACAAATAAACTATTTTTCATTGATATCTGATTATTATACAGAGGACATGCTTCAAAATTACTCTTTTTGAAAGTCTAGAAAAGTTGATTTTGATTATGCGATATGACACCACATTTTATGATTTATTATGGAATAATTTTCAGATTGTATATAAACGCAGATGTTATTAAAAGAATTTTAAGGGGGTGGAGAAACTACTAAATAGGACATGTGGAAACTGGTTACTGTTAATACCTCTTCAGACATTCATTAATCTGATTTTACTTAATTTTTGTTAAAGACCTTAGTTGTTAGTCAAAATCGTTCCTGATTTTGAGAAGCCAGAAAATTTTATCACTTTTGCTTTTATTTGTTTATTAAAGTTGAGAGACCCTGAAACTGTGCAGATAAAAAATGAGATTAAATGTAATGCACAAGGCACAAGATCATGACTTTTAGAAAAAGAATAAGAAATCTAGCATGGCAGTGGTCAACTAAAGCTGTTAATGAACAATGAAAATTAGTATATGCTGAGTGACGCACAAGACAAGGCTTAGAAAAAGCTCAATTTTTTTTATTTCTGTTCAATAGTTAACTGGCAGTTTTTTGAGGCACAGCATTTGGCTTATGTCTGTTTGTACAGAGTCTTGATGGATGAGTGGTTCATAATCACCTGAAGCACTCCAAATAACACATCCAGTATTGTGGTAAATGCATCCAAGAAGTCCTTGTAAGACATTGGTATACTCAATGAAATCTTAGGTTTCTTGGTTTGTTGAAGGCATACTGAAATTGGAATAGATGTGGAGAAGAACAACTGGAATCACTGTGGAAAACACCTCACCAAAATTAAGACTATAAAAATACATCGCCATGGAGACACGTGCAACATGAAAAGCTCTACTACAACAGAGATATTCAGTACCTTCAGCCTGAAAAGTAGAGAAAATACGTAAGACTCTGTAACAGTTTACCAGTTTCAACAGAGAACAAAAGAACCCTAATTGGTTTTAATACATACATTGTTCTATATATTCACGTCATTGTGGGTTCAAGAAAATGGAGTCAGGAAATCTTTTCGTACTCGTCATTGCTTTTTCTACTCTCTAAGCAGCATATTATAATATTTTCTTACCTAAATCAAAATCTCGTCAGGTGCCAGATTTTCAGTCTCAATTTTGTGCCTACTGCCTAGCATTGGGTATAGCAATAATGTTGTTAGAGGCCGAGTTCAGTACCAGCTCAGGCTTATGACTCAACAGTTGCACCCCACATCACACAAATCCTGATTTACAATAATCCTTTGAGCCTCTGCGAGCAGACAGGGCATATAAAAGGACATGGCTGCAGGTCACAAAAACATTCAATGCACTTTAATTAAAACCACATGCTGGCAGTGGCAGGCAGTCACCACAGAACCACAAATCTGAACAGGCCATTGGAACCTGTCAGGGTCTCTCCAAACACTACACTCAATCTGATCTCACAGTGATTCCCTGAGTTTAAACACATAAAGACCCTTCCTACCAATTTGTATGACCTCTCTCCCTCATGCCACAGACCACTGAATTTCACAAAGCAATATACATACAAGCCCCCAAAAACCACAGAATATGTATTCTGGATGAACAGAAGCTACTTGCTAAGGAATGCTTACACAGCAGGAGGCTGCCAAGGTTGACTAGAGCCCACAATTATCTCATACTGCCAGGAACAGGCACAGCAGCATTGGGCCAGCCCAGGCTGTATGAATACTTGGTAGTTGTCATGTGCACTTTACTGCTGCCACACTGCCACATCAATACCCAATATAACTTCTTTCAAGACCCTTAGGAGAAGATCTTTGGGTTACTTTTGACTGTACTTCTCAGAGACTCTCCATCTTTTTGTAGGTCCAGCTTCTAGCTTTGGAGCCTTACATAGGGGTTGTCAGGTAGGTTAAAATTTCTGCAGTACCTTTGGAGATACTGGCCATTAATTGTGTTTAAAAGTCTCGGATTCAGAGGTCTGGATTCATTCTCCTGCACTGTGCCAGCTTTCCACATACAATTTACCAAAGCCATTGACCTCAGCAATACAATCACCTTAGACTCTCCATGTGAAAGAGAAGAGCATCCAGAGTGTAAATTAAGCCTTTGGTGGAATGAACTGTCTTCTACACACACTTTTTTTTTTTTTTTTCCATCTAGAGAAAGACCATAATGACTGCATCCAACCTGGAAAGTTCTGTACAGGAAGGGAAATAGGATGAAAGTAGGACAGTCTATGTGTTTTGTTCAAAGTCAGGAGCTGAAGTTAATAATCCAGTTATATGATCCATGACCTACTAAAATCCCATTGAGTTTCTTTTTGTTCTGTGATTTTATAGCACCACTTAAAACGAGGGTTGGATTTTGTGATGTAGATACTTACAGAACTATAAATTGTAGAAGCCTCCCACTGCAAATATTGCTTTTATGTTATTACTGGTGTTACTCTTGTCTTTGCTGCTTGTATTGTTATCTTTACACATTCTGAAGAAAAATATTGAAAACAGAGAAACATAAATACTGCTTTAATGTAAATAATAAAACTTGAAAGTCACTTTCAAGGGAACTACAAACAGACTGCTGAAGTACTCTACCCTGGTGCACGCACAGTGTGAACTGATGAATGTATCTGAAGAACATTCAAGTCTCACAACAAAAGAAGCCATAGCACAAGGAGCTTTTAGGTATGTCTCACCTTCAGCTGCAGCTGAGACCCATAACCTCAGCTCATGACCCCCTGCACCAGGCAATTCCCCTTAGTGATCACACCAACTGGGTCAGCCCAGTTTTCCTGGCTCTGCGCAGGCCAAGTACAGGAGAGGGACTAAAACACTGCTCTGCAAATGCACCAGACAGCAGCCCTGCTGTGGGAAAGCATGTGGAGAAGGGCAACTGTGGGAGCCTCACACTTAATGCTTGAGCTTGAAGAGGTCTGCAAAAATAATCTTCCTTCTTCTGAGAGAACCCAAGAAGGGAGGAGGGGTGTCATATGGCAAGCACCTTCCTGTGTGTTCCTACAGCATCAAACACAACAGCTCCCTGGTGCTTTTTGAGGCCCTTGGAAACTAGCACAACACAAACAATAACACATTATCGTTGGGTTTTGGTCCTTACTTGTTTTCTCCCAAATGCTTAACTTGCCAAAAAGATGGAGGGGACCTGAACCAGAAATGGGATACGCATTCCCTGCAAAAGAGAATCACATCATAACTTAAGTAACAGAGATGTTGTGTGCAGGTTGCTGACAGGTTTGAAGCCACAGCTTAGAGAAACCCTAAATCTCCTCTTGTATTTACACTTCTGCCTCCTCTTTCCCCCTCAGGAGCACTGCACTAATCACTTACAATCCTTTTCTTGGAACTGGGTGGTAACTCTGTGCAGTCAAAAGCACTCTCATTGCAATTAAAGTTTGTCTCCTTTACTAGTAGTATAACCACATTGTCCCACACCCCTTGCTTGGAGCAATTTGTACATTTTCTGACTAGATTCCTATTATTACCTAAGAGTGTAGAAAGGGCATTTTTTCACATACTTAAAAAGAAACAAACAAGAAGCTTTGTCATCAAGGGCAGCAGCAGGATGGCTGGCTATGTAAACAAAATTCCTGTTGCCCAGCCTGCTCTGTAGGTCCCATTATTTGTGAGTTACACCATGGGGTAAGGTATGTTGAGAGGAAAGGCAGATCTTGTGTTTTAGGAAAAGAGTGGATCTGTTTTTCACAATAGATCTGTGAATGGCAGTCAACAAAACCACTGGATGTTTTCACTCAGATGGTTCTGCTCTGCCATTGCTCCTGCTGCCCAAAGCCTGTGGTTGTGCTCCACTGTCCTAACAGGGGCTGCACAGTAGCCCCCATCAGTGTCACTCGGGTGCACACATTGTTTGATACCTTCTTCCAGTTAGGAAATGAGTGGGAAACCACATTTTGCTTGAATGGGTTTCTATGTATGCCCCAGAGAGGGAGGAGGAGAAACACATCTAATAGTCTTGCATCTGTCTTTTTTTAAAAACTGTAACTAGCACAGTGCAACAGGGATTAAGTGATATCTCTGTGCCATTTTTGTACAACCACTCACAAAAAAAGACCTAAGAATCTTTTTCAATATGATTCTCTCATTAAAAATTTTAACCTAATTTAATACTTAACGTGAACCCTCATGGAAGACAGCACAACCTAACAACTAAACCATGGGTATTTAATTCAGAATAGAACATGTAATTGCTAGAGTGAATCTTAGAATAGTTCAGTGTCTTTTGTTATGGTAAAATGAAACAACAGGGTTTCAACATTTAGGTCTCAGTCTTGCACAGACGTGTCTCAGTGTGGAGAAGTTTGCGTGACTAGAGCCTCCATTTATTTCTATTAATAAGAGATAATTAGTGCATAATGAAAAATGCTCAGACAACTGTTTCTATTATATAGAACTGAATCTAGAATTTTTCATGATATTGTACTTTTTATTTAGCAGGATCTAGGAACCCCACAGGGTTTGCATGTATAATTTAGCCACTTTCCATCTTATGTGTAGTTGTTTTGTAATGCAAATATTCTTCTGTTTAAACTTGGAACAGAGACAAATGTTCCTACAGCTCATCTTTTTATTTTTTAATTCTGTGTTCTCTAAGTGCCTATAGAGTGATTATAGTGCTGCAAAATCAAATCCTTAACAGCTAAGCCTATTATTATTGATATTGTTACTTTCATTCGTTTTCTATTAATACAGAAGTTAGGACTTTATTATGATTTTCTAACTCAAAAAACCCCAATGATTATTTTTGATAGCATATATGCTGTTTATTGAGCTTTCTCTGACCACAGATTTTCAACAAGACTGTATTCTTGTCCTTTTTGTCATATTCTACATTTTTGACATGGTGGCCAGGATTGCATGAAGCTTCTAAAAGAAGTCATTGAATGTTTCCCAGTTCACCCTGTGGCAAACTACTAGATGGGGCATATTCAGCATTGGAGCTAAGGCACCATTCTCCTACTTTTTTATTTAGCATCTAGGTACAAATAGTATTTTATCTGAATTTCAGAATTATTCTTGATTTGCTTTTCAACATAGCAATTATGTGATGAGCCTTTCTTGGGGTAAAAAAAGCTAAAAATTTGTTACCTCAGAATACTTAGGAAGTATTAGTTTAGTTCTGGAAGTTCTGTTACAAATTGTGTTTTCCTAGAGAGAAAAATTCTCCAAAAAGCTGAAGACAAAACTTGGTTGCTGATTTCATCCTGACAAGATTAAAGAATAGAAATCTTTGTGAATAGAAGTGAAACTTGTACTGCAATGATCAAACTGGATTGCTTAGGGAAAAGAGACCATGGGTCAGTGAACCTTAAGTAGCATTCCTCAGTGCTTGTGCTGGATTCAGCTTTCCTTGTAACCTAACCTGTCACACGAAATGAGGCATGTTCACAATGATGGAGATGGAATAGATCATCTTGGAAGAACGTAAGATCTATGTCCCTAGGTAATATATGTGGCTGCCGCAAATGAACATATTATTAAAGAACACCAGCAAGGCAATGCCAGGAGAAGTACAAGAGCGTTGCCATAGATTGCAATGGGATGTCACAGGTTTTTGCATTCTTGTTTCCTTTGCACAAACAAGGGAAGGGAGGAAGAGGGAGAGAATGAAAAAGACTGCTTAAGAGGGACTAAAAGAGGAACTAGAAAGCATCATGAGATGAAAAAGGAAAGTGAGTACTATGATCCAATGTGAAGGTTTCTACAGCATAAATAGATGTGTCTTCAAGCCCTGATGCAGCTTCATTATGCACATCTTTGGCACAGAGACTGCTTTTTTTTATTTCTACGTGTGTTAGACTAAATTTGATCAACAGAAGGAAAGCAAACAAAGGAATATATACTGCCTGAGATCCACACTGAGAATTTGTAGGCAACATGTAGAAAATCAGTTGTTAACTGCTTTAAAGAATTGGGTCCTGAATTCTAGGATTGCATTAGAAGTACTTATACTATCTACAAACAGGAGGATTTTCCAAATTATTTACCTGGAAGGTCAGATGTAATGTGAAAGTGTTGCCACACATTTTGCCAGAGCAGATTGATCTAGATCAAGGATCTTCTCAGGTTTCTTCTCTCTGAGAACACCACACTTATGCTATGAGTCTTGGGCTCTCAGCATAAAAAATCACAATGCATATATGAAGTATAGTCATTGCAATCACACTCTGAAGTGATCCTGACATGACTCTGGAAGAGTTAGACTCTGGAGCCTACATGCTTGTGACATAACCATGCATAACATGTACTAGGACCTATACCTCTGAAGGGAGATGAGGTCCTCCCATTAAAAAAAATTCTCTTATTTCTGTTCTAACTATTTTAAATATCTGGAAATATTTCACACCTTTTCAGACAGAAGTAGGTATTAAAAGAAGAAATAAAAAACCCCACAATTTATTATTAGTGGTAATGCACTTTGAGTTTCTTCCTGAACAAGAACATATCAATCTTTCGGAGTGGTTGTTCTTAACACATGAAAAATACTATCAGCTCGGGCAAGAGGACTTTCTTTTCATTCAAATACTGATAACTGACTTCAGAGAATGTGCATGACTTACTATAAAAAAGTCCACACAAAGATAGAAACACAAAATCTTTTTTTTTTTTAATGTAAATACCCTATGAATTAATGCATGATAGCAGAAAATTCCTTTCCTTTCTAGCTTAGCTCAGAAACCACAAAGTCATACAATTTTGGATCCATTCCTATTTCTCAGACTCCCCAGGAGGTTTAGTGAAAGCAAGACATAACTCTTTCCTGGAACCCTGTGGGCATTACTGCATGTTTTAGATGTAGATAAGGCTGCTACACTCTGCGTTTGGGAAGTCAAGATTTCATTTATAAGGTGATGAATCTGGAAGGCTTTCATGTCAGGCCCTCAGCTCACAATCTCCAGCAAAAGAGGAAATGGAGGGTATGTCAGCAGCAGGCAGCCAAGCACAGAACAGAGACATGGCAGCTCAGTGCATATGTTCACACAGCTGAGTGCTGTGTAGAGATACCATGTGGGTCTGGCAAGCAAAATATTTCTGTTAGCATAGCATTGCTTTCAGCAGCAGCACGTCAACAGCCCTGCTCAGGCCCAGCACCATATTACCATTTTTAAAGTTTCACATGTAGGTTAAAAGGAGTCTTCATGGAGTGATGACTTTTTTCTTGGGTAGACAGGAAGTGAGGGGGAAGCAAAAATAAAAACCAGTATCATGCCTGAGAAGCTCTGATTTTGCTCCTGAATAGAAGCAGGGTGGTAGAGGACATAGCACAAAAAGCAGGCACCTGGGCATAGCTCTAGGAAATGTATTCCCACAGGTTCCCACCAGGATGACAGTTCAGCTTTGTAACCACCAAAGAATTGGTTCCTGATTCCTCCTGTTTTTTTGCCCTTTTCTCCATGGGCAGTAGACAAACCGATTTAACTAAGAAAAGCCTCTTCTTAGAGATCACCTTCTTAGAGTACTGCTGAAGTCTGAGCAGGACAGTGATGGTGACTGCAACCAGGAGCTGCTCTTCTGTGGCTTGAACCCTTTTTCCAGGCTCAGCCTGGCTGCTCAGCCTGACCTGACTCTGTAGAGAGGAGCAGGTGTTTTCAGCAGCATTTAACACACTGCAGCTCTGAGCTCAGACACTAGAGTGAAATAGGATCAATTCAGGATCAAAATTCAAGGGAAGCAAGCGCACCAGTAGCAGAGTTAAAAAAATCAGATTTGGTCAGATTTATGTTATGCCTTTTACAGCTTCCCATGACAAGAACCACTACAATGATCCTAACTTGTCTTTTCACGTTTGTTTTCCTATTACACTATTCTCACTACCTCTCCTTTTACCTCATATTTCCAGTTCCCTTCTCCAGTATGGTCAACTGCCATCTCCCACTCACCCTAACCTCCCCATTTCCAACACTACTCTGCTTCCAGACCCCTCCCTGCTTTGCTGGGTAACAGGTACTGTGGCAGATTTGGAGGTGGCAGATCAGCCAGGCAGTATTTGTTTGCTATTGCACAGCAGAAGAACAAACAGATAAAGTCCCTCCCCAGCAGGGCAACAAATTACACGTTGCTGTTGACTCTCATTAAGCATTTTAAGAATTTAAATCTCTTTGAGATCTTTATCCTTCTGTCAAATTTGTCTGCAATTGACCACCACTGGGGAAAGACAGACAGATGGTATAATTACATAAGCCTCCTTACACTAGGAAGCCACAGTAAAAAAACAAAAACAACAACAACAAAAAAGGCAAAAGTAACAAAAATAATCCTGTTCTTTTCTGGGTTTTTTGAGATTGGATGAAGGCAGAAAGATCTAACAATTTGCTAAAGATTATGTAGTGATCACGGTCAAAATCAATATGTAGTCTCCATATAAAATGTTAGAGTCCTTTAACTGATAATCACATGTGCCATGGCATAGACACATCCATACCCCTGAGTCACCAGTTGCAAAGGCTGTGTGCCTGCTGTGCCACATGCCATACTGGCTCGGGAGAATATCCAATTCCATCCTCACTTTCTACTCTCTTCTGCAGCTTATCAGTTTAGAGACCTTTGCTGTTGTTCAGATGGTGATCTGCAGAGGCAGAGGGCATCGCTTCAAACCTGCAGTAGATGAGTAGATGCTGCCCACAGTACTGTGTGGGACTCTGGATTTTAGGACCACCCCAACCTCGTGCCATAATAGCTTCCTGTGAGTACTACACACACCACTGCCTAAATTGTTTTTTTTTTTTTAAAGGTACTTTGCATGTTATTGCGTCGAATAAAGAACCCCAGGTGACAGTCATCAAGTCATTTTGACTGCTAACACGTACTATGCAAGAAATCTCCTAGGCGTTTCTTGCAGTTCATGCTAAATCAATTAAACCGTTGCCGTTAAATAATAAATAGCGGTGCGGACAAACTCGGTTGTCAGTGCTGCAGGCTGTTGCCTCAGCACCGAGCAGATGCGGGCACCGCCGCCCCGCTGCTGCCGAGGGGAGCAGGCGGTGTCACCGCGTGTGCTGGGAGGGAACGGCGCGGGGGCCGGACGGGGTGTGAGGAAAGGGCTCCCGAGCACCCCAAGAACCCCAGGGCGAGCAGAGGCGCTGCGGGCGGGCCGAGCCTCGGCGCGTGAGAGGCGGGGCTGCCCCACACGGCCGCAGCCGCTGCTGCTCCGGGCCGGGCCGGGCCGTGACGCGGGAGGGCCGGGCAGCCCCGGGCGCGGCACAGCCCAAGGGCAGGGCAGCGCCGGTGCCGTCCCTCTGCCCGGGCGGGGCGGGGGCGGCCGCTGTCACCGCTTCCCGGTCCGCGCTCCGGCCGCTCCCGCTGCCC
>VXBA01003629.1:398033-410575 GCA_013399895.1 Serilophus lunatus | reverse complement strand
GGGCTGGGGGGCCGGGAGGAGGCGGGGGGGGCCGGGGCTGCAAGCTGAGGGTCCGGGGTCTCGGGCCAGCGCTACCCTGCGCTCGCTCCGCAGCCCAAGCCCCAGAACGCCATCACAGTGGCCGTCTCCTCCCGAGCCCTCTTCGACCTGGTGGAGGAGCGACGGATCTACGAAGAGCAAGGGCTGGAGAAGTACGTGGAGTTCCAGCAGAAAAACGAGAACGTCACCCTCAAGCCCGGACCGGCGTTCTACTTCGTGAAGGTAGCCCGGGGGAGAGCCGGGCGGCGCTGGGCCGTTCGGGCGGGGGAGGATGCTGCTGCAGGGGCGCATTTCTGGAAGAGGAGGAGCCCGACGCCTTCTTGGGCGGAGATAATCCTTTCCCCGGGAGACGGACGGCGGTGAGCTCGCCGCGGCGGGGCGGCTCAGGAGCATCGCCGCATCTCCCTGCGTGGCCCGGCCCTGCGGCCACCGCTTCTCTCCGCTTTTCTCTCCCCTCTCCTCTCTTTTCCTTTCCTCCTCGTATCCCCTCCCGCCGGCACTAATGCCGAACGCCTAAGGCAGATCACGCACTGTTCGTGTCACTGGGACCGGAGTTGCACCCTCAGCAGCATGGTTTGTATTCCGGCTCTCAGCATCACATCCCACGTGTGGGTAAGGAGCAACCTGCGTTTTCTGCTGGACATGGGGCACACGAAGCACCTTTCCTTCTAAGATCTTTTTCAGTCAAGATAGGCCCCAAATTTTTTTAAGTTTGTTACAGCCTCCTCCCACCAAAAAAAAGCCAACCAAAAAACCCCCCCAAAAAACCACCAAACAAACAAAAAAGAAGACCTAAAAGTATCTATGGTTTTGGAGAAGACAGGTGGGACTTGGAAAAAAGCTGTGTACAGAGTTACTTTTCTGTCCATTGAGAATTGTTTGATAAGCTCTACCACAGCAATTTTAGAAAATTAATTGATTAGCAGTCATACTTGCTGACATCAGACTTGTGGCAGAACACCTCAAGTTTTAAAAGTAGATTTTGATTATTTCAGTTTTCATCTCAGGAATTTAAAACATTTTCTTCATTAATGACTTTTTGAATGTACATAGTTAAAAAATAATCATATCAATACCTATGCTGCTGTAGTTATGTTTGTAGCATTAATAGTACAAGGACTATAAAGGTGCTTTTAACATAAAAGTGTGGTCATAAAATCACTCCCTTTGTACACCTGTGAGGGTAGGCTAACTAGAGCATATACTGCATCTTTTCCTATATATAGCAGCCCTGCTAGACTGTCTTCAGAACTCACTTCACTTTGAGTATAAGCAAGATTTGACTGTTTAACTCCTTACACTTTGAAAATCAGAACTGTTAGCTATGGCCAGCTAAATGCACCTTGACTTCCCTTCCAGTATGGTAATTGCATCTGAATTCTTCATCTTGCTTAGTCACAGGAATCATGAGGCTAAAGAACTGTGTGTTGAGTGGTCCTTTCAACTTGGAGACAAAGAAAGCAAAAAGAAATAATAATAACTTAAGTGCTACCAGTGTGAAACAGAATACTTTTTAAGATTTGTAATCACAGGCCACAGTCTCCTTAGGCTGTGAAGTATACAAGCACTGGACAAAAATATGGAATCCTCTTCTCCACTTACCCTTATTTCCTATTAATTTAAGAAATTGCCAGTGTAATAGAGTAGTATGTAGAAGAGTTATGACTACATAGAAAGATTTTTTCCTTAGGTGTTATACCAGGCTCTCACTTAGAATTTCCTAAGCACACTCCCACATAACATAGCCAAGCTTTTTAAAGTGAGATTCCCAGAATGTAATTATGAAATCTCTGGTTTAGTCCTTAACAACTGGCCTAAATTTTTAGAGCACTTTATTGAAAATCAATCCATCTTGCATTCATTTAATCATTCATTGTTTATTTCATTGCTGTAATCCCCAAGAATTCCAGTCAAGGGCCAAGATCCTTTACAAAAGGGAGGTATTACTCCAAAGGATGGATACAGAGAGAGACAAGCAGATGAAAGGTCAAGGAAATGAGTATGAGAGTATGAGACTGTGGATATAACATGTTGGCCCGTTATCTTTAGAGATCTCAAATAAATCAATACCTGTTTCACTCAGTACTGCGATTAGAATTGTCAACTAATTGTGTTTGACAGGAAATGATTTTGTACTCATCAGATAAGAACAGCCTTTGACGCCTGACCACCTGAACGGTGTCAGTAAATCTTGCATAAGTAAGTGACCCAAATTCATATTTTTGCAAGTATAACAAGCAGCTGCATGTATGCATTCCTTTATATTTTCTCTTTGATTTCACAAGAACAATTTTCAAGTGGACAAGAAAAATAATAGCAATTGTGATAATGTTCAGCAATGCAGTGACTTACTCTGGATGGTTATGATGTCCTAATAAAAAGGATTTGCCCAATAAAGTTAAATTCTGTAAGTCAAACTTGCTTCCTTTCAAATGAACCCAGTCAAATGGTTACTGGGAGCAGCAAACCAGCAAGCAATAAAACAAGTTCATCAAGTTAAGCTATCAGGTATTTCACCTTCTCCTTCAAGCCAATCCTATCACTAAGACTACAGTGATTAACAAAAGGAGAGGCACATTCCAGTTGTCTATTGACTTACCCGTTTTGAACCTGCAGGCCCTGGAGCATGTCAATGCCAGGCTTCTTGAGCTGTACCCTGATGATGAGGAACGATTCGATATTGTCCTGATGACTAATAACCACGCCCAAGTGGGAGTGAGGCTCATAAACAGCATCAATCACTATGGTAAATAAAACAAATACTAATGCGTAGAATTGCCAGCTGTTACGTAATAATATGAACGAATTTTATTCTTCCTATTCTGACCTTTGGAAAAGCAGCTTCTGTGAGAATTATTTTTTATGTCAGCACACATGAGATAATATTAAACAGAGTTTGGTCCAGTGCTGAGAAGTCCTTAAACTTTCTGATGTTTGGTACCTATGCTCTCTAGACATACACCTTCACAGCAGTTAACTCTGCAGTCTTAAAGGGATTTCTTTTTCCCTAAATCCTCCATAGCAATGGGCTGATCACACATTGTAGTCAGTTTAAGTTGTGTAACTTCTTGACGTTATGATGAACTTATTTTTTTTCTAAGTTTACTGTCAACTAGGTTGGTCTGCCTTTTCACAGGTTCCTTTTACAGGTTTGCAGTGTCAAGGCAGAGTCACACCTTGTGCTGTTCTTCCTTTAGGCTTAACAATTGAACGTTTCTGTATGACGGGAGGACAAAGCCCTGTTGGTTACCTGACTGCCTACCTTACGAACCTGTACCTCTCAGCAGACTCTGAAAAAGTGCAAGAAGCTATAGAAGCAGGTTTGAATTGACTTTCTTCTGTTATCTCTCTGTTGAGCTTGTTCAGAAATTAATATGTTGTGTGTCTTTGACAGAAAGTCGTGCTGCTTCATCAAACGCAGAAAGTCACCACTTTGTATGGTGCAAGCTCATCACTTATCTTTACTTAACAAAATAAAATCATGTGATACTGTTCCTTTTTGCCCCTTCAGCCTGCTGATAATGACAACCTAATCACCCTACTACTTTCTGTCTTCTCCTGCTCGACAAGAAATGGAACTCCCACTGCTAGTTTTTCAAAATTCAAAACTTCTGTTTGAATAGCATCATCTTGCTATGACTTCAAAAAACAACTTCTATGTTTCATAGGGAGTTAAAAAATAGAAAATAATTTGATGGAGTGGTCTCCTTGGAATTGCCTGCTTTGTCTCATTTGCAGCACATCTTGAGGACCATTCTTATACATTCTTATATGAAAGTGGAAGGAAGCATGTCCAAGAAGTTTTGTCAGTGGAACAGCTTCCATGCGTTTGTGTAACAGAACATCCATTAGTAATTAGCTTTTGTGATCATTTCCGCTCACCCTATTTAAACTGTCACCACAAATAAGTTGTTGGAACCAAAGTGCTGATGGTTTAATGAATGCCTTTGCAAGACTAACTGAGGTTCTCTGATCCATTTTTAGGCATTGCATCAGCAACAATGTTCACTGCCAACAGAGATGTTGCTTACTCGGATACTCAGCTGAGGGTGGCATTTGATGGGGATGCTGTTATCTTTTCTGATGAATCAGAACAAATTGTCAAAGAGCAAGGATTAGACAGATTCTTTGAACATGAACAGCTGAATGAAAATAAGCCTCTTGCACAGGTTTGTATTTCTTGAATCAGTGAGTTTCCAAAAGATCTGATGACTTTCATTGCTGCTATATTTCTCCATTTCCCTAGTGTGTATGTGTTCTTTGTGGAAGCTGATTGACCTATTTATAGATACTTTTTCAAGAATACTCTTTAAAATGCATGTTTAACATAACAGCCCACCATTGATGTCATTTCACCAGATCTCTCACTTCTCTGAGAGAACTGCATATATAAGACAGTGACTTACAGTTGTATTTTAATGGTATTAATAGAAAAAAATGCTAGTACTGATTTCCTTCATTTTCTTTTTATCAGACTGTGTAGGTAATTGTAAACACTGGGATATTCTAGTTATTGAAAAAATTCCTTAGCAGAACTATACCATTTGTCTAAAAAAACATAAATATTTTAACATTAGTTTAAAGACCGTTTCTGCTATTGTTAAAAATAGTATAAAATCACAGTAGAAGCTTGATTTATGAAAGTACTGGACAGTACAAAATAGTGCAATTTGAACCAAACTGTCATTTACTTCTTTTAATTGGAGGATAATACGGTCATTAATGTAGAAAGGGTTCATTGATGTTTATGTAATTAGGTCTTTTACTGGTTTTTATTCAGGAAAAAGAATTGCAGCTCACAGTTCACAGTAAAAAGAGTTCAGTATTTTTAAAGAACATTTCATTAAAGACTATAGTTATAGACTATAAGTATAGATAACATACTATACACTATAAGTATATATATAGACCATATAGTTATGAGTTAAAGACTAGTTATGTAGTTATAAGTTTATATTGTAAGAGATCTTGTACGCCTTAGTGAGAAGTATTTTCCCACTGATCGTACTATGTAGGATTATGGTTTAAACTTTTTTCCAACGTGTGAACTCCTAGTGAGTGTGGAGACCCATTTGGATATGTTACACAGAGAATTTGTGGAGTAGCATAGCATTAGGGAAAGGAATTCTGTATGTAACTGGCAGTCTGGAGGAAAGCAAAAGAATGGTTTAGGGACCTGTGGACAAATAGTAAATATGCTTCTGGTATTTCATACTCAGGGTCCTTTGAAGGGTTTTCTGGAAGACCTGGGGAAAATTCAGAAGAAGTTCTATGCAAAAAACGAAAGATTAAATTGCCCTATAAGGACCTACCTGGTCACAGCAAGAAGTGCGGCGAGCTCTGGAGCCAGAGTGCTGAAGACTCTTCGTAGCTGGGGTCTGGAGATTGATGAGGCACTTTTCCTAGCAGGAGCTCCTAAAGGACCAATCCTGGTGAAAATCCGCCCTCACATTTTTTTTGATGACCAGATGTTCCACGTTGAAGGAGCACGGAAATTAGGCACCATAGCTGCACATGTTCCCTATGGCATTGCTCAGAAGTATCACAAATCTTCATGACAT
Source organism: Serilophus lunatus (assembly GCA_013399895.1). NCBI lineage: Eukaryota > Metazoa > Chordata > Aves > Passeriformes > Eurylaimidae > Serilophus > Serilophus lunatus. The sequence goes on along the minus strand of VXBA01003629.1, from coordinate 404,975 downwards.
GGCACCATTAATGATAATGTTCATAACTCAGCCAGCCTCTTGATACACCAATAGTGATGTCTGAAAACCTCTACATTTGTGTATTGTAAGCACTATGTTTAAAGATTTGATGTCTAGCGAGAGCAGCCTTTAAAGGAAATATTTTTCATATAGGTAGGTTTTTAATAGAGTTATTTTAATATAATTCTTAATCAGTTTAGATTTTTTACCTGTCTGGATATAACACTGTGTTTTTAATATTAGGAAAAGATTTGTACTGTTTTTATAGCTTCAGACATATTTTGAGAGACAGAATGGTTCATTTTCTCTAAAATACTGATGGGTTATTTATAAGAAAATTCATGCTGCAATGCTAGTTCTTGACACTTATATCTGAAGTTCCTAAAAGCACAGTTTACATGTATCTGTTTACCTGTTGGTGGTTTACTTGTTAAATATGTATTCAGTATGTCTGTCACCACAAGGTTTTGGCTTCCAGTAAAATGCATCTTATTAGCATATTTGATCTTGTGTTTACACATATTTTTCTATATTGTTTTCTTACCTTAATAAAGCTGGCTTTACAGAACATTGTCGTTTTTCTATGTAGAGGTTTTAGCATCATTTCTGGAACACAAGCCCTATGAAGAGCTGCTAAGGGGGAGGTAGGGTTGTTTAGCCTGGAGAAGAGGAGGCTCAGGAGAGACCTTACTGCTCTCTACAACTACAAAAAGGAGGTTGTACCCAGGTGGGGATTGTTCTCTTCTCCCAGCCAACCAGTGACAGAATGAGAGGACACAGTCTCAAGCTGTCTCAGGGTAGTTGAGGCTTGATGTTAGGAAAAAATGCTTCACAGAGTGATTTGCCATTGAAATGGGCTGCCCAGGGAGGTGGTGGAGTCAATGTCCCTGGAAGTGTTTAAAAAAAGACTGTGTTGAAGTGGAAATGTTTAGAAAAAGACGTGGCACTTAGTGCCGTCGTTTAGTTTATAGGGTGGTGTTAGGTAATAGGTTGGACTTGATGATCTCAAAGGTCTTTTCCAACATAGTTAATTCTGAGTTTGTGTAATCAGCATCCTCCTGATGTTTGGAACCAGAAGTGACCAATTTCAGTAAAATTTGAGAGAGAGCTAGAGGCCTCAGTTAGTCCCAACATAAGACATCTGAGTCATCAACTTCACACATCTGAGTAGAAGTCTGAGCTGCTTAACTGGGACAAAGGCCGAAGCTTTAGAGTACACCTTTTAACACCACAGAATCCATCCCGAAATAATGCTGTTGGTGGAACTATTTACTTCTTAAATAGATTCCCTTAGGATTTAGAGCTGTTTCATTAAATCAGTGAACTCAGATTTCCAACCTCAAACAGTTTTCCAGGGGACATGTAGCCTGTTGCTACATGACTTCAAATTTACAGCATAGATCTATTTCTTTTATGCTAAGTTCCTGTATCTCATTGTTATCCATGTAACTAAGTGATATCCAAATGACACCACTAACATCTGTCAGGTGGTGTTTGTTCCCTTTCTCTCCCTAATGGAACAACTGTTTTATTTTTTATTGTTGCCATATATTTATACCAGAAGAGACCAAACCAAAAGAATGTGCTTTGCAGAGGCAGTACAAATGGTGAATCAGGCTTGTGATGATCTGTGGTTCCTTGGGGAATTTGGTCCAGAATCTCAGGTTAGCCTCTGAGAACGTTTGGTCTCCTCTGTCTGGATGAACGGTCCCATTATTGCAGAATGCTGCATTGCATTAATTATGGTTTCCCTCCCAGGAACACAGGCAATCCTTTTCATGTTCTGGGTCCAAGCCACAAAGTTCTTTGGAAGTAAAGGCAAAAGCCTTGAATCCTGCATGAAACACAACTTTGAGACCATTGGAAAGGTTTTCATGTGTTCACACCAATACGTGTTGTTGATGGGATGCACTGCAGATTTCTGGTGTACTTGGAACCTCATAAGTGCTAAAGGCTTTGTGCCTAAAACGTATCACATTTCCCAGCCCAGCCAGGAGGTGAGGAAGACATGAATAACTGAGGCCTGGTCATTGTCTGCCAGGATGGGATAGAGTTACCTCGCCAAATGGAGATTATGAAAAATGTTATTAGCAGATGTTTTTATGTGAGAGTTCAGAATCCACAAGGAATTCAGAAATATTCCTTAGCTGTGGACTGTAAAGTGTGTTTGTACCTTTACCACAAAAGCATGGCTGCAAATTTTAGGAAGACCGGTCCTGCCTTGTTGAAGCAGAACATGGATCAGCCATTCTTTATCCATGCATTGTTAGAGCTATAGAGGCTGGGTGCAGAAAACATAAAGATGGCACTTGTCTCACTGAACATAACAATTACATCTTGATAGTGAAAAAGGCTAAGGGGATCATTGATCCTTGTATGAGTGCAGAGTCTCATGCCTGACAGGGTAAGCACATAAAACAGTGAATAAATTGGAAGCTGAATGATTTGGTCTATTATGTTTACCTTTATTTCCAATCAATTATCCACCTACAGCAAGAATGAAACCTGCTGGCAAGGACATAGGAGCTTCCAGTTCTTAGCCAATTTTTGATATGTACACACACAGTACTAGAGAACCTGATCCCGCAGTGTCATTCCTGACAGCACTAAGGCATGGGGAAGAGAAAAGAATTCACATATTAAATGTACATAGTAGAATTTACACTCTTAGTCATAGAATTCAATCTGACATTAATGTTCAGAAGTTGATGTTAAGGTCCACAATCACTTCAAAGTTAGTTGAGCAAAATGCCCTTAGATGTTCGTTCAGATTATACACTGCTTTTAAATTGTCAGGCAACTGTCCCAGGCTCGATAGCTGCTCTTCTGCATATCCAGCTGGCAGCACGGTGGGTGAGTGGAGCCTCATCATTCATGCAAGTACCTTCCAGACTAATCTGGATGTTTGGGAAGACTCAAGCTTGCCAAGCAGTCTCTGCCTGTTAAAATTATTTTCTTCTGCTCCAAGGCACAGCTTGGCTAGTGGACCGAAATAATCTTTTTCAAGGAAATTCTCTGAAATGAGATGGGAGCTGAGGGAAAGTGTTTTCTATTTTTGTAGACATAGAAGAGAATTGTCTCTTAATAGCATTCCAGGGCACAAAACAGAACAAACAAGCAAACAACAACAACAAAACTAAACAAAAAATGTCTTGCTTCTCACGCACATAAGGATACCGTGAGTTTATGCCCTAGCACCTCATAACCCTAAGCCAGTCACAGTTAAATATTTTTCAGAGGGGAATAGAGAGGATTATCCTGTCTATCAGCCTGTTTACAACACTGCAAGACAGACTCATGAAAAAGAATCTGCCATTCCAGGAGAGGGTAATACAGATGAATTCTGTGTGGAAACAGAACTTTGTCAGGTGACGCCAGTTCTTGTTCCCTTAGCTTCCAGGTTCCCACACCACATAACATTGAACATTTCATGTAAGAAAAATAGGAATGTCTTCTACTGCTACCAACCACATGGTCGAAAATGTTAGAAATGAAATTCTGAAGGTGACTTTGGTGTTTTGTTTTTTTTTTTAACAGAAGAACATATCCTGAGAGTGTATTAGATACCTTCCACCAGCTACCAAGACATAATAAACCCATGTTTCTTAGTTCCTTCACACCTCTAAGATACCCTTCCAGCTTCCAGGCTAGCATGTCATCCATAGTGAAACAACAATCTAGAGGAAACAAAGTATTTCAGATGAAGATTTAGAGATGGTCATCATCACATATGTTCCAACATGTGTTTTGGATTGTGATCTGTTCTAAGGACTTGGGATTCAGAGGGCTTCTACATACTGAGGAGGGTTCTCAGGTAACCAACCCACCTTGGGCTTCTCTTCCAGACCCCGCAGTTACACTTAACACAACCTCAAGTGCAACAGACGGGTAGAGAGACCAATGAAGTAGGTCAATACCTTAGAAGAAATAATAATTTCCAGTTACTCTGCTCAGGAGGATTTGGGACGAACATCTGAATGTACATATCATCCCTGCCTACACAAGCAGCTTCTGATCACTATCACCCAGGAGCTTCTGTGAAAAATGCTCCTTGCACAGAAGGCTGGATTCACCACCAACAAACCCAGGCCAAAGCCTCGAGGCAGTGACTTCTCCAACACATTCACAGCCTTCTAAAGTAGTAGGTGTGTCAGAGGTGACTGCCAGAGTCTCCACTGCCACATGAGGAATAGCAGATTCTTTACCTGCCATCAGGAGGATTTCTTACAGAGTGAATTTGATCCTCTAACAGGGTGCTTCTTGGTTCTCCTATTTTAAGATCTTCTTGACAATCACTGTTCCTTTCTCATGATCCTTAACTGCAGAGGTGGGCATGGGTCTGACACCTCCTAGTTTATGCTTTATTATAAAAAGAGCATATGGAAGAACACCTTAGGATGCCTCTTACGGTAAGGATGTCAAAATCCATCTGTCACACAGAGACGCGATGGTGGGGCCTGGCTAAAGTACCCCTTGGTGTAACCATGAGAAAAAATGTTTTCTCTTTGAAGACAAAGACAGGAGAGGTCCCTCAGTGAATCTAATGTCTTTATAAGTGGTGCCTACACAGCCCTTAAACTGCCTGAGAAGACAGACAGACAGACAGAAAAGAGATGGTAAGTATACTCCCCAAAAAATCTGATATATTTCTGCAGCTGTAACATGAGCTGAAGTCAGCCTCAGAAACAGACTGCAGCAATGTGACAGACTGCAGGTAATACCCACGTGTGACAGCTAAGGGGAGGTTAATAGTGCAAATGCTTATCATGTCCAGACAAGTCACAAAAAATCTGATGAAAGGCTCATGGTTTTCTTCTTGGGTTGCTTAGTCATTTCCCCAAACTGGCTGGGTCTTGACTGAGGACGGATATGTTCAATATCAAGTCAAACTTGTTTCTTGTCTTCTCAACACTGTTGTCTTCCTCTATTATATTCACAAGAATGCTGGCTTCCAAATCCTGATCCTGAACCTCTCTTTATCTATTTTGTTTTATCCTTTTAGTCCCTGTCTTATCCCTAAATCTGCACTGAATTCCATTACTGCCTTTTTTTTCCGTGATCAAAATTCAGTTACCTTTTAAATGTCTATGTTTCTACTAGTGACTCTCCCAGAGCTAGGGTGAAAAGTGGGGGAACCCTCAGTGGCTACTCTTGCCTCCCTGAATGGGTTGCCTTGGTTGGATTCATCAGGGTCTGGGACTAGTAATGGCAGGATCTGGAGACATGAGATGAAGTTGATGGCTGAAAACAGGTTTTAGGTTAAGGATTCAAAACGCAGTTGGCCCCGGGGTCTCAGAGCCAATAACTGAAGAGGCTCAACCTTATGAGATGTTGGACAAACCAGCAGCTCGGAGGAATCCACGTTCTGTGCATATGTGGACTACAACTACACTTTTAACTGGTACATGGCAATAGACAAGCTTCTGGCAAAAACCAGCGTCAGAGCTGGTGCCTGGGTTTCTGAATATGGACACTGGATGGTCTTAGGGTCCACGCTAATACTTCAGAGGCACTGACTGTGAGTATTCTTGTGAGGTGAATGAGCGAATGTATGTATATGTTCTGCAAGTAGCCTCCCTTCTACCAGACTGGGATGGGACAGACTCCCTTATAATTCTAAAATTATTGGAATTGTTCCTGGCTTGGTTTTGGACCAGGCCACCTTTGTGTCTCCCAAATAATCATCCACATTCCAGAAGTCAGCATGGAATGAAAAGCAAGAATCAGCTTGGTTATTCAGGGATGAAGAGGCAGTTCTGTGCCTGTTAGCACCAGCACTAATTTGTTTTCCTAACACGGGCATTGCTATCAGCGACACAGCCTTGGACTGAGGGAGGACACACTACTGTGTAAGGCAGGCCTGCAGACCTATCTCTGACCATGACCTGCAGCATGCTTTGAGTCACCTTTGGGACCACACCAGGCCCAGGAAGGCCACAGCTGCTGACAAATGATTTGGTATGTGTAATCACAGAATTGTTAGGGTTGGAAGGGACCTCTGGAGATCATTCAGTCCAGCACCACTGCCAAGGTAGGATCACCTAGAACAGGCAAACCAGGAACAATTCCAGAGAGAAAGGCTCCACAACTTCCCTGGGAAGCCTGCTCCAGTGCTCTGACACACTCAATGTAAAATTCTTTCTCATGGTGAGGTGGAACTTCTTGTGTTTTAGCTCATGGCCCTTGCTCCTTGTCCTGTCACTGGGCATCACCAAAAAAGGTCTGGCACCATCCTCTTGGCACCCACCTTTGAAATATTTATATGGATTAATGAGATCCCCTCTCAGTGTCCTCTAGACAGAACAGGCCCAGCTTCCCGCAGTCTTGCCTCTAAGAGAGATGCTTCAGACTTATCATCTTTGTGGGCTCTGCTGAACCCTCTCCAGTAGCTCCTTGTCTTTCCTGTACTGAAGAGCCCAGAACTGGACACAGCACTCCAGCTGTGCCTCACTAGGGCCGAGCAGAGGGGAAGGATCACCTCCCTCGACCTGCTGGCCACACTTCCCGATACACCCCTGGATACTACTGACCCTCCTGGCAGCAAGGGCACACTCTTCCTCACCGTCAATTTGCCATCCACCAAAACTCCCAGGTCCTTCCCTAGTAGATCACTTCCCAACCCATACTGGTACCCGGGGTTATTCCTCCCCAGGTGCAGGACCCTCCACCCGCCCTTCCAGAACGTCCTTAGGTTTCTCTCCGCCCCATCTCCAGCCTATCAAGGTCTCGCTGAGGGGCACCACGGCCCTCAGGTGTACGAGCCGCTCCCGCAGCTCCGTGCGAGCAGAACTTGCCGCGGGTACATTATGTAACCCACGGGCGGCGCTCAGCCTCCCCGGGGCCTCCCGGGACCACAAGCCCCAGCAGGCCCCGCGCCGCCCGCCCGATGCCCCACGCGCCCGGCATGGCCGCGGCGCTGCCGGCGCTGGTTCTGGGCGCGGG
>VXBA01003629.1:306101-397759 GCA_013399895.1 Serilophus lunatus | reverse complement strand
GCGGGCGGGGCGGGGCCGGCGGCGGCCTCTGGGCGGCTCCGTGTTGGCCCCGAGGTTCCCGGGCTTCGAGGGGCTGCTCCTCCCCCGGCGCGGGGCACGGGGTGACGCTGAGGTCAGCGCTGGGTTTGGGAGGAGGCTGTGGGCAAACAGACCGTGAATTAGCGCGTGGAAGCGTGAAGTTCCTGCTGGTTTGGTCTAGGCTAGTTCCAAATGCTCTAGACCTCTTCAGTTCTGAAAGGGAAGCACTTGTTTCTGTGTGAGATAAATGATTTGTCTTCCTTTCTCAGTTTAATTAACTGCCATAACCTTTGTGTCCTTAAATTAGTGTTACAGCTCAGCTTTTGTCTCCAGAAAAAGCAGCAGTTCGTGAGTACACTGTTCACATGCTCCACACGTCCTCCTGCCTTCCCTCAGATTGCTCTCCCCCAATAATTTTAAATCTCTTGGAGACTGGGCTGACCGATGGGTACTTTTGAATATATAAATTTCTGCGGATTTCCTGAAAATCTGCGTTTAAGGCGAACAGGGACATCCGGTTGCTTTGCCCGACAGAAATGCCACTAGATGAGTTTGGCAGTGTTATGAGACACTAGAGAGCAGAGGGAGGCACAGTTGGAGGCATTATTTCTTTCCCACAGAAAGCATCTTTTGAGGCTTTGATCTCACCACATCTAGCTACTCAAGCCATGAGACACAAAGTCATGGGAAGGCAGGCTTAATAAATTCTGCTGCTGCAAAGAGAAGTGCTTTGTTAAGTACTTGAAAGATGCTCAGATACTGTTGTGAGAGGAAAAAACAGAGAAATTTTATAGCTTTAATTTTCAAACGGCTTTTCTAAGGCTTAAATCCCAAGTTTTGGATTTTCTTTGTAGTCATATGCATTCATACATATGAATCCAGTGATAAGTTCTAGTCTTGCTTCAGTATTATGGGAAAACTTCCATACAAGAAAGGATATAAAATGTGTAATAAGTACACACTGGAAATGACACACACTAACTTTTAAGAATTCTATCTTTTATAATACAAAATAGAAAAATGTGGGTTTGTTAACATCTCTTTATTGCTAAAGCCAGTACAAATGGCTCTTAAGTGAGAAATGGGTAAAGAAAAAGAGTGTATTATCTGCAGAGTGTTGCTGATGCCTGCGTTTTAACTTGCATTTTCAAAATAATTCCAAGAGCACCTGAACTACAGGGGATGCAAGCTCAGGAAATACTTCCCAGAGCTATTCCACCCAAGTTCATGTTATTTACCTTCCCTAATCCGTGAGTCCTTTTTGGAACTGTTTCTTGCGGGTTTTTTGGGTCGTTCTTGTGGGTTTTTGTTTGACATTAATAAGATCTAAACATTGGCAGGATGCATAACAACGCACTCCAACTGCCTGGCCTTATTTGTGGGAGCTTTACTTTGCACAACTGAAACTGATTATGTCCTTCACTCTTTAGTCTCACTGGAAAAAATAAAAAAAATAAAAAAAGACTTTGAGACGTTGGAGGGTTCCATAGCAAAACAGAAAATGGGAGTGGGCTCAGAGGCTACAAGGAATAGCATTGCCCTCCAAGCAGAGTTTGGTGCACTGTGCTGCACTTGCTTGCAGTAGCTGCCTGCTTGGCATGGATCACATTCGGTTATTAAATGTAGGAGTTTCAGAAAGTGGCACACATGGAGGTCGTGCCTCTTGAAGCGTTACGTCTTGCAAAATAAACCCTCCAGTTGGATACTTTTCTCTAAGGAAGAAAGGAAATAACTTCAGTGAGCAAATCTGCAGTCAGTACTTCTTCACTGCTGTCCTGCTTCGGTGGTAGTGACCATTGTGGCCTTTTGGGTGAAGAGAAGTGAGTTTGATGCTCTTTGGATCTTGTCTCAGGGTCAATTATATGAAACACTGAGCAGCCTCAAGTCCTATGGAAATCAGTCTGAAATTGAAGTACTTGAAGTTTTGAGTGATCAGATGCCAGCACCTTTAACTGAATGCCAAGTGCAGATTTGGGTTTTGCTCTCTTTGTATCATTCCTGCTAATGGCAATGAAATAAAAGGCAAATGGTGCAGAATCCGTTTATGGGGTTCTCTATTTTTATCATCAAAATGGCCTAAAATTATCTCAGCTTGCCTTCCAGTCCCTTCATTGGGTTTAAAGAATTAGCAGCAGAGAGAACTTATGCCGCTCTTCCTAGAGAAAGTGAATACATTTGCCTCTGAATCATGCAACCGTAAATTATGCTTTCACAGCCTTTTGTTGGAGGTGGGTGAAAGTGTTGAATTCAGGCCTTATTTAGGCAGCTGTATATTTTGAAAAAGTTGCAGTTTTAGGTGAGCTGGAAGAACTCTTAATTTTTGAGTGAACTCTGGAGCATGAAGTGCATGATACATGAATTTAAATTATCTGTGCCACCATCTCTGTTAATTGCTTATATCTTCTGATTCTTTGGAGTGTAATGTACGTCCTTGAGTCTCTTTTTTTATTGACTTGGACCAAAATACTATCCATCAAAGGTTAAAAGAGCTAACACTTTCTGTTCCATGTTTGCATGTCTTTTGCAAGGTAGACCCCTCTGCTGTAGCACAGATTTGCTATAAATTAATATATGTGCTTTTGCAGGGCAATAGACAGGTTACTTTTTAGAGGAGAAAAAAAAATTGCATCACAAAAGGAAATTATCACTGAATTGCTATAGAAAAAGATGCTCCTGGAGATGCAAATGTTTATGTTCTCAGCCTGTGTTAGAAGCTGATACAGACCTACTCTCGGGTACTTGGATCATAGAGGGGTCAAGTACTCAGTTCAATGGTAGCTCAACTTGATTTCAACTTAATTTCCAGCAATGTTTCAAGAGAATATGAGAAAGTTACAATTCAGAAAACTAGAAATGAATTTATTTCTTTTTTAAAAATGGCGAGTGAGAAATACTAAGTGTAGTAGTATGTTTTGCATGACAATTCTAAAACTGAATAAATTTTTTCTTTCCTGTTTAAAGGAAGAGTCAAGGCTGGATGTTCTGATAAATAATGCAGGGATATTCCAGTGTCCATACATGAAGACAGAGGATGGTTTTGAGATGCAATTTGGTGTAAACCATTTGGGTCACTTCTTGCTCACCAACCTTCTTCTGGGCCTTCTCAAAAGTTCTGCTCCAAGCAGGGTTGTTGTGGTATCCTCAAAGCTTTACAAATATGGAGAGATCAACTTTGAAGACTTGAACAGTGAAATAAGTTACAATAAAAGTTTTTGTTACAGTCGAAGTAAACTGGCTAACATACTGTTTGCAAGGGAGCTGGCGCGTCGGTTGGAAGGGACAGGAGTCACTGTCAACTCACTTCATCCTGGGATTGTCAGAACAAATCTGGGCAGACATGTGAATATTCCTTTGCTGGCCAAACCCCTGTTCAACTTGGTGTCATGGGCATTCTTCAAAACGCCTCTGGAAGGAGCCCAAACTTCTATTTATTTGGCCTCTTCTCCTGATGTCGAAGGTGTGTCAGGAAAATACTTTGGAGATTGCAAAGAGGAAGAGCTGCTGCCCAAAGCCATGGATGACTTGGTTGCAAGAAAGTTGTGGGATATCAGTGAAGTGATGGTTGGCTTATTGAAGTAAGTGCCAGGGCATGTCTGCAAAAAAGAATGCTGAAAACTATGCAATGCATTTTTGCAACAGTGAAATTCTCACTTTAAATGCTGTGAGAATAACAGAGTGTTTTGCTCAATAAGTATGTAATAGGGAAGTGGTTTGTGTTAGAACTCGGTTTTGAAATAAAGGGTGATCTTCAATAGACACATTCACAAGAGTATGAAATACAGTTTGTGGGTGTGAATATAATTTCTGGTTAAATCTGCTTGAAAAAATCATGTTTTACAAATAAAAAATAAACAGAACTGTGTTTTGAAATATATATTCATGTTTTTCTTGTTCCACTGCTTGTTGTCAGCCTGGACAATGCAGGGTACTCATGGTGAAACACTTCTGTAAAAAATTATTTGAAAATAGGTCCTAATAATAGAATTATCTTTTTTTTTGAGCCATCACAATGAAAAATACTGATATTTTGCTCTGTAATTGTTGAGGCCTCTGAGTGCCGTTCAAAGGCTTGTCAGCCCCATGGCTCAGTGAACAAAACTGCTGAGCTGTAGGCAGTTTTGCTGTGAAGCACAAAGTCAGCTATTTTTAGTGATGCTGCTGCTGTTCAGTGTGTAAGTAACTTGGTTGTGCAAGTTGTATTTTTATTTTCATGTATATTGAACTTGCTGTTTCTGGAAATCTTGGTTTTCATTAAAAGGCGTAGTTGCAAGCTGTGTTACGGTCTTGATAGGGCTTTGCATGGCATGAGTTCTGTGCGTACAAAGTTTGTAAGACCTCACCCAGATTAGGCCGAAGAGAATATGCTTCTCAGTGTGTGTTTGCCTTGACTGATGGCACTTTAATTCAGTAATGAGATTCAATAAATCTGTCTCATACAGCTGACTGAATATTCTTTAATAAAATCTTTAAAAAAAAGACTTAGCATTCATTCTTTCATTGTGGGAGATGTATCAGAAGCCAGCAGCCTTGATGCAGCAGCCTTGTTTCAAAGCAGAAGAAGAACCAGTGTTGTTTTAAGGAGCCTATCCTGTAAGGTTGGTAGAAATAAAATGGGCTCCAAATAAATATGTGGGTATTGCATGAATATGTACTGATTTTTTTTAAAATTCATATAACTTATGGGTTCATATTGACATTTATATCTTTGTTTTTTGTTACATTACTAAAAAGTTCTAGTAGTTAAGATACATAGTATAAATATGGAAGAATGATTTAGCGTGATCTAGGTAAATACCACTCAAAGGTGAATCAATAATAAATAAGATATTCAGTAGTTCCTTACTTATAAACACATCAGTTCTGCATCAGGTGTCAATCAACTAAATTTTTTAGATTCTTTCTCTGATTGTTTACTTAGACTCTCAGCATATTTTAAGTTTTGCCTTACCCATCACTAGTGAGAGTGTGTGCTGGGCAAGTGACTTGAGTGAGGCAGAAAGCAGCGTTCTAGTAAATAGAAGGCGAGATACAAAGAGCAAGTTTTTAGAATTGTGTAACGAGCTTTTTACTGCTCATTTTACTGTAAGGCAAGGTATAGAGATGGATGTGTTGTCAAAGCATACTTGGAATGTTAACAAAATTCTCCAGGTGATGCCAGAGGGATTTCTGCTACATGCTTAGAGAAGTCCTGCTTTGATCCTCAGTGCTGCATTTCACGTTTTCATTTTAAACACTTGTAAGTGGCTGCACGCAGCACTTTTCACAGGTAGTTGAAGAATGAAAAGTTCATTAACTTCTCTATAATGAGATCCAGAGAAGCTGAGCCAAACCTGAGTTTGTATTTCAATTACTGCTGTAGCAATACTGAAACTACCTGAAGAGCAGATACGTTATTTTTTGACTGAATGGCCAACGTAGGATGTACATTTGCCTTCACAACAGCCAAGATGGATTTGTATTGAAATAAGAGATGCAGAATAGGAAGTCCTGATTGTCTGTAACAGGGCATACATCTACCAGATGTTTGTTTTTATGTTCTTTTGAAACTGGAAATAAGAGCCATTGTCAGAAAGGGATTACATTCCTGTAGTCATGACTAATTTACAGCCCTCATTCCAGAGTAGAGTAATCCTTGATGGACCCTTAATGGAATATTAGGAAAATAATATTAGCTGAAAACAATTTGAAAGGATGGGTAGTTAAGGACATACTGAAAGGTAGACTTTTTTCAACATCTGAAATAAGTAAAATTTGTCATTTTCAAGGTTGAATGTCATTTAAGTGCTGTGGACTAGAATGCTTTGATTAGTCCCTTGAGACTGCCGTTAATGCTTGCTTATGTGATGACTTTTTTATTCTGGTGGTATCTCAGAACTGGAGACCTCACAGGTCAACAGATCTTACAAAATCTACCTGCCATAGCTGGGAGGTGGAGGGCCAAAGCAGAGTTTAACTCCAACTATTTGCAAACTTTCTCCACTGGAGCCTTTGACCAGTGTCAGCAGTGGGTGTAAATGCTTCCATGTGGCCTCATTTCTCAATTTTGTCACATTTTGTATGGCAGCAACATCGCAGACTAACTGCATTCTAAAAGGCTTATTTTAGAATTGGTGTATGAGAGTGTGTGTGTGTGTGTGTGTGTGTGTGTGTGTGTAGACATGTGCAGGTGCAATTTAATCTTTCGTTTTAAGAGACAGACAGGAGGAGCTGTCACTCATTTACCAGGGAGCTGAGATAAGTCAGGGAGAGTGGGTTGTTAGTGTGGGAGTGTCACTGGCCGCTGTGCTGTTTTGGTACGTAGTGAGACATTGGGCTGGGGACAGCTGTCAGGCTAGAGCTCAGTGTTAAACTCGGCTGCTTAAAGCCACATCCAGGTATACAATATCCACTGTCTGCTTTTGCAGCTGGAGAACATAGGTGTAGTTTAGGGGAGGAAGCATCTCCACATAATGATGAAGAGAAACAAGCTTCAAGTGTCACAGGAAGCACTTTTTAACTGCTTCAGTATAATTTATTCACCTTTGGCTATGGTGCTTTTGAAAGCATCCCTGTAACTAACTTCCCTCACAGACAGACCAAGATTTTTAAAAAGAAAAATTTATTTTTCATTCTTCTTTCCTTGGTTTGATTCTGTCACAGGCCCTAGCTATGAGCCAGTTCTATCTGCAAACATGTAGCTATCGTAGTCGAGGTTTCTGCAAGTGAACTAAATTGCAATTGAATGTATTTATTTTATATTCCCCATCTGTTCAAGCCAAGGGAGACTTACGTACGTTTGAAAAAAATACTCTGTCACCAGTTTACCTTCCTTACCTTGCCACAAAGGCCAACATCTATCCCCAGGCATAGGGACAACTCTTTTCTTTCACTTATTCCAGTCAACACAGCAGACAAGCTTATAAACTCAGTGGGAGTTCTCCAGTAAAAAATCTCCAACTTAATGAGATAAATGATCAGGTTTTCCATGATGCAATAAAAACAGAAGTATTCATCTTCAGCAGTTGGCTGGTTTGCCTAAGCTTCCTACTAAATGAATGCTTCACAGGCTTCAAAGCCTGAACCCTGTGAATGTGCAGCATGATTATGCTTTTGCTGAAAAATGTGGATAATTCCCACTTCAAGCACACTTTATTTCTTTCCACCTAAGGCCATAAAGAAAATAAACAACTTGCAAGAGTCATACAAATAACTTTAAAATGGAAGGCCTGTTCCCTTTTTCACATAACTTTTTCCAAACTAATCATTTAGAGAGTAATTGACTTACAAAATGATCCAGGAGGCCTCCACAGTTGAACTATTATTTTTGATCTGTCCCAGAATGGTACTGCTATTTCTCATAACAGAAAATGACGACCTCCCTCTAGACTTACTGCTTTAGCTACCACTAGCAGCCTCACACCTGTCGTAACTGGATTCAGATCAGAGAAATTAATTTGAATAGTTAATTAATTCCAAATGTCCCGTGTAACATGGAGAAAGGAGAGCTTTCCTAATTGCCTTTTTGTGGGAAACCTGGCACGAGGTACTTTCTTTCTGCATTTAAGAATGATCAGGTAATGTGAAAGAAACTTAATTAATCTGTATAAGGGAAAGAATCAATAGCTTATTTGCCACAAAGGATTAAGGAGGGTGTCATATCCTTGAAATCTCTAATAATCACTTTAACAAGGTGCTGACCTTTTCTTGCTGTCTGCTTCATGGCCAAAGCAAGCAATCTGGAATCATGATCCCTCTAAAAGCATTGGGAGTCAGACACCTAAATATTTTTGCTGATCTTGATCTCCTAGCTTTAGGTTTGAGCAGTAGGACCCTTACAGCCAGTTGGATGATGATTCGTTCAAGCTTGATGAATGAGTCTTTGTGCCCTTCTGTGTATGTATGGCATTTTTAAAGAAATACTTCACAAATTGTGGAATTACGGGGGTGGAGTGAGGGGGGCAGTAGCAGTGCTATGTATATATTAAATATCCTGTGACATTCTCCAGAAATGTGTGTGGTTTTTCCCCAAAGAAATGTCAACCCACCTCTGCAGTTGTTGGGATGTCTGCCAGTTTGCCACCTGGACTGCAGTCTGGTGATGACTGATGTTACTTCAGTTTATCTAAATCCTCTTGTAACCTTCCCCAACAGTAGATCAGTGTCCTCCTAAGTCAGTGTGTGACCATCCACTCCAAATCCCATCTGCCCTTGAGACAAGCAACGCCAGGGTCTTTATAAATGCTTCAAGAAAGAGGTCATGAACAGCATCTGCAAAAAGACAAATGACGTGCCTAGAGGCTCAGAACCTACGTGCACTGCAACAAATAGGCTTAGTATTTTTTTATATACTAATTTACAGATACAAACACCTTCTCCAGTGTACATGGATAGGTATTTTAGACTTCAGCCTTCCGTGAAGGCCTGTATATGCAGCATTGTCCCATGACTAAAACATAGTAAATTGAAAATTGCTTCAGTACGACCCATTTGCTCTTCCGAAGGGCTGAGATCCTACAGGTTCAGCTGAAGTCATTCATATTTGTTTTCATTTGACACTTCACCTGGGTTTGAAAATACTTGGAAAGAAGAAGAGACCAGAGTGTCATTTTCCTTCAGTCTGCCCTCCTGCAAATCTTCAGAGGCCCAAATGTGTCTCAGATGCATCACTACAGATACTGAAAAAAGAAAAAAAAAAGTAAGCCTTCTTTATGGAGGTTTTTGTTCACAACATTTTGCTGTAAATGGAAAATTTCAAAAATCATAATTTCTTATATAGCAGCAAGATGAACTAATGAACTATTAAGAACTAATTATATTAGCATAGCTAATACTGAGGTCTTGGGACAATAGAACATCGTAAGAGATAATGAGCTGTCATCTGTAGAGGCAAGAGAGGCAATCTGAAAGCTCATAAGGAATAATTGAAAATCTTTGATTACAATTATGTTGTTTATGCATTTTGAGGTTTTTCTGTTTGTTTGTTTCATTCTAGATACTTGCTATTTTTTTAAAAAGGGTTAAAACTGCACAAAATGTGAAAACATCCGTTTCAACAAAGCGGCACAGTTCTTCATTGTGGAAAATCCATAAAATGACAGGAAATGGCTTAATGTGGTAGGTGTTCATTTTTAAGGATTCTGTTGACAGAAGTTGATGAATGAAAATATTGTATTTCATTTTTTCTTTTGTTCAGTAAATAGCATGGAATTTTGATGCTGCCTAGAGGGACAGCTTTGTACTGCGGTGGTCTAAAGTGGGATTTTTCATTAATGTAACTCAATCAGAGTAGGTGGGTGTTTTTCCTGGTTTTTTGTTCTTTTTTTTTTTTTTTTTTTTTTTTAAAGGAAAAAAGCTGAAGTCAAAGAGAAGACCAAGAAAAAAGCACCACAAAGTTTATCTTTTACTCATCTGGAAGAGTTTATTTTAAACACGGAACATTGTTTGCTGCTGTGGAAATGAAAGTGAGAGAGTTGCAGCTTTCTTCCAATGCCATCTGGCAGATGATTTATTTGCGTATGGTATTCACTAATCCAAATAACCCTGTGTGTGGTAGCATTGTCTCTTTACTGATCATGCAGCTAAGTTGGCTGAACCCTAGATGGCTCACACAAGGCTATCAACAGCACAGTACAATAGGCTGTTTAAAATTAGAACAGCATTAAGGAAAGGGATATGCCAAATTCATTGTGCCTTTACCTATATTAAAAGTTTGCTTGAGTTTGATGTTTCCTTTTCATTCTCTTCATGGTTTTATTTACTCCAGTTCTACTTGGACTTTAGCCCATTTAATTCAACACTTAGCTCAGATGGGACCAGAGTACTGGGCATCCATCCCTAGGTTGGTATACTTGCCCTGATGGTAATTGTATTTGCTCCTGTATTATTTGTTCTCACCCTCATGAAACTTGTATTCCTCCTGGGAAGTAAGGCTGCAACTTTAGCAGGACAGCTGTATGCTGAACCAGTAGCTTTGCGGTTAAAGAACTCTTCTAGTGCCTATCCTGAGCCAAAATTGTCTTCAGATTAGAATATTCCCATTTATCAGACAACAGATCTAGCTACTTCATTATTGTATTAATGTCATTATTGTAATTATATAATGCCTCCCCTTGATCTATTATGAAAGAAAGGGCCTTGAGTGGCTATATCTGGAAGCGAAATAACCAGAGAATTATGCCTTCAGAAGCAAATCCCAAGCTGTGAGCGAATGGAGGCATTCTGTTATATCTTATGTTTAAATTCTAGGGTGAGGTTGATATTCTGATGCTCTCCTATGCTCAAGATAATGTAATGGCTCCCTTTTCAAAGTGTTTTGAGTGATTTTTCACAGTGCCTAACTCTGCATGTCTAATAGGTTTCTTATTTTGGATTCAAATTCCACTCTCAGGTCTAAAGATCTAAAACGCAGGTATTGAGTGTGCCTTATTTGTAGTTACTTCTGACCTGTAATTGAATCTGGCCGTGATAAGTCACCTCAAATAGTTGATGATATGGTTCAATTTCCAGTTGAACAGTTTGGAAACTGCTTGTTTTCCTCCGAGACAGATCAATATAATTCATATGTGAAATTGAAATATATAGGATGTAAACATTTTTGTAGTAGAGATAGGGAAGGAATTGAGAGCTCAGCTCTTTTCCTGCAAAGCTGACACTTTGAACTCACTGCCTGCATCTATATTGCCTAGCATTAAATGCCAGAATCTGTTTCCCGAACCACAGGCTGAATGGGATGGTAGGGCAATGTTCATGTTACTGTATTGTGTTGTGTCCCATAGGTACATCCAAATAGCTTTCTAGGAGTGTCCCTGGCCCATGCTGAGTCCTAAATGCTGCATGTATTTCAGAAGGCATTAGTTGGCCAGAGCAAAAACTGCCAAGAACTGCCCAAACTATTGAATGCGTAAATGATTGAAATTCAGTGTTTGGGCTGGCACCCTGTAACTGCTTAAATGAGTGGAATAAGCGTAGCCAAAAAATACCCCTTCCTTCTTCAGGTGTTAACAGGATAGATATGATTTTTTGGTTTACATCCATTTCATTCAGAGACTGGTCTGGAAAGCTGAAGCATATTTTCTTTTCATATTGCTAAAATTCCATTGACTTTGCTTCAATTTCTATGGGCTGACCCTGTAAACACATGGGGAATTGGTATTGTTATTAACATCAACGTATCATCATGCTTTATTAATTTCCAATTTTACAACTATAGTCTGGTCTCTTGGAATTGTGTCAGTTAACATATCAGTGGACTATGGAAATCTTATTTTATAAAATGTGTTATTCTTGGACTAGAATACATGGTTACACAGTTGTATTTTATAGGTCTATAGATTTTTTTAGAGCCAGAAAGGACTCTTAGTCTGACTTCCTGAATGACCCAAGCCATTTAATTTAACCCTGGTAACCTGTGGCAAGTCCAGCGACTGTGTTTGGCCAAGGCTTATCTTCTAGAACAACATCCAGACTAGATCTGAAGCCATCACTTCCTTTGGAAGTGCAGCCCAATGGTTATCACCGTCATTTTAAAAATGTGTGTATTGATTCTTGCCTGAATTTGTCTGGCTTTCACTTCCAGCTTTCACCTCTCATTATGCCTTTTTGTGTGAGACAAGAGTGCTGCTGTTGCTGCTCAGTATTTTCTCCCTGTGGTGATACGCGAGTAATCACTAAACTCATTGCTGGATGTTTTTATTAAACTCAACAGATTGAACCTCTTTAATCTCTTGTTTTAAGGTTCTTTTCCAAGGTTTCTGATAATTTTTCTGGCTCTCCCCCACATTCTAGCCAATTTTTTACCTCTTTTGTGAAATGAGGAAACAAGAACTGGATGTAATCCTGCAGCGTGCGTCCATTTGTAGGCAGTCCTAGTACTTCTCAGTGCTTTCCCTCAGTTGTTCTGAGGATATCACCAATTTAGATGTGACTTGGGCTGCCCCCTGGCACTGAGGCCAGCTGGAATATCAGAGTTTGCCTCAGTACTCTTGAATGCTCTTTGTCTTCCATGGCAGGATGTCAGCATAAAAACTACTTTTTGGGATTGCTTCCTGGCAATTCCTCACACTGTGTCTGTGTTTGGGAATTATCCGTGAAAGCACTGGCAGAGGAAAAAATCATGCCAGGAGTGAAAAATAACCATCCTGAGGTGCATATGTTCAAGGACTAATCTCTAGGAATGTTTTCTGGATATTTTGTTGAGTGTGATAGTCTAAAATATCCCAGTTATGCTCAAAGCATCACTTAAATTTTTAGCTTCAACGGAAGTATTAAGAAAAAGATACTTTTATCAGATATGTGGGCTCAACTGGTCACCTTGGTTAGATGAAGATATTGTCAAGTTACAAATCTCCTGATTTTCATTCACCTAATTTTCCTTAGATGCCTATTTTTGAACAGATTCTCTGATAGGATTTTCCTCCCCTCACTTCACCACTGACGATAAAGGGTACTTGGACAATTAAGAGCCCAAGTCTAATTTTTCACGACAAGACCGAGGTAAAATGAATCTTGCTCAACTTCACTTTTGTGCAGTGGCTCCTATTGAGGCGACTCGGAGGTTTGTTGGGATTTTTTTTAAATATTACTCAAAAATATATTTGCATGGATGTGATAAATAGATTTTTGATTCATTTTCTCTGATTTTTACAATAGGAATTGAACATGAAATAAAACCTTTCCTGAGTTTTCAAAATTCAAACAGTGGTGCATTTGTGCATGCACCTGGTTAAGTGACAGCTATGGATGGTCCTTGTAACTGATTTCACTGTCTCCAAGAGACAGGTGGTTTTGAAGCACGGAGTATATTCAAGTCGTGAATATGTGATTCACATATTCAGAAACCATCACCAGTTTTGGCTGTAGTGTGGGCTGTAAATTGTGATAGTTTTGGACCAAATTCGTGCTGTTACCAGTCATCCTTGACATAGGACAGTAACCCTTCGGAGTGAGTGGAAGGGATACCAGTTGCAGTAGCTGTTTCAGTCAGCTAAGGTAGACTTACCAGCAAACATGAATAGCAGTCTTGAGTTTTTTCTCCATTATATACCAGCTTTAATATTAATTTTTGAATATAGAAATAGCATAAATTGCTGTTCTTACCTCAAAAACACCTGTGTTCAGGAGTAATTTGTAGTGGTAGCTGATTTGTCATGAACCAGAGCAGACCCTGTTGCAGACATGCAATAGGGATTCATTATTACTTTCATTACATTTTATTATCATCACTTTCAGTGGCACATGCAGTGTTTCTTTCGTCACCATGTAAAGGAGTTAAACACTGTAACAGCAGCCTAGTATTTATCAGCACCTGTCCGTCTGGCAAGTCTTTGTTCCAAAGTTTGTTCTGCCACTGTTGATTTTAGATTGCTTAAAACAAGGGCTTCCTGGGCAAATATATCACCATAGATCTAATTTGGATTTACAGAGACCTGGCAGTGGCAGATCTCTAAGCAGACTGGGCTAGCAAAAATGAATGTGCATGCAGACATTTATGATGCCACTCTGTTATTTTTAATACACTGTACATTCAGCATTTTCTTCCTTTATAGTGGAAGATCATTTAGATGTTTCTTTGAAGCCTAATTTAGGAATGTTGGCAA
Source organism: Serilophus lunatus (assembly GCA_013399895.1). Lineage (NCBI taxonomy): Eukaryota > Metazoa > Chordata > Aves > Passeriformes > Eurylaimidae > Serilophus > Serilophus lunatus. The sequence continues at coordinate 384,167 of VXBA01003629.1, read as the reverse complement.
AGGCCATTTAGTGTAACATGTGCAATTTATTATATTAACAATATCTGATGAAACAACAAATGTGAATAATCCTGCCGAGTACAGAGAAAGCAAACGCACTCTTTTTATGCTGTAGTTTGACCTGTTCTTGGTAGACTACAATTAATATAGTTTGAAACAAAATATGCATGTCAAATAGTTTTCATAATACTCTAATAAAAGTATTTCTCTTTTTTATTTTTAGTTGTTTGGGGGTTTTTTTTGTCTCTCAATCTTCCCTTTATTTCGTTCAAATAAAAAAAATTACAAAACACATACTTTACCATCTGTAAAAAACTAAATTCTCCTCAGCTGCTGCTGTTAAAATGCTGAAACTCTATTTCAGTAGAATCCTGTTCCTGTTATGCGCAATAAGTAATAAAGTATGGCAAAAAAATCCCAAATCCAATGTAATTCGCAGATATATTAATAAATTCTTTTTTTGGAATGGAAACCAAGCAACTAAGCAAATTGGAGCTGCATTGCCTGAAGATGATTGAAATAGCATGAAGTAGGACACAGTCAACAGTCAGGCAGTTAATATAGTGAGAAATCCATTTGCATTGTTGACTCAATAATTTATTTACTGTGCTATTGGTTTGATCTCTGCCGAGAGAGATCTAAGGGCTTGGTCACAGCTTTGCTGAGTGCATTGTAAGGGCTTATATGGGACTGTTGGGCGAAAACTGTAGTGGGCACATCATGGCTGGGTTGACTTGGAAAAAGCCTGGGAATTTATGACTCTAAAAGTCATATCCCTCCTGTTCCTCCATTTGTCCGAGTTACTGGGCTTATTCCAATGGTTTGAATGGACTTCGCCAATAAAACCCGTGTGCTTCCCACCAGGCAGGCCAGTGGATACCCTTAGAGCATCCGTCTGCCTCAGAGAAATACTCAAGTTTAAGTCTTTCTTACTCAAGTTTAAGTCTTTCTTTTTTTGAAACTTCCCACTGCTTTCTGGGAGGGTTTCACAAGTGTCAGTCCCACTGATTTTTTTCTTTTTTTCTTTTGTTTGTTCCTAACTCTGTTAGATGACTTTTTTTTAAAGAAATCTTCCTGATTGCTAATTCCCAACAGGGTAGCTAGTGCCATAGCACTGGAGGAAGTCAGCAAATGAAGCCATGTGTAAATGAATGTCATTAACCATCAAATTAACTTCCTTAGCCGTGGGGAATACTGTACTTCATTAAAGTTCCACTCCTATTGTCAATTTGCATCTAATTTACAATTTTAGTCTAGGAAAGTTTATCCCTGTTTTTTGTTAGCTAGATTAACTTTAAATGCAGTACTTAAATTATGTTTTTTGGATCTTTCAGCAAGTCAAAGTAGCTGCCAGTTCTCTAGAAATGAGCAAACTGACTGTTTCTTATGAAACATACTGTTTGCCTGAAATTCGCACTGGGGCATGGCCATGTGTTTGTACATACGCTTCAAGGATGGATCTGCTCTCTGTTCATAAATTACAAAATTGCTTTTCATTACTCCCTATGAATTCATCCTGAGTTTGATGTTAGCACAGGATCCAGTGAGATTTCAGGGAAGAAATTAAATTATTTCAGATCATTTTGCCAAGTTCAGTGATAACAATAATCAGCTGCTGAAGGTAACCAGCTACAAACTCCACCCTGTAAAGTCATCTGTGATTTGTTTGTTTGTTTTTCCTCTTAAATGTGTTGCATAAAATATGTTTATTTTTCCACACCCTTTTTACTGGCAAGAAATTTGGGTCTTCTGTTGCTTGGAAAATTTGATAAATGAATGGAGAGGCATTGAAATGAGGTCTTGAAGAATAATTAGAAGCTGGGAGATTTTCAAAGTAAAGGATGTTATTCAGATGCTTAAAGTGTGTTGTTATCAAAGACTGAGCAAATGAGCATTTTGAGTAAGGGAAGGGGGTTTTTTTAAGGTAGACTTAACTTATTTTACAGTAAAATGGCCTGTTTCTTAAATTTCCAAAGTTTAGAAATAACAGAAAGAAAAGAACATATTCATACTTTTCTTTTGTATTTTAAAAAAGCAGGGAGAAATTAAAAATGTAACGTTTCATGTGCCTTGAAGTGTCAATTATGCATTTTGTGTCAAATACATTGGCAAACAGAAATACTTGTGACAGAGGCCAGATATCTTTGGTGCCTTCACTTCTTAGAAGACATTTCTCTATTTGCAGGTTGGTGTCTGTGCTATTGCAGTGAAATACCCCCTTTGACTAAATTTACTGTGTACAGATTCTGCCCATTCTAGCCTTGAGTTCTGAATTCTATGACTTTGATAATCCTGCTAAATAAGAAATAAAAAAAAAGTAATCTAGAGATTCAGGACAGCAGCCTTTTTCATCGGGTACTGACACATACGTCTAAATTCTTCTGACCGAAACATAAGTATTTATTGAATTAAGGCTCAGAGTACTGGGAACAGAATTAAGCTTATTTCAGATGAAATTTATCCTTCTATGTATTTGTTATCACATAAGAATTTCAATGGGTATCAAGAGACAGTAGCTAATAAACAAAAACATTTGTTTTTTTAAAAAGCTTGTTTTTTCTCTTACGCAGTGTAGTAGTTTGGCCCTGGCTGGATGCCAGGTAACAACTAAAGCAGTTCTCTCACTACCCCCTGCAAACAGGCAAAGGAGAGAAAATATAATGAAAAGTCTCATGAGTTAAGATAAGGACCGTAAGAGATTTCTTACTGATCAACATCATGGACAAAACAGACTCTAAGTGGAGTTATTAATTGAGTTTATTACTAACAGGATCAGAGCTTAAGAATGAGAAGTAAAATAAATCTTAAAGACTTCTTTTCCCCACTCCATCCTTCCAAGTTCTACTTCCTCCCTGCCAGCGGAGCAGGGAGATGGGGACTGGGGGTTATGGTCAGTTGTTGTTTCTGCTGCTCAGACAGAGGATCCTTCTCCTACTTCCCGTGGAGTCCGTCCCATGGGAGGCAGTCCGTCACAAATTGCTGCAGTGAGTCCCTCCCATGGGCAACAGTTCTTGACACACTGCTGACACATGGGTCACTTTTCCACAGGGTGCAGTCCTTCAGGCAGAGGCTGCTCCAGCGTGGGTCCTCCACAAGCCACAAGTCCTACCAGGAAATCCTACTCTGGTGTGGGCTCCTCTCCTCATGGTTCAGCAGGTCCCTGCCAGGACCCTGCTCCAACATAGCCATCCCTCCAACGTGGTCACAGCCTCCTTTGGGCATCCACCTGCTCCAGGGTGCGCTTCTCACAGACTGCAAGCGGGTGGATCTCTGCATCCCTGTGGTTCTCCATGCACTGCAGGGGCACAGCTGCTCCACCATGATCTTCATCAGGGACCACAGCTCTGGCACCTGGAGCATCTCCTACCCCTTCTTCTCCACTGACCATGGTGTCTGCATTGTTGTTTTCGTGTTCTCATTTTGCTCTTTTTTGGCTACCATCTTCTCACACTTAACTTTTTTTTCTTTCTTTTTAAATATGTTGTCACAGAGGTGTTACTATCACTCCTGATTGGCCTGACCTAGGCCAGCAGCAGGTCCAGCCTGGAGCTAGCTGGCATTGGCTCTGCCAGACATGGGAAAAACTGCCAGCTTCTCAAAGAAGCCTTCCTTATAGCTCCCTGCCACTACCAAAACTTGGCCACAGAAAACCCAGTATGCTCAGAAAATAGATTTGCTTTATCTGGAAGATGGAGACATCCAAATGACAAGTCAGGAGTGACACTACCTTTTTAGCACAGTTGTGCCAACAGTTCTTTTAAATATTATATTAAAACAGTGTAATGGTTTAACCCGGGCTGAGTGCCAGGGGCCCACTACAGCCACTCTCTCACTCCCCCTTGCCCAGCTATAGAGGAGAGAGAGAATATAACGAGAGGTTTTGTTATTCATGATAAGGACTACAGCAGATTCTTTCTTAATCACCGTCACAGGCAAAACAAGACTCCATGTGGGAATAATAGTCAAATTTATTACTAACAAGATCAGAGCTAAGAGTGAGAGACAATAGAGACACCTCTTACCCCCCACCCCCCTCCTTCTTACATCCAACCTGCTCTCCTGCAGCGGTCAAGGGAAAAGGCGAGGTGGGGGGGGAGGTGTTGCTGTGGTCAGCTGCTGTTCTCAGCCGCTGCTTGGGGAGAAGAGTCCTTCCAGCCACATTCCATGGGGTCCCATCCCTCACAGGATACAGTTCCTCTCACAAACTGCTCCGGCGAGAGTCCATCCCATGGGCAGCAGCCCTTCACCCACAGCTGCCACNAGGTGGATCTCTGCACTCCTGTGCTCCTCCATGGGCTGCAGGGGCACAGCTGCTTCACCATGGTCTTCCCCATGGGCTGCAGCTGGATCTCAGCTCCGGCGCCAGGAGCATCTCCTCCCCCTCCTTCTGCACTGACCTTGGTGTCTGTGTTGTTGCTCACAGGCTCTCACCCTGCTCCTCTCTGGCAGCCATCTTCATTTCCAACTACCTTTCTTTTTTCTCTTCCTTTTTAAATATGTTATCACAGAGGCGTTCTGTCAACTACTGATTGGCCCGGCCTTGGCCAGCAGCGGGCCCAGCCTGGGCATGGGGAAACTTCCAGTAGCTTTTTGAAGAAGCCTCTCCCTCAGCTCCCCCCCACTGCCACCAAAACCTGGCCACAGAAAAACCAATACAAACGGTGATGAGGAATCTCACATCTATAATAGGTTGTAATATTGTATGCATAGGTTAGATGTGAGCTGAAGTAAAATCCAAGAGAAGTGGCCATTCCCTTTGCAATGTACCTATTTCTGGTCACACTTGCTATTCTGGTTGAATATTTCCTCCAGTCAAATGTCATTTTTGGAACAGGTACTATAAAATATATTTTTATTTTTTGTGTATAACATTTGAGAAATTGCTCTTACTTTCACAGGCAAACCGCTGGAGCAGGTCAGAGTTTGTCTGTCAGCACAAATTAATTTAAAGGCCTCCTGTGTAATAATAATAGCCTTAAATTGTTTATAGTGTTGATTTTAATAAACACTGCATAATGTAGAGCAATGACTAGCATAACCACTTGATTCACTGCCAACACGATATCATCTTTCATTGAGGCTCTGAAGAAATAGCACAATGAAGATGTCTGAGGTATGTCACAATACTATGATCAAAAGGAATGTATTATTTAAATATTATAATAAACCCAGTGATGTCTTTTCATATAGAATGATTTTAATTCAAAAACATCTGTTTGAAAGTCCAAGGAGATTAGAAATGTCCGTTCATGAAAACATACTAATTAAAGGCTCTAAATACTTAGAATACTTCTATGCCTATGTAAGTTAGTCCAACTGATAACAAAACTTGACATGTTTCATATTATTTCAACTTCTTTTATTTGAACAAGGGAATAGATAAACAAAAGGAAATGATCCTGTTGTTTTTAAAATTTTGTGAAAATATAACCCGAACAGAGGTCAGTCTTCAAATGCATGGTCCATATGGTTTGGCTGACACAAGTAGCTGTAAGGATAACATCACTTTGTAGGAACAGTGGGACTCAGCTCTCTCCAGCATTATGCAGTAGCAGAGTGGAAAGAAAATGTAAACCAAACTGCTCTTTTATTCACAATTTTTGATTCCTCAGATATATCTGAGTCAGTAGAAGTATAAACTACTGCAGCTTATAGGTATCTTAATAAAAATTCCAAAAATAATTATCTTCTACTTCACATAAAAGAATGAAATAACTATTTTGCGTTTGGCCTGCAAGTCATCAGATGTCATTATTGTAAGTGGACTTCACAAGCAGCTATATTGCAGAGGAATAGACAAACACTTCTGGTAATTGTGGTGTTACTATTTGGAAGAAGCTGCTGTTTAGTTTGCTGGTTTACACTTTTACTAGTCAAGTATAATTCTACTACACTGGCTGAGCATAAGCCTGCCTGCTAATTAGGCCACATTTGAAAAATAATGTTTTCCTTATTCACTAGAATAAAGAAAGTTTAGCAGTGTGTATGCAGTAATCTAATGTTTCCTTGAAACACTATGAATGTAAAATACATATGTAATTGAATGTCTGCCTGTTTCAGATTTCTTAGTGCCAAAAATAAGGTGAGTAAGACAAGGTCTCCAGGTGAGTGAAAAAATACAACCCAACAACACAGTCATCGAGGCTATATCTCAAGAGGTATTTGGGCATCTGTAGACTAACAAGTTAAGGTATGCGCAGGTCACAGCACCAGTTGACTCACACTTTCCTTTCCATCTTGCCAGATTCAGTAAGATGCTATCTGCTAATGCTAAAGATGATGCTAGAGCCAGTTATCTGCCCTGCCTGAGGGCGGTGCTTTCGTCTTTGATCCACAGAGTGACTTCTTGGGCCGTTGGTAGTAGGCCAAGTCAATCCACCACAACTTCACAGTAGATGTCCCTTAGACTGACAACCTGTGGCTGGAATCCATATTAGGGTGCTACTCTCAGCTGCATGGGCAATCTCTCAGTGTTGTAAAGCTTTACTTTCAGATATGTGCCAGGCTACAAGATTTAGAAGAAAAAATCATCTGTCCAGTCACGCTGCACAGTCAATAGAAAGTTTTGTTCACCGAGTGAGCTCCCAGAGCTCAACAACCACAGTGGTAAGGCACCAGTCAGGAGAAACTGCTGAAGAGACTGAGCTGAATTTCAGATGCCCCACACAGAATTTAGTCTATCATGCATGCTGCTTTAATGACTATTAACTGTTTTTTGGAAATAAGTATCCAAACCAGGACAACTGTGGGAGTAAAAACCTGTAAAGGAAAACCTCTTATGATACTCAGACCATTCAGATGGAGGTTTGGTTTATTTTGGAGATAACATTTACAGGCAGATCTCCAGCTACTCGAGTATTTAAACTACTGTAGTATTCCAAGATGGAGCTTCTGCAGGTTTTGTTATTAAATCTTTGTATTGTATCCTATGTACTATAGCTAAAGATGAGCAATAACATAAAGGACGTCTCTGCAATTTTAATTTTTACAGAATCACTTAGGTTGGAAAAAACCTTTAAGATCATAGAGTCAAACGATTAACACAGCAGTGATAAATTCACTACTAAACCATGTGCCTAAGTGTTGCCTTTACATGTCTTTTAAATATCCCCAGGGAGTGGCCACTCTTACTCCACCCTGTACCACTGCATGGGGTTGTTGTGACCCAAGTGTAGGCCTCACCTTGTCAAACTTCATACAATTGGCCTGAGCCCACTGATTCAGGTATTTTTCCCTGGATTGGATGAATCTTGATGGATTTACCTCACTGCTAGAGAATGACAGGTGAGAGAAACTAATGTACTTAGGTGGTAGAAGTGACAATAGGCTTTAGAGTAAGAAGCAATCTAAGCAAGAATCAGCCTTCAGCCTTCACCCACATAGAGTTATTTACATATCTGACAGAGCCAACTGCAATGTTGAATTAAAGAATTTGCTTTAAGTAAATAAGTCTGTAAAATCTGTATCTTCCCTTTCTACTCCCCTGCTTCTAGCTGCAGATTCCTGCTCACTGCTGTACCTGCACATCAAAAGAAATTTTCATAGACAAAACTGACCACATATATTTAATCTTCCTAAACAACTGTATATGGAGACTCAGTTCTTGGTGTTTGATGCTGTACATGTCAGTGGTAAAAAGAAAAAAAACAGTCACAGTTGTGTAGAAGAAGAAACAAAGAAGTGGATGCTTTGGCATCATTCTCTTTTAGCTGCAATTCTTGTGTTTCCACAGGCTTTTGGAGATAGTCCCACTGGCTGCTTCAGGGCACTATCTTTGTGCCATCCCTATGGATTCCCCCGGAGGGCTCAGGCTGTTAACTGCATTCATAACTGCGCTCAACTCATGTGTACGTATCTTTTTTTCATCTGGATACAACTGTGGTCTTGAATATGTCCCCACTTCCTTCATCCATCTGGGCCCATGGCAGTCTACCCTGTGTAGATGTAGTGCAGTTCACTTTTGGGATTCCTTCTTGAGTGGGTTCATTAGCTCTCTTAGAAAACATTAGGTCCATTACTTGGGGAAATTCTGTCCCCGAACTGCTACCAGTAAGCAAAATAAATAGATGCACCTGGCTTGGGTCTCTTTGCCCTACTCAGTCCTGTGACTTCAAGCAATCCCATATGCTATCATATGCCAAGGTATCCACTTAATGTCTGTCTCAAGCCGTGAAAGTGCTAGTCTAGTGGGCTGCAGGACAGCACAGAAATTATTTTTAATACCATAAACTGATAGAAGTTATAAAAGAATAAAGTCTAATTGCCACAGAGATACCACACCGGAACAGAGACCCATAAGCAAGTGCTGTCTTGTGTGCCTATGGTCTCAATGTGCTCTGGATGGTCTGCAGGTGATCAATCTGCACTCTTTGAGCTTGAATCACTCCCTTGGTCAAATAACTTTAGCATGTAGAATAGCAATAGAATCAACTTCTGTGGATCAGTTCCTCATCGTTCTTTCGAAGGATTTTTGCGGAGCTACAATTGTAGCACCATGGATTTTCATAGGATATGGTGGGCAAGGGAGCTATGAAAATACAGTATCAAAAGAAATTAAATGCATCACTAAGAACATCATGTACCTTTTTTTTTTTTTTTAAATCCTGATGGATTTACAAGTGGGAGTGACTCTTCATGCAGTAATTCCAAGAATCTTTAAAACTGATGCCAAGGCAATATAGAACAAGAGCATAAACATAGAACTGTAACTTACTGTGAAATGATGTTAAAAGCCTGCCAATGCACTGGTTTGTAGTTTCAGGTAAGTCTTTTTAACTTTTTCCTCATACAGAAGGAACAGGTCAAATGTCAAACTTTCCTACCAGCTATCATTAGCTTTTGAAGTCTGGTTCATTTACTCATGATGCATAGAAGATAAACCCCTGTGTTTCTTTTTGCCTTCAGAGATTAAGATGTATGATGGACTCTCCCCTATCAAGATATTGACCATTCTTAGGAGCTCCTTCCTCTGGAAACCTATCAATCGGTGAAACTCATTTGCATAAGGTAAGAGTTATAAATATAGAATCATAGAATTAATTCCACTGGGAGCTATGCAAATCTCACTTTACAGTCCACATCCAACATTTTCCCTGTACTTTCCTTTCTGCTTATTCTTCTAATCTGGATTTTGCTAGTATTTATTAATGCTGAACTAAAAAGAAATACACATCTCTCTTTACGAGGGAAACTATGTTTAAATAACCCCATTGTTTATTTTTACCTTTGGAAGTAATTCAGATATACTATTGCCATAGTCATTGCATAAAACATCAACTGAACAGATTAATAATAACACCCAGCTGTTAGACTAGTACTCTGCAGGTCTCAAGGTGCTTTATAAATGCAGCCCATGTAATCACTCACTTAGGACAGACATGGGAACTGCAAGAACAGAAAACTGAACCTTGTTTTTCCCATGAATACTTGTATTCCAGTAGTAGAAATGTGTTTGCTGGATTCCCAGACCATATATAATAATCACTTTAGGCTGTTTTACAGTTCATGCAAACCCTATTCCAATCATAATCTAATTGGTTTTATCCAGAAAACCCTTCGATGCAAATGAGATTTTCTTCTTACAGTCGTGGTACTGAAACTGTTCCTCAGCTGTAGTGGCCAGATAATTATATTTAAGGACTATTTTTCTACTTTGGGAATGGCTCTGGGTTCCTGGCCAGTAGTTTTGAGTATATTCTGCCAGTTCTGTGGGCTGCAATAACTGGGCAAAAGCCCATTGGAGACAAACTGGGAGCACCATGAGTATCTCAGAGTGTGAGACTCATCTTGGAAGCACCTCTGCATTGTACAGAACAGAGAGTCCTAGAAAAGATGGGGAAAAGCCAAGGAATCAGACAGAAAAATCATACTTTTAGCATAGCTTTCCATGAGGATTTTTAATACAACAATCTTTGTTTTGGGCATGGTGATACAACCAACCAAAAGTCTCCAGTGAAAGTTTACTGAACTCAGCAGGATCACAATGATGTAAATGCAACGAAAAAGACTTCTTAATGAGACTTTTTAGCTTAACCTGGAGTCTTTTCTGTAATGTTTCCTATTGGCTATTGCAGAAGACTAATTGACACTGCTTCATAAACCGTATTTATGCCATATATCCACCTGTAGAATGCTTAAATTAATGCTTTCTAAACTCTCAGGAGTCTTTTCATAATTCAGTGACAGTAGTATACTGCTTGAAAGATTTCCGGATGAAAGATGAGTTGGAAAGCAAAATACTGCAATTATCTACAGCAATTAATACCACTCATGTGTAATTCAGATTGAGGCAAACTGTTGGCCCAAGTAGATGACCCCAGTGTCAGTTGAGGCTCCAGCACAAGCGTGTTCCAAGGAAGCACATGGCAAAGGAAGCGTTACTTCAGATCCATACGAAGAAAAAAAACCTAATGTTTGAATGAGATGTAATTTTGAACATCACAGTTGATGGAATGACTTTCGGTGCTGGAGACCTGTACAAATGTTTTCTTACAAGGCAGAGCTTGCTGACCTCTGCTCAGTCCCATGACTACATCCCCCTTTACAGCCAGTCCAAGCCATAGCATACTTCAGCACATGGGACATGTTCTTCAAGACTGGAACAAACCAATCGATCTGCATTAGCAACATCTATGGGGAGACTTGTTCAGAACCCCCCCATGACAATTCAGTTAGGAAGAATTGGTTGCCCATTTTGGTTAGTGGAGAGAAAGGGAAGATATTGGGCAAAGTCCTTCACCAATTTAAGTGGGTTCAGTACCATTATAGCTAGTGGAATGGGGCATGAATGAATTGTGCGCAGTGTAGCTCATTATGGATTCATGGAGCATAAGACAACGAGGTCACTGTGCTTAGTTATTTTGACCTCCTGCTTAATACAAGCCACAGGACTTCCCTAAATCTTTGCAAACACAAATCTCTTTTTGCCATAGAATGGAAAGCCATAAACCTATATGTTACTCAGAGGTACTTCTGTTTACATTACATAAGGTTCTGTGAATAATTTGGGGTTATTCTCTAGAACTATTAAGTGAAAGGGAACTGTTCTATCTCAGCTGGATTACAAATGAAACACCCTATAATATGCATGGAAGCACTCTTATGGTATAAATAATATTTTTAATCAGTCATTGAAATAATAATATAAAGTTCACTTTATTAACATTTGAAAAATAAATGTCTTCACCTCCCTTCATTGGACTTTAAAGGGGGAAAGTTTTAAATTGCCTGTGAAAAAAATAAAGCAAAAAATGTTTAGAGAAAGGAGTGATCTGACTGGTTAGAGATCACAAATCACTAATAATAATAAGCTCTGAATATCAGGTGCCAAACAGCTGCAGAGCCTCTTAAACATAATTCTTCTCTCTTGAAGGATATGGCAAGTTTAGAAAAGAGATGATTGCCAAACCTACCCCAAAATACAAACAGAAATTTTTCTTTGAATAAATCACTGTTACCCTTGATAAAATCATACACAAGTGTCTTGGCATGAGAGAATGCTGCAAATTGGTGAGCACAATGAAGACAGAGCTCATGAAACCTGCAGAAAGAAAACACAAATCCAACCCGTAAAGCCTTGTAAGCAGCCCACTCAAAAGGAGGAGGTGATAGGTGTAGATTTTATTGAACATATCACCAGCTATTGCATGCTTTCCCATTACATAACAAGGTACTATGCAGTTTATTCCATTGCAGTCTGCCACCTGGTATAACAATGTAAAAAATTCAAAGAGTAATTATTTGGAAAAGTCATCTGAATGTTCAAAAAATATATGGAAGATGATTATGTCTGTGAGTCTGTTCCTCACACTTGCACTTTACAGGGCAGGTGTCAAAATTGCAATTTATATATGCAGGAATTACATAAAGTTTAAATCCTCAATGTGGGATATTCATTCCTAGCATGTGTCAAATATCCCAGCTTTATAGATACTGGAAAAGCAGTTCATCTACCAATCTTTGTCAACCTCGGTCACAGTGCTAATACCCTCCACTACGTAAATAAAAATCACGGAACTAATAGTTATTTTTAAGCACTTTGCATTATGGAAATATGGCTTATTACAAAAAAATTACAGAGTATCCAAGATTCTAGAAACTTGCAGGAGAGTTACACAAGTCACAGTCTGTTAGCAGCATCCAAATTTTCTGCTTCAGAAAATATTTATGCTGTGGAACACCTTTCTGTGCTTCAAACCGTTGGTACTTTATCAGATATCAGAGCAGCAATGTAACAAGATGTGTGATCTGACAGTGCCCAAGAAACAAGATGTTTTGGAGGGTCTTTTTTATTGATTTAAAAAAAAAAATCCTAGCTTTGTGCTTTTTTTTTTCTGCTCCTTTTTTTTCCTCTCGTATCACTGAAAATAAGTTACACTTTATCTTGTTATGGGGAAACAAGTAATATCTGACTGTAGAAAAGGGTGTTTTCTCTCTGATTTACTCTGTAGTCATTCTGTCTGCTAAATAGAGGTTCATCCTGGCAAATTCCATCCAGGATCATCGAGAGTTCTTAACTAATACAGTATAGTATGGTGGATAAAAGAATTTATATAGAGAGAGGAAAGATCCTCTTCAGTGAAAGAAGATGGGTTTGAAGAAAAACAATGGCTTGTGCTATTGGAAAAGGCAGTTCTGTTTGAATTCTTACACACAGTATCAGAATGATTCATTAAATCTAAGCCAAGTAATAGAAAACTGACTGCTACAGATAATAGAAAATGGGTGAACAAGGAAGGATGTGGCTAAAATCCTGCTTCTCTGGCATGAAAACATCCCAAAAGCATCCTTAATGGTAAGGGTTCACATTTCTAAATATTGCTGTGGAGCTCATCACAGTTCAACACTGAATCTAGAACAGTTCTTCTTTCACAGCCAAAAAAGTAATATTTCCTCCTCATTTGTCACTACTGACAACACATTAGTTACAGCAATTGTTTAAATCAAGGCTGTCACTGCTCAAGTCTTTTTTGTGCCTCAGTCTTTATGCACAAGGATCAAATGCAGCCCTATAGTATCACCGAGTGGGAGAAAAGGAGTCTCAGATGCCAATATGAATGCCTAATATGATCCAGATGAAGCTAAAAATAGCCCTGCCAGGACAAGTCCCTTGTGCTCACTCTTCAACTTGTTTAGCTGGTTTTGCCTTTATGCTGTCTAATAGAGTAGGACATATCTACTCCTCCTTCCAGCCCCTCCCACACGGGTCCTGCATGCAACCTACAAACAAGCTGAGGCTTGGTGGCTGGAATGCTATTCTCAGGGGCCCTCACATCTTCTGTAAGCAGTACAGACAGTGGTGTTGGATAAAAGACAGGGAATGGCCACATTTTGGCTAGAGTCCACTCTGTAGCATATAGACTGAGAGGGGGTTGAGAGGAAGTGTGTTTAATTTGCATCTTCTGTGAGGGCACAGGAATAATTTAACCACTCCATTGGGCAGTGCTGCCAAAACTGAGGCAGATGAGAACTGAGGACCAAAGCTAAGGAAACTGAAGTATATTAATATGAACTTGTGTATTGTGGACTCTACTAATAAAAATGTGGTGTATTTATACACACTGAAATTCAATTTAGGATGAACATAGCTGATTAAATCTTAGTGTTAGGATTTTCTCTGCCTTTGTGATGCTGGACAAGGCAGGGTACCTCTTGGTCTGTCTTTCACTGAGATAATAGTTATGCATCCAGAGAGGTAAGATGACAGATAAGTGGTACCATAGTTGAAGCCTTCTGGTGGGCATGATCTAAAGAGGGGATTGGTTTAAACAGTCCCAATAGTTTTATTATCCTCTCTCTTAATAGTCATATTCTGAAAATACCCCATAAAGAAATGTGCCTTTCCTCATCGTCATGAGGAATGTCCAACATCTTCACATTCATGTGAGGCAAACTGCCAGTCTACAGTCTCCAAGAGTTTGGTGTCTGGAGTTCACACAGCAGATAATGCCCCTGAAAGCCTTCCAAAAGAAAGTCATCCATGGGTATGTGTTTCTTCTATCATTGGTCTTCAACCTTATATTGTAGATAAATTGCAAAATACATATTATTTCCAAGGCTATTTTCTCAGTTATGAAAATTGTGAAGTGTTCTGACCAGCAGTGAAAAAATGGATGGATGTGTACTCAGATATCCTTCCTTCTGTTTCATCTTCTTTCTGCTGTGCCCCATGTTGCACACCAGAGAGCAGCACCCTGACTTGTCCTATGTGGTAAAAATTTGTATATCTCTGTAGTCCCCTTGTTATTATGAAAAACATTATTAGAGTGTTTCCTCTTATAGATTTATCTAGGCATGACCTGGATTAATGTGTTCCTAATAATTTCTACTGGTGTCTGGCTCCTTGTTAGTAATAAAACAGATATGTGAAATGATAAAATAATGCATAGAATTCCACAAATTATGTACTTTCCCCCTGAAATTCTGAACTAAAGTACAATACTAAAAATCTCAGTGAAAAACTTGATTGGTTTTTGTTCTTTTTTTTTTTTTCTCCTGCCCATCTCGCCCTTGAATGTACCACAGTGCAACAGAGTTGCTCTGAATAATTGTCCTTTTCCTTCCTAAATCTACTGTATGTTTTCGTTTTCAGTGTTTCTAGTGCTTACTAGTTTGGCTTGGGGTTTTTTGGATTGGTTTTGGTGCGGTGCTTTTTGGGGGCCTGCTTTTTTTGAATTTCTGTGGTGGAGTTTTTTAATATATGAATATTTCTTGCATAACAGAGCAGATTCTTGTCTTTTCCTTGGCTGTCATCCTCTGTTAAAAAATTTCTTATTCAGAAATACCCTGGTCTACAGTGACACTACTGTTATTTTCATTAGGATATCAGACAAGAGCCCTAGTTACACATTGCACCACAAATTCATTTATGTGAGGAAAATAATTATGATCTGGCTCCAAAATTTTATTAGCATTTACACAGGGCAAATTATAAAATAATTTTTAAGTGTTTTTTTTTCATAAAATAGCCTTTAACAGACTCTAGTCATGGTTCATAACATGATACAGATCATCATCTTTCATCTGTATCATCAGGATTTGATAATATAAGGGGAGTACTGGTATTCCATTATTTGCATCCCTTTTTTATCCAGGGTCAAATTAAGTTTCTGCAGCTGGTAGGAACCCAGACAACCAAGTGAGACTGTGGTCAGAGGTAGAGAACAGAAGACAGGAAAGGACAGCTTGGACCACGCAGATCTCAGATGCCTTTGTTGTCCAGGTCATCACTGACATAGTTTTGGTTTTAAACTCTCTTGCATATTTTTCTGCATGACTCTGTGGTTCATATCTTTCCTGACCACTGGAGGAAGAGAACCTGTTCAGGTTTGCAATGCTGTACACATTATCATTCACTTTCAACTGAACCATGGTGAGGTCCACTGCTAGAGGCCAGGTATCTTCGGACTGAACAGGGCTACAGCACATCCTGTGTGTCTGAGTCCCTGTCTGGCCATGTCTGTTGTATTGAATTCCCATAGCCTCTAAAGCATGGGAAACTTCCAAAACAACCAAACTGCCTACAAAGGGTGATCTTCAGTCCTTGCTAAACTTTGAATAGTGGCTTAGGTTTGTTTGGTAAGAACAAAGACTGCTCTAAAAATTAAAAAATGTGCAGATGTTCAGGTTCTTCTTATGGTACAGATATGGCCATATCATCCTAAACCGTGCATGAGAAAAATGGATTCATATAATACCGATTTCTTAAAACCACAGTGAGGAACCAAAGTCATCGTAAAATATTTAGGTGGAAATTCCTTCCACAACCTCTTTTCTAGGACTTGGACACCAGACCTTTGACCATAGTGATATGACAATCTCTGATCTCACTTTGTCCACAGGATTCTCTTTTAAAGTTCATCTGCCTTTCTCTTCATGTGCAACTGGAGGAAATTCAGAAGCCAAAACAGTCTGCAAAAAAATAGAGAATGAGCAAATATGATCCTTCTCTCTCACTGCAAAACCTTGATGCTATGCTTCCTAGGTCCAAAAGTCCAGGTCTGTAGGCACAAAGACCTGCTTTCTTAGCTGGAAGGGTTGGAATAGACGATGATGGAGTGTGAGTTGTCCACAGAAGTTGCTCCAGAAGAGAGATGGGGAAATATCAGGACAGGAGAAGTGATGCAGTCCCAGAAAGGAGCAACAAGTTCTAGGTATTATGTAGTGCAAAGGATTTTCCTCTTGTTTCTATTTTTACAAAGCATGTCGCTGCTAGGCAGGGGGGTTAACCTCTTTAAAACACTTCAACCTATGGAATTTGCATACATGATCATATATATACTGTTTCACTATACTGAGATTAGTTTATGGCCTAGAGTGAAAAAATGCCTTTTATTTTGTTTGAACATATCTTGCCCTTGTATGGAGAGCCTGTGACACAAGGAAAACAGTTAGAGAATGGGGAAAAAGTAAATGTGACATCCATTACATATCTGGCAAAGACAGGGAAGACTGTTACATCCAGACATTCTTTGTGTAGTTTACACTGCTAAAAACACCTCCTCGATATTCTGAACAAAACTTTATTAAAGAATGGGTTTTCTACAGTGAAACTAAGTAATGTTGGAGCTGTCAGGTGTGCTTCTTTAATGCATACTTTTTGTCTTTTTGTCATTTTCTTCTAGGAACTGAAACTCAAGCAGTGCAGTGCTGAGTCTGTTTCTAGCATGGCCCACAATCCCAGTGAAGAATGAAATTTTCTGATTTTGTCCTAGATTCTCAAAGCATGGCCTTCTCCAACAAGTAACAAGTGGCATTTTGGCAAGAATGCACCCTGGCAACAGCACAGAGATGTCACAGGCACCTCTATAGCAGTTGCCATAGTGTAAGATTAAGACAAAGTCTGATTTCACAGGCTATATCACCGTAGTTTTCCAGTACCCTGCTCAGATTATCCCAGCCTGCTCCTGCAATCTTCATTACTTATTACTGTGCAATGAATATTATACAATGTCTATGACTTCTAAACATTAGGTTATTAATTCAAATTCCTGTAAAATTCACAGTTAAATATTAGTTGCATTTAGGTTGAAACACAGATGTTTCTTGCTTGGAATTTTTTTTGGAATTAGTCCAGAAAGCCAGATTTAACACTATGACTTCCCAGAAAAACAGTTACAGAATGGCTGGGATGAGTCACACCTACCCTGGTCTCTTTGTACACTCAGGGAAATCTTAGGGCTCCTTGACCGTAGTATCAGAAGCTTTGCCATTTGTTATATCATACATTTATGTGTATCATCCCTACTTATTTCCATCCCTTCCCTCTCACCCTCCTTGCAACCCTCCCCACATCTCCCTTTTTTTGTATATTCAGCTGGGGATGTGCTCTAACTACCCTGCAGTACTCAGTGGCTTTAACAACTCTTCTCCCGCTGCTAGACATCCAAGTGTTTCACCCTCATGTTCCTCCTGCTGCTGGATCTTCTCCTCCAGTGCCCTGCTCCCCTACAAAGCTCTGGATCCAACACAGGTGACTTTGCCTGGTGTCCTTCAGCAAGTATGTCACAAACTAGGAATGAACGAGTACATGAAGAACATTTAAAATCATTCCATTGATCATATAGCGCATTGCTTTTAAGGTACCTTGGAGGACCTTTTAAAGTCCATCCTGTAGTACCTATTGTCACAAGACCGTGGGAGGTATTTTTCTTCCATCACAGGTACCAGGTAACAGTATACTAAAGTCATATTAACTGCAAATGGAACAAGCAGCCACTTCCAAATTTCATGTATTCACCACAAGCTTTGTGCCTGAAAAGTCTAGAAAATGAACATGTAAGTTCAGTTAGCACTGTACTAAATCTCTTTCACTTATTCCAAAAAAAAAGGCTGAATTTTCCCAGTCACTCAAAGCAGCAGGTGACTAACAACAGAAAATATCTTGCTTTGCTCCCCTTAGACCTTCTAAGCAATCATTTTCCCTGCTCCCTGAGCCCCTGGATCAGTGACAAATGTTTCAGTATTATAACTGAATTATAGCTGAAGAGAAGTCAATGCCCAGAACACTTATCCATCCAGAATATTTAGTGCCTGCTTCCCTGTTTCCCCAAACAGTCCTGCTGTCCTGCCCTCATCCTACCTCAACATTTCCTGCAAATAAAGATAAAGCTGATGTCTGTGCTTGCCAACCCTCTGTTTCTGTGACAGAAACCAATGGGAAAAATATCCAGGCAGCAACTCAAAGCAGTTGGCTGCTTACTCTATAGACCTTTGGAATGCAAAGATTGTTCATTGCAACAGGACTTCCAAGCATATGAACATAGGTTGGAAGGAACTTACTGCCTTCAACCCCCTTGAGGCTGATGAGAGATTTTGAAGATGACATTTTAAGGGAGGAATTGTTTATTTGTGATAGAAACTGGAGGAAAAACAAACCCTTGGTTACTTTTTGAAGTATGAACAGGATTTAACAAAGCAGCTTTTAGATACATTTCCCTTATCAGTGCCTTGCAAAATCTAAGGGTGAGGAAATGGTTGGAGAACTCACAACTTTTCAGAGCTGCAGCTAAACATGTAAAAATGCAGCCCAGGAACTGGCAAAGGACAGTCTTTCCATGAGCGGGAAGTCGACTGAGAAACCTTGCAATGACCTGGGAGTCAGTGGGAAAGGACAGGGAGATTAATGTGATTCTGAACAGACAAGCAGCCCTTATGGAACATGCTACCCTGAAGCTTCCCTCCCACTCTCCCTCATCCTGCAGCCTCAACTGACTCTGTGTCTGGATCCCTAGACCTCCAAAGAACTATCAGGCTGGAAAAGCAAGGTCCTCAAGGACCCGAAACACCACTTCTCACAAGACACTGACCACAGCGATGTCCATCTTGGATCCCTCCAACTCAAATACGACTTCATTGCTGCAAAAATATTTTTTCCAGCTCTTCAGATTCCTGAAAGTTCATCAGGCAGAAAACCCACAGCCCACCAACAGCTGTAGCCTGTAATGTTCAGAGCTGTGGGAGCTGTCTGCATTTCATTGTCACCGATAAGTTCAAATCATAGTATTTGCCCCATTTTCCACTTTTTTTTTTTTTAATTTATGGTGCTCACAGTATGTATTTACCATTTTTCTATTATTCAACTTTGCACTTTTGCTTTTCAAAAAAAAAATAAAAATCCATGACTTTTACTTGTTGCTGTAGTTTTAGTTGTCATTTCATAACAATGGTTTGAAACTATCAAAAGCATAATTTTAAAAACCCTTATTTGCAGGAGTTGGAAAGTTTGCAATGCACTCTGGAAGACAAAGGTACAGTTTACTGTCCTTTAAATGCAATCTAACTTACATTCAAGAAAATCACTCCACAAAATGGACTAATGAGTAGTAAATGGATTAAAACCATAAAATACTCAAAATCAGAGTGCTTACATCATCTGGGCAGTCTTATCTTGCCTGCTTTGTCTAAATGCCTGTTCCATTGCCCTCCTGATATTATCTAGATAAATATTAAGACAGTAGTTCTTTATTTGTTGTGATTGTTTTATTGTAGGTATTTTATCAAAGAAGGTAGAATATCAAGTAGTAATCAAAGAGAGGCTAAGATTAATTGACAATGACTTTATCAGCAGACTAACCAAGGCCTGAATACAGACCCACTACAGTCACCCAGTTATCCACAAGTTGGCTCTCTGGTACTGATTTTGGCATGAAACACCATTCCAGATGATGCCTGGACACAGTCTGAGGAGTACCCCCCTCTTTGTTTTGGAGGGATATGTAAGTCATACTATGCCAGGTGGAAAAATCATGGTGTTTGGCCCATTTAATTTCCTCATGCAGATATTGTTCCTCTCTTTGCAGAGGGCTAGAGACCTCATTTTGATTAAAAATAGAGGAATGAGCTGCTGCAACCCTAGCAATTGCATCTGATCATTATGAATCCTTCTGGAACTGCCTGATTAATCCTTGTTATCCGGACTTTCTGCTGGCACCTTGTCACTGCCTCATCCTAATGCTGCAGCACAACCACTTCCCATCAGGTAACACTCAGTTCCACTGCCCAAAAGGGCACCACAAGGGGTGAGGTGTCTTCAGCAGGGTGCTGTGAGAGTTTTCAGTCTGGACTGGAAAGGCCCATAAGTAACATGTAATAAGCATAGGGACAGATTATTCCCATCAGATACAAAAAATATACAAAGAAAAACTGGGCTAAAAGGCTTTTGGTTTCGATGTCTTGGAGTCAAAAGTTA
The DNA here is from genome assembly GCA_013399895.1 of Serilophus lunatus. NCBI lineage: Eukaryota > Metazoa > Chordata > Aves > Passeriformes > Eurylaimidae > Serilophus > Serilophus lunatus. The sequence continues at coordinate 363,979 of VXBA01003629.1, read as the reverse complement.
CAAAATGAAGCAAGGTGACAGATATAACTGTCATATGAAGTCACTACTATATATTCTTTAATTATAAAATAAAACTTTCTTTCTCATAAGATCTCTCTCTCATCTGGGATGAGTCTCATTTGATGTTCAGGACTAATATTGAAGCTGATTCCAGTTATCCTGAGCTGTATGCACGTCTTTTTTCTGTTTGCATCACACCTTTTAACCTACCCCAAAGTACTGAAGTGTTTTCCTGAAGGGCCTTCTCGAAACTACATTCCAAACTAATTTTTTTCTCTTGCTGGAATACTCTCAAAATAGAGGAGACACAGAGGATCCCACTGTTAAGGTGCAGCCTAGGCTGTGGAGGTTTTGGTCTTGTGGCCAAAGGTTCTTCTATCTGTAGTCTCAAGTAGAACTATTTTTTTACCATTCTTTCCACTCTTGCCTTTTCCATTTGTTTCACTTATGTCTATCTACCATTCTTTTTTTTTCCAACAAGTCATTGCCACAGATTAACACATATGTGCATCAGTTTGCATGAAACAGGGATCCTGCTCTGATCCTGCTCTCCTTCCACACCCCAAACATGCTCCTTCTCCCACCCTTTACCACAGTTGTTAGCTCATCTTCAGTCTGCAAAAATACATTAATGCCACTAGGGTTCAGTGAAAAAGTCACCTGCATTTTTTTTTTGGAATGGGCTAGGAAATGAGTTGTCATAATTTAAAAAAATAACTGCTGTGTTCACCTAGGTTTTCCTAAAATTGTTTTTGTTCCGAGCTAACACTTACCATTGAAAATCACAATGTTGGTTGTGGGAGCCTAGAAAAATAATAAATAAGTCAGAATAGCTCCCATTTCTAGCAAACATCTGATTTTCTCTTTATAAGCAGAAGCCTGCACTTGTCTGAAGGAACCTAGGGTTTTCATGCTACATTTATGTCTTCTGTCCTACCAAAAGACTACCTCATCTACTGGAACAAAGGCTGCATGCTGAGAGGAATACATCTATCTTTGTGATGGATGCTTGGCCCATCTCCTGAAGCCACAGGCTCTATAGCTGGAGATGGTTCATCAGATTTGGTAGAATGACTGTTAAAATTCACTGCAAGTCTTGAGCCAGCTGCCAAAAGCTGCCTCCAGCAAGAGCTGTTCCTGGTGATTCCTGTCCTCCCTAATTATCTTCAGAGCTTGCTCCTACCTCTACTACCACTTATCTGTGCTTGTCTTTGGAGTCCCTGGATGCACCCTGTGGCCCCATCTGCTCTCATCACCTCTAAATCTTTGGTGATTTTGGCCACACGGCCTTTGTTACTCCTTTGGCCTACCACTGAGCTTGAAGAATGAAGTAGCCAGACCAGGTCTTTCACTAGGAGGTAGCAGGCACTAGAGTCTCTGGAGGGTGGATTTTTGATGATTTTTCCCCTTCAGGGTAAAGGAAAACAGGCTAATTAAAACCAGTGAACGCAGGGAGGTGTTAGCTCCTGCCTTGCATATTGGGTTTATAGGCTGAATCTTGTTCTCTTTAGGCTTCCAGATTTTTCTCAGTTACTATTTCTCCTGTCACATACTCAACTCTTTCTTTTCATACACTCACTGCTTGTGCCTGTCCTTTGGAAAAACTTTTCTACAATTCTACACTTCATCAGTACAATAATTATTTCAGGCTTCCCTGTTAGACATAGTGAGCTAATGGGATACACAGAAAAATGGAAGGAAGATTTCTGGATTTCAATATGCTTTAAATGAGATATTTTTCCTTGATGAATCCTGTTTTCTCATTGTCTTTCACCTACTTTTGTATTCAATATGTATGTGAGCGTGTGTGACTATGTGTTTGTGATCTCCAGACTTTTAGTGCTGAGAAGGATACAAATTTGGGAGATAAACTCTAAAGACATCATTGATGAAGCATTGAGGCCAATTCCATGTTTTAATCCTGCATAAATTATCCTGGAACTTAGCCCACATTTATGATGTGTGAGAGAATAGAAAAATAATGGGATTACTCAGAAGTTTCAGATGATTATAAACATATGGTGCAGGAGGGTATAAGAACAAAACATACTGAGGGAAATATCAGTAAATGAAAGGTTAATAATGGAAAAAGTAAGTTTGGAACCTCATATGTGGCCTATTATCAAACACTACTGACATGAAAGAATTCCTGCAGAACTGTTAAAAGTGGACAGCTAGTAGTTTAATGATTGCAGCAAGAAAAATTTAAAGCACTGGAAAGGAAACTATATGATTATAAAAGAACTCATCACATATTTAAGCCTCCTATGAAAAATGGTAGTTTTGTGTCTGAAGTTCCGGACTGGGACTCAGATCTTGATTTATTTCCCAGTTCTGCTACAGATTTCCTCTGCGACCTTGGGCCAGTTACTTAGGGAGAAACATGTTAAAGCTCCTCAATGACTTATGAATCCAAGTCATTTTACCAAAAGGGGTATAGCAGCAGAATCACAAAGGGGAAAGCATGTGAGAATGCTGACCATAGCCAAGGCAACCCTCAAAGTGACAATATTCTGTCCCATCCATTCCCAGTTCGGAGCACCGACAGGCCACCATGTCTCAGGGACGATGGCTGCCTTCTGAATGCTCATGGATAGTGAGCAGAAGATGACATAGGAGAGAGGTAGCAAGTGCACTCTGACCTCCTGTGGGTACTGTGGAACAAATAGTCTTGGGAGCTGCTCTCTCTATGTTTTCCACCTTCTGCTCTATTTTTGTCAGTGCCTCATTTCTAGGAGAGGCTGAGGTGTGATGCCTAGATCTATGCAAGAAGATGCCAGGATTGGCCTGATCGGCAGGTTTACCCTTAAATAATAGGGGGTCCTGGTTGTTGGTATCCTGCTTCAGTCAAAAAAGAAAGAACCAAGGACAACCATGTCTCACAAGGGCTATTTGTTTTAGTGTGGGAAACTTTTTACTTGATTCCCTGCCCACCCACAGCCCTCAGACTCAGAGCTGAAACCTACTTCCCAGAAATCCAAGGGAAGTGGTAAGAAAGAGGGGCAGAGAAGAAGACTTCCCTCTCTGGCTTTCAGTCTGTGAAGCTGAACTCTAATCAAAACACAGATCTCCTCTTTTCTTTGTTCAATCCTTGGACTTCCTTATCAGGATTAGGAATGAAGTAAGTGTTTATTTGTTTGCCAATGAAGGAACGAGCTTCCTGAGGAAACTCACATAGCAATGAAGCGAGCATGTAAACTTGAAGCACCTAAGTGTTTTTGCCTCCAGATTTCAGACAGTTTTGAAAAATGGACACTTTTTGCTGTCGCCAGCTTGTGAAGCACAAATAGCAATAGCAGAATATTCTTTGCCTCCTTCATCCTGTATTGGTCCATGCTGTACATAGTCTTACAACTCACACACTAAATAGGAATGCAAGAGGTAATAAACCTGTAATGTAAGTAGGGGAGCCAAGGATGGATATTCAGTCTAGCTTTCCATATGCTATAGCAATGATAAAAGGATCTTGCAGGCATTTCTTTCTCTGCCTTAATATGCAGTATGGTCATAACTCAGAAACTGGTTTGGATAGGATTCACAAATTGCTGTGTCTGTATAAAGTCAGTTGAAGGTAAATAGCATACTTTCCGCTTCAGTCCCTTGGATGTCTCCATTTGCCATGGTTTGTTTCATTCTGCATGGAAGTATATGAAGCTTAAGGTATATGTTAGATCACAAAGGTGAAGAATTTTAGGTCTCTGAGGTTCAAAAATGTCCTAGCAGAGAATCTCCCTTAAAAGCATACATTTTGTTGCTAGCAGCTTTGGCATAAGCAAAAGATCCATACAAAACACATGAAAGAATGTAACAAAGAGGGGAAAAGATGGTTGCTTATAATTTAAAAATTAATAACTTAGCAATCAGTCTTTGCTAACAGGAGTGAGGAAGTATAAAGTGAATCAGAAATAACAAGGTAATTTTTTTTATCTTTCATCAAAACATTTTCAACTTAGAAGACTCCAGCTACATCTGCTGCCTTCTCAGCAAAGCTAAGGCAGGCTGATCTCACTGCTAGCCAAACTTGCACTGCTAGCTGTACTGATGCACTGAAGGAAACCTACTCTTAGCATTGTCTGCTGCAAATTTACATTGTATCAGAGTTGTTTTACTCTTTTGAGTGAGAATAGGAACAATTTCACATGTCCAAGTAGCTAAAGTCTTGGTTAGTATGTTAGATTCCACATTTAGAAAAAGAAATAGAAAGTTTCTGTCACTGTGACTTTCTGTATCTGCTTTTATAATCAGTGTGATCAAAGCAGTTCTTCTGTCATGGAACAGGATTCCCTTCTGGAATATTTCCACAGGACTTGAGACAGCTGTTGAAAAAATGTATTTTAAAAAGCTGCAGGAAATCTGTATGTTTTCTGATGCTTTCCCCAAGTTTTAAATCTTGAAAGAATCTTTCTGTTTACTGAAAATAAATGTGTCTTTTCATTTGCTGTATCTGCTTGTAAAGGGGAATCCTTTCAGTGTCAGTTTTTCACTGATGTTTATCTGAAGTATCTTTGGTAAAAATTATCTCTTTCTAAATCTGTTGGCTACTGTATTTGCCTGTGAGCCACAATATTCTGTGTCAAGGGGGTCATTATGATCATCCCATCAGACCTTAGACATAAGACACAGAACAATTTCAGTGATTCTCATGGAAAACCTGTTGAATATATTCATCCTTCAGAAGGAAAGATTCCCTGGGGATTAGACTGTGCCTTCTAGGGCTGCTTCTACTATGACTACAAAGGCCAGGGAATCAGCTGGGTAGTTGTGGTGACTCCTTCTGAATGTTCTGGCTGTATCCTTTCTGGGTCCTACATGCTTATTTGTGGAAGATGACTAGTCCCAGTTAATTTTCCATGTATTCTTTCATAAAATTTTGCTGTCTGTAAATTACCCAGCAGCACCACAGGAAGTTCAAGGATACTAAAACACTGATTTTTGTGTCAGAGTTTCACAGTGCAGCCAAAACTAGTGTCATCTAAACATCAGAATATGTCAAGATACACTAATATGGTTCCAGGGAATTGAGACATAGTAAAGTCACACAGACTGTGAAAAAGCACAGATTGCCTGCCTGTGGACTGCCCATCACTTTTCACAGCTCAGTGAAACTCCATCTCTTTCTTCTGTCCTTGGCAGTCCATTGCTATTCACTCACTCCTACAGCTTGGAGATAAATGATGATCCTTCAAGACAGATCTCTGCTGGATTTTGCTCCATGCTTCACTGAAGCATAAAATGCAGCATAGATTGACTCCATTGCTGTGGTTTTCTTTCCAGGCACATAGCTACATACTCATCTCAGGGCAGAGTCCCTTGTCTATGGGAACTCTGAAGAGATTTTTTCAGACTAAAGAGTTTTGTGCCCAAAACTTGCATACTAGAACCTGTTTGAAATGAACAAGGGTCAGTTATTGTCCCCATGAACACAGGCTGCTGAACTCCCACCAGTACATCATAAGTTTACTGCTTTGACATCCCCAACCCTCATCTTGCACGTCCTCCACTACCTTCAAACTCTGCATTTCCACCCTTTCTTTTTTTTTTTTTTTTTTTTTTTTATGACAATACACCAAAGAACATCATTGTTGATACGAAGCTGAATATGAGCCAGCAGTGTGCCCAGGTGGCCAAGAAGGCAAATGGCATCCTGATCTGTATCAAGAATAGTGTTGCCAGTAGGACCAGGGAAGTTATCCTTCCCTTGTACTTGGCACTGGTTAGGCCACAGCTTAAGTACCGTGTCCAGTTCTGGGCCCCTCAGTTAAGGAAAGATGTTGAGTTGCTGGAATGTGTCCAGAGAAGGGCAACGAGGATGATGAAGGGGCTGGAGCACAAGCCCTATGAGGAGCGGCTGAGGGAGCTGGGGTTGTTCAGCCTGGAGAAGAGGAGGCTCAGGGGTGACCTTATTGCTGTCTATAACTATCTGAAAGGAGGTTGTAGTCAGGCGGGGGTCGATCTCTTCTCTCAGGCTCCCAGTGACAGGACGAGAGGACACAGTCTTGGGCTGCGTCAGGGGAGGTTTAGGTTGGATATCAGGAGGAACTTTTTCACAGTGAGGTGGTGGAGTCACCATCCCTGGATGTGTTTAAGGATAGGTTAGATGATGAACTTAGTGGTATGGTTTAGATGGTTTAAATGGTTTAGATGGTATAGATGTTAGACTGATGTTGGGTAGGTTGTTAACCTGGGTAAAGGTTGGACTTGATGATCTCCATGGTCTTTTCCAACCTTATTAATTCTGTGTGTAATTGTTGCCAGTTTTCTTTCCTTTATATTTAATCATTCTAAATTCAAAACCTGAAGTAATAAATACAGCAAATATGTTTTTAATTTGACCTGAAGTATAACAGTGTCTGAAGATCTTTCAGCACTTCCTAGTAAGAAGTTTTTACTGCAGTCTTATTTTCTGTTTATGTGAGATAGTGATCGCATCTATTTTAGTCTGTATTACTAAGTCTCATTTTATTTTTTTCAGGATGACTGAGGAGTTTTCCTGCCTCTCAGATTTAAATAATTAAGTCTGTTCGTAGATTCATTTATTCTATAGTCTGTGAACTCCTCTAATAAGGTCATGTACCATAGGTTCTCTTTCAAAAAGAATGCAGAATAGCTTTAAATGGCTGAACTGTGATTAACCTGTGGGTTTACATGACTGAGAGAAACATTCATCTTATTCTGTTTTTAAATGCAAGTTCAGACTCTGTTGCAAAGATGTATTTTGTTTCAGAACAAGCTATTGGCCTTAATTCAGATATGACCAAATTATATGAGTGTTTATCTGGTCAAATTTCCTGATGTCTTCTCAAGTTAAAATAATTTTTTTGCTTTTTAATTTATTTTATTATTCAGTTCTGTGAATGTGAGAGAAGTGGTGTAGATTTCAGTTAATGTGAGTAGAAGCCAATTAGGTATAAGAGAATCCCAGATTTTAAGAAGTGCACTACAGTCTCTTTAGAAAATAGGTCATCTGAAAAACTTTCAGAATTAATAGTTTTTGAAAGTGGAATGGCCATTACTTACTGCTACAGGGTTCTCTGATATTTCTGGGATTCTACATGAGTCTGTTTATTACTGTTTTCTTTAAAAATTGAGGCCTTCTGACCTTTTTTTTTTTTTTTTTTTTTTTTTTTTAATGTGCCCGATACTTAAAGAGTAGTAAAGACTGCAAAACAAATGGTACTATCTGTTACTAATATTTTAATACAAAGTCCTGGAATTCTCTGTTCACAATTTTAACTGTTGCATATCTGGCTGACTGTAGACATTGCATCTCTGTGCTTCTGAGGGTCCAATCTATTTAAGAGATTTACCTTTTCTGTAAAGGTTAGTGCATGTGAGAAAGGTATTATCAGCTTTTCATTGCAATTCCAACTAACAGTTTTTTCTCAACAGTGAGTGAGAACCAGAGAACATTAAAAATGGATAAGAGTGAAATACTTGGCTGAGAGTGCAACTGTACAAATGCTGAAGAGAAACAGGCTAACATATATTTACCTTACCTAATACATTTTGTGTTTTCCCAAATTTTCACAGTTCCCTTGAGATTTGCAGTATGTATCTTGCTTAAAGTTTCCTTTTGGAGCAAAAAGCTCCCTATTTGTATTTGCTTTATTTTGTATACAGAACAGATAACAGAGTGAAATTTAGGAACTTACTGAATCTCTTAAATAAAGTGATTAAGTTATTAATTTCATAAATGGAGATGGGTTTCCTTTAAAGTCATAGAAGTGAGGGGCTGTATTCCTAAGAGTAAGGTGAAACACTGTCTTAAGTGTATTTGGACAACAGTAGTGAATGGCAAACCCTACTGACTGCAGCTGATCAGAGGGGTAAAGATGCCCTGATTTGTATTGAGGCATCCTATCACTGACAGGAGATGACTCAAGTTTTACAAGTTTGGAGATGATGAGTTAAATACAGGAAAATCCACAGGAATTAGTACTGTACTTCTGTAAATTGCTCTTGAAAAATTTTTAGGAGCTTAGCTGCCTCTGTTGTATCCAAGTGTATGACAAAAACTTCTGTGCTTATCACTGGACCTATGAAAACACACAAAAGAGAAAGATTGTAATGTGGATTTGTTTTAAATGCTGCAGTCAAAAGTTTTTGGATGTATGTTCTCTGAAGTCAGAGAAAGCAGAAATGTTCCATGTGTATGAACAAGCCTTTTGCACATAGTATTCACAAGCAGACATACAGTTCATCTGAACAGTAAAGAATACAGAAAAGAGCTATGTCCAGTATGCAGTTCTCCTCAAGTCTTTGTAACATATCTCCCTTTGTTTCTACTTCTCGCTTAGGTGATATACAATTTGAATGTGTAGGATGGAGCTTCTGACTGCTAAATGGGCTCAAGCAGTCTTCCTTGGCAAAACATCCAAAGCCAAATACAGTGGAAGAGTGATTAATCTTGTGGACTTTTCATGCCCCCTGGTGGAAAACCATCAGTGTAGCCCTAAGGATTTCATGCAAAAAGATCTCTATAAACAGATGTGTGATTCCTGAGACATAGCTGAGTTGCATTCTCATTTGAGGCACTACACTATTATCAGTATACAGCCCATGAATAAGAACACACAGGATCCCAAGTTACAAATGAGCACCTGGACTCATTTAAGTGCTGCTAGCATGATGTACATTGCTCATACGGTATAAATTGCTGGCCTGAAATTTCTTGCAAGCAAATGATGCCAAGCTCTTAATATATATAAAATGAACTCTAGTAACTTAAGCAAAATAATCACAATTTTCCCCACAGTCTTTCCAGGATTTCAATCTGGAGGGTTTTGAAGGATACACAATACCTTGTTACAAACCATATAATGTTTTAAAAAGTATCCAACTGACAACCTTGGCTAACACTGTATCTTCTATCTAGATTACTTCAATATGTCATGTCCGTATCACACCACTCTGTCCATGGTCCCAATGCCAAGGATTTCTGTCTTGTCCAACCTTTCCATCTGGAAGTAATGAGCTTAATATTCTGGCTTTACCCCTGCAAAATCTATGTCACAAAAAAGTAGCAGTCTTGCGATCTGTTGTATACCCTGAAGTCAAATTTGAGATCCATGCAGCCTCTCAAAGCTCTACTCAGATTCATTTAAAGACAAGTTTTCCACCCTGCTCCCATTAGGCCTGCAGCATACCACAAGACTGTGAGAGTGATTTGACAACTATTTATGCTTAAATCCTGCCCTAGACATGTCAGAGGACTGTGCTTAACAGATAATGAAGGGCTAGGATAGTCCTTTGGGGAAAAACACGTTGTGTTACAAGATTTGCTCTTATGATTGCCATTCTTTTGGTTGCAATTCCCTGAAAGCTAAAACAGAGGAAACATCTTGCATTAACTTAATGCAACCTCTTCTCTGTCTCATTATGTGTATGGAGTAAACAACGAGGCAGGTAGAAGTTCGATACCCATCAGCTTGAGCTTGAGTTCTGACTGTACATTCACCAGCACAGCCCAATGGCTGACAGCATCATCAGGGCTCCCTTCACTGCTCCTGTGTGGAGGCATCAAGACTTGTTCTGAGGAGGGTCTGCTTTAAGTCACTTTTCTTTCCATTTCCTTTCTGTCATCATAGGGTGTGAAGGGTGGAACTTCACTCCATGCAGAGGTTTTGCAAGTGATATCCTAAGAAATATTAAGAATTACCAAACGCTTATTATGAGATATTTTCCCCTTTTTGTAAGGTATTTTTTATCTTATTTTTTCTAATATTATCAGCTTTTTGCAAAAAACTATTTTTGGTTGAGACTAATCTAATATTGAAAGTTCCTCTCTCTCCCCTCAGTAACTAGAGAGAAAGATAAACCTGAAATAATATTTAAATAACTAAAATAAGATGAACTCAGTCCTGGTTTTTTGATGCCATGATTTAAAAAAAGAACTCATTGAGTAAATACTTGTGTTTGTTATATTCTTATATCATTATAAGGCCTCATTTTATTATTCCTTCATAATTTAGTTGAAAATGCCTCTCACAATAGAAACCAATTTTAAGAATATTCTCTTACTCACTAGGAAGATGTACAGGTACAGGTGGATTAAACATATGTTCTTAGAATCACTACTATGTTACTGCTGGCCAGGAAAGAAAAAAGAAAAAGAAAAAAAAAAAAAAAAAAAAAAAAAGAGAGAGAGAAACCCCAACAACCTAGAATTTAAAAATGCAGATGTTCTGGAATGAAAATGCTTTGTACAGTCCTATTAGATTTGCTGAAATTAAATTTTGGCAGATATGAATATTCTGACATGGCCAAAATGTCCTGTTTTATAATTTTGGAACCCAGCATCTAATATTTCCTTTCAAAATAGTTTCACATGTTTAATGTTCTTATGATGTGTTTCATTTTGCACTCTCAATACAATTAAAAAGTCAACCATAATTAAATGTTTCTCTCAGAGACATTTCTGTTTGGTACATGGCATTTTTCTTAAAATTTTCTCTTCCAGATTATGTTAAAATTTTGAAAGTTGTGCCTAACTGGCCTAAAACCAAATCTCAAAATCCTCTGCAAATTTATTTTCTACATAGATATGATTTATTGCTGTTATTCTACCAAGAGGGTGTCAGTCATAGACATCTTAAAAGGCTGAAAGAAAATGAGATTCATTCTTCCTCAGAAGACCTCACCCTCACTGAGCCAGGAGCTCTGATCCAATTCTAGCACTGCAGCAGTATCCTGTATGAAGACACTTTTTTTCAAGTGAATCTCTGGAGAAATTGTTGCTATCTTTTATGTTGCCTTGCAAAATTTAAAGTGATTAGAGGACATACAATAAAGTATTATCATCCCTGAAAATATAGCTGTGTTAATTTTTAGCATCAAAATGGTTACCGTTCTTGGTTGCTCTCATTTGCTTCTGTGAAGGTCATGTTCAAGAAACCAGAAAGAAATTCAGAGACATCAGATTTGTTCTGTTCATTTAATAGCATCAGTCCATGTAACAATGTCTTCAAATACAAATTTGTTTTAAGGAACTAGATCCCTCAGCCTATTGAGTTCATTTTGTTCTGCTTCATAGCTCACTTTACAGCAGTAGAAAATGATATATACCATCTGGAGAGTCTTCCTGAATATTTCCTCTAAGAAGATGGTCTCTCTGGTTGTTGTAAAGCCAGCAGAAATGTCTTTGATGTCTGTGACACCTATGCGGTGCTGCCTGGCATGAGGAAAGGGGTGTATTTACAGAAAAGACAGAGGATTTGGAGAGAAAAGCATTTTCACTGCCTTATTTTTCCTGGAGTCTATGTGTTCAATACACTGGCAATATTTTAAAGCATTTCTCAGCAATGTTTTGTTCAAAGGCTGACGGTGCTGCAGAGCGGACTACACTTTTCAGCCACTGTTCTCCTTGCTTTCCTCATTAGCAGACTAAAAGTCACCCCAAAAATGTCTTCTATCACTTAGACACCTTTTCTTTTTGCTGTTCTTCATGTCCTCTTTTTCTCTCCTTCTGTGTGTAAGTTGACACAGTGTATTGACTGTATTGATTGTTGTGTATTGGCTGCTGATTGACTCCTATGCTGAGACGTCACCCTGACTACAGAGGGACTGTGCAGAGAGACAGACAACTACCTCCCTTGTCAGATCCTCTGGCAGGCTGAACTTAGTGAAGAAGGCTCCTATTGCTATAGCAGTTCCCAGTGTATAAGCAGCTCCTTGCCTTTGACAGCTATATAAGCTTTGCCTTAATCAAATAAATCCAAAATCTGCTGTATCAACAACAACAATAAAAAAAAGACCTTTAACAGCAAAGCAATCCTTGCTTCCACCTGCAACACACATACTCACATGTAAATTGTTTAAAAAGTATATGTAAATTTAGCTTTGATCCATGTTATAATGATGTTGTCATATACTGAAACTCCATGATAGAAGCAAAGAGTAAAGTTACTACCTCTCTCCAGAAAAGTCTGTGGTGCTAATATAAAGTAAGAAATATGAGACAGTTGCAGGGGTGCAGAATAAGAAAACAATAAGGCAACCTTATTTGTTGTGAAATGTCCAACATTTGAGATAAATTATACTGCTTCATTTCATCTTTCTCCTTGCATGTCTGCCTCTGCTGAAGTTCTATTTTGATAAATTTCATGCTCAGCATTTTTATAAAGAGAATAAATTAAATCACCCTGAGCACAAATATGCCCAAGATGAAAATTATTTATTGTAGGGATTGTCACTATGCTGATGTTGACTCAAGAGTTGGGATGATTGTTTTATTGCACCAAACTTCTTGAAGAGCAAGCAGCTACTTCTGAGTGTCCTTCTGATATCCAATTATTTGTCCACAGGTCACATAAATTCCTATTGCTAAGCAGGTTACTTTTATGCACTACTGTTGAAATTTGAATACAACTGCTTTTCAAGTTTCAACTAATTTTTCAAGACTGTCTTTCAGAGGAAATGGAGCCTAATGTGATTTAACTGTTGGAGGAGGTAGAGGGGGGTTAATTTCAGTCAATTTATGTTCATTATAAACAAATCCAAATTCCTAGCTAGTATGGTATGACTAACATATGTCACATACTACAGCTTGTCTGGTGTACCCTTTAACATTTTAACAGTCCATCAGACATTAATGTGACTTAAACATCAAAAACAGGTTCATTTTGCCATTAATATCCTGAAACAAGAACATCTAATATACACATCCTGAGATTTAATCTGTAAACATAACCAAAAATGTCTGGATGAAGGGGGCTTGTTTATGTTTCAGTAGTGCTACTTCCATGAAGCATGTGTCCACTATCTTTAGTGTGCAACTCTAGCATCCTACTATTGAGAGAGCCATAATGTCTTTGATACTGTTAGGGAGACTTATAAGTCTTCTGCTGACAAACCAGTCCCTTTGTAGATCCCCTGAAGTTAAAGCTACTGATAAACATAACTTGTCTTATAAAGAAGGGAAGAATTTTAAAACCACTTCAAACATGCTCAAGATTTCCCTATTCATTTTTCCATGGTGTGAAAGCAGGTTCTGAAGTGAGCAGGAATTAAGTGGACATGCTTCTCTTTACTGAAGTAATGACTTGTTTAATAAACAAGAGGGAAAAAGGAAAAATGTGGTGGTGCATGCAGAGTGACAAAATAAGAAGATCTGAGAAAAACTTAATAAAATACAAATGAAATTTCATTCCATTCAAATCCCTTTATTTATTTTTTCAATTATTATTCAAATACTTGGTTCTTGTGTTGATGAATGCTTAAGGAGGTACATTTCTTAGGAATTAGCATAGGACAAAGCATATGTGCATTAAGTCTCCAAACACACTGTATCTATCAACTATGTTAGGAGTGAGTGAAGCCACTACAGTCAGGAAGATAATGAAGAAAAAAGAGAAGAAAAGAAAAGAAAAGAAAAAAAAGAATAGTTATGCCCTTTGATATCTGCAAGATTGTTTAATCCAGTCTTACGTAGATAAAACCACAATGTAATTGCTATAGAGTGAACTGCATTAGCAACTATAGCCTTGGAAAACCAGCCAGATACATTCAAGGTCTGATATACAGATGAATTCTCCAATGAAGGCATGTCTTAAATCAATCATTCCACTAGTGGAATTTGTCAACAGCATGATTTTTTTTGAAGAAAAATGCAGATTCATCTGAACTTTTTACACCAGTGCATGTGTTTCCATTAAATTTTTTGTCAGGACTGTTTTGCAAGCTGAGGCTGGAATTTCTCATCAAAACCAGGCTGAGAAAATCCCTTCTCAAAATAGCTAATGGCATGGAAACCTCCTTTGGCATAGAAGAACAAGAGCAGGGACTTCAGAATGGTCTCCTGAGCAATCTCATTTCAGTATGTGAAACTGGGCCAGAGCAAACCTGAGCACAGGCAGATGGTTGTCAGTGCAGTTAAATTGTTAGCATGGTCCTTGGCAATTGTTTGGCCCGGGCTAACTACCTCTCTCCCAAAAATGTCCCAGCACAGCTGAGGGGATAGTTTGAGCCAGTATAGATGCAGTCAGCATGTTTTGGGGGGTAAAAATTGACTGTGTCAACACAAGTCGAGTGAGCTGGCCTCAGGGCAGGCAGCAGTCCCTGGGCAATGTCATTAGTAGTACAGCTGCAATACAGTAGTCCCTGTGAGCACATGGGGGAGTTATAAGATACTAGGGGAAAAGACTTTTTCACATGCATTTTTGATGCAAATTTTTCTGGAATGGTCTCAGCTTTGTCCCAGTACAGACTGAAAATATTGTCTGAAGCTATGACTCTTTTTAAAAATGAAATTCTTGTTTTCTGGACAACTCTAGTACCAAATTGACAATAGTGACATATAAGCAAACAGAATGTATATTATTCAAAACCCTAGTTTTGCAGATAAATGAATAATTTATATGTATTTTCCTTCATTTAGTGCCTCAGAGTTAGGGGTTCATTCAAATTTCCCTCTAAGGTTCTAGGTTAGGTATTTTTTGTGTCCTCTGTCAAGAAATACAGCATAAAAAAACCTGCACAGGAACAGAGACAGCATGTCTAAATACCTGCGTATTCTGAACATGCACAACATTGAAGACATATATGTTGCTTTGATGAGGTTCTATTTTGTTATAAAGCATAGGGCATAATGGGGACACTGATAATTTATTTTAGAGGATATTGCTTTCCTCATCTGTACCATGAAGGTTGTGCATAGTTTTGAAGCATGTTCATTCATCTTTCTATGTGTAGATATCTGAGTTTGTCAACTGAGGACACTTGTCTTCAACCTTCAGGTAGAAGTCAAAAATCCCAGATCTACTTCAGTCCATATACTGTAACAGCAGTTTAGAAAATGAGCATGCATCCACATGCCTACATTTAAATTCCTTGAATTTAGGTGTCATGTTTCTAAACTAGAACAATTGCCTCTCCAGTAAAGATCTGTGGACACACTCTTTTAAATGTTCGGTCTTTGCATACTGAGTTGGGGTTAGAAAGGGAAGTCAGGGCCCTGCTGAGACACAGGGCTAGGACAGAGCAAGTTCTGTAAACACTAGACACGAACATCAGATAAGGGGGACAGAGACGGCGAAAAGCAGACATCACAACAGCCTGGAACAACATCTCAAGGTCTCCTAAAAGGAGAAGATGTGCCTGTCTGCGACGGGACGATGGCAACGACAGCCCAGCCCTCGAAGGGACGGGGCAGAGAAGAGGGTGGGCTCGGAGCAGGAGGGGCCAACCCGAGCTGTGTGACGGCTGTCACTCGGGAGGGGGATATAAGCCCGGGACAGTCATGGGATCGGGGAGCGGGGGATTTGGAATGGATCTGTAACCCCGCTCCCTGCGCAGAATAAACACACCTTTCTCATAACGAGGGCTATGTTGTGAGTTCGGTTTCTGCAAGTCAATTTAAAGATTTCTTGTTTCAGAGATAAATTCTGGAAAATGAGAAATGCAATGATGGGAAGTAGATGCAAGTGGTTGGAAGAGGAAGCAACAATTTTTAAGGATGTAGATACATACTCAGCTGAGATAAGCTGATGTTATCTAGAAGCAATTCTAAAACCTGAAGTGAGCCACTGAATAAACCTCTGAGAGTTTTTGAAATTAGTGATGAGTTTCTCCTGCATCATCATCAAGTTTCGCCTTAAAATTGAGTTGCTTGCAGCCTTGGCTCTTTTAAATGCCTATTAGATATTTTTATACTTACTAGCTTCACTTGCAGAACTCTGCAACTATTTTGTGTGGGATAGATGGTCTTTGCTTAAATTTCAGTTTCTGGACATGTTGCCCTGCTTTGCATTCCAAAAAGCAATGACTGTCCTCCTCATCATGTGAGAGGAAATAAGAAATATGAATATTGAAGCAAACAGCATTAATTTTTTTCTTGCTATCTCACAATTATAATATGATTATAATATGATATCTGAGAAGTTGACTCATGTTCATTGATCATTTGGACTTAAAAATACATAGTTACAGATACTTCCAATAGGCTAGTGTCTTTCTCTTTTATTAAGATCAATGAAAGTTAGTCACTGTGACTTTGTGTTAACATTTAATTTCTAAACAATAGTCCATGCAGAAATCAGGTCCTCCACAAGGATTAGCTATTGTGAACCATATTTCTTTCCTTTCATTTTAGATTATTTGTGTTTTGCCTTACAGCCAAAATGAAACCTAGTTTCTCTCCTTTGACCACATCTCAATGTGGATAGTACGAAGCACTAAGAGCTTTCCATTGCTGTGGTATATGCTGTTAATTGCTAACATATTCTGCCACATCATTTTTCACAGTATTGGAACTTTTTAACTATACCACAACTCAACAAATATTAACTGGACCAGACATGCCTTGGAAGATGGCACTGTTAGTATTTCCTTCCTCCTTTGGTTCCCACTGAGCAGATGTAAATCACTTTGGGACTGTATTTCAGTTCTGAAACCTGTTTCAGTTTTGCTCAACTCTAATTGGAGGTCATGTGGAGTTTTCTTTCTTTCTTAAAAACAGCAAAAAAGGCAATCTTTGGGTCTTTAATTGCCAAGATCTCCCCCACAGAATACATTTAGGCCGATATCTTGTAGGAAAACCACGAAAAAACACAGCCCCATATTTTTACTGAGAAATGAGACAAAATATATATAACTGGCAAATACTTAGCCTCTCAAGACCCTGACCACATGGCCTGCTTTTGTTCCCTTTGGCAGTTCTTTTTTCCAGCTCTCTTCTGGACCTGGGCTGTCTTGGGTGATGCATTCTGCACCGAGCCTTCATAGCAGGGCATGCTCCTCAGTAAGGCCCTTGAGAACTACTAAGAGTCAAGCAAATGATTAATAAAGAGCACATCCCAGGCTGTAAATTGCATTTCATTCACACCATTCAGATCTCGCTCCCGCAAAAGGACCTTGTCGACATTCATTTGGTAAAAAATGAGGGATGGACTCAGGTTTCGTGAGTCTAAAACCAGAATTTTCTTCCTCCATTGGGGAATCTAAGTTTTCTTTTGAACAGAAATTTAGATTAAATAAAAAATACATTGCTGCTTTCACAGCCTTCTTGGCTAGGAGCCAAGGAGTCTTCTCTGTAATTGTACTTACTCTTTGCAGGTGGTTTCTGAACTGTTATGTTGCCCTGGGCGAGTGACTGAATAGAATTCTATTTTTCCAAATGCAAAATGCGAATTGTACTGCCTATGACATCTTCTGACCAACGGTATTGGGCTACCTAACATCTGAACCAGCGCATAGATACTATTTTGCTATTTGATGTAACTTGAAATAGGATTTTCATTCTATTTCTTAACAGGAGAAAGACAACTAACTTGAAAGAGAGAGAGAGAGAGAGAGAGGGAGAGAGAGAGAAGAGGGTTTTTTTATTTGTTTAATGTAGAGATGTGCTATTTAACAATCCTATAATTTTTATCTCTTGAAAAACATAACCAGTGACTTTATAGTTTTCCTCAGCCTGTGTGTACATCCAGTTTCATTCTCTTGCATCTTTTCAGGGGCGCCCTTGGAAGATGACTTTATTTCAAGCAGAGCACTACACATTGTCAGCACCCTAATTTTATCCCTGCTAATACAGTGTTGAGTTGTATCACTGCAATATTAGGTTATCTAGCCAGTATCCAAATGCTTGGATATAGGGCGTATATCCAATTGCTTGGATATAGAACATTTTCTAGGGACCGCATGTTTTTAGACACTGGTAAATAAATAATAAAATACCTCTTTCTGAGCCCTATGTCAGCTTGCAGTTGTAATGTTTTCAAATATTGGGCAATCTTGTCCAAAAAAGAAGAGCTTAACTACTTTCAACAGCATTGATAAGTTTCTTAATACAACACTTTTCTGCAATGTGTTTCCAAAAGATGAGTCTTGCTTGCTGTACAACTTTAGGATGCAATGAAGATTATTCTTTTAAAAAGTTGGCTTTTAAGAACAGAGCTGGACTGAAAACAAGAATGTTACTTCACGAAAAAGATTTCAAGGTTTTCATATTCATTTTTATTCTGATGTAGAAGGAAACCAATGCATGTGCTTTTTTTTTTTTTTCCCCTCCTAATGAGAGACACAATAGTAATTGACAGCATTATAATTCTAGTATTTAGGTAGAATTAAAGAGGAAATTCTTGTCTTGAAATGAGCCCCTGGCTTTTGCAGTATAGATCTCATAGATCTCATACTGGATTAGAACACAAAATTCTCCCTTGACATTTTAGAGTCTGCCAATGACAATTACTTGGAAATAATAAACATCTTCTTGGAAGTTTTAAGTTCATCAAATCAGTATTTATAAGAAAAAATAAAAAAAACCAACCCAACAACTACATTCCCTGCTTTGCATGATTATACATAAAGAAAAATGCATAACATTATTTTTTAAATAAATGATATTGAGGTCAGAATTAAGAGATTTTGGGTGAAGATTCAGCTTCTTTTCATTTGCACTAATTTCCAACACAGTGGGACAAAATAGTACCATAGCAAATTTCACCAGCACTTTTGAGTGTATGAACTACATAGAAACAATATAATCCTTACCTTTTTCATCTTCTTAAAAAGTAATTTAATATTTTAAAAGCTAAAATACTAGCTTACACATTCAGCTGAAAAAATTTCCTTGAGCTCCATCTTAATTTTCAGGGCTGGAAATGCTATGTTGTGGATATGTTTATAGAGACGTGATCTCAGGACAATCTTCCACACCAGAGGTTTTGGTGCAGGAAATGAGCAAATATGGACTGAAGCAGAAGCAGACCACTTAGGACTCAAATTGCATCAACTCCTAGGGTCCAAGACATTGCTTGGAAGGCTCAGAGGAGTGGAAGCTCGTAAGCTGCCTTCCAAAGACCTGAGAAGGCACAAGGTTTACAGCAGGCTGGAAGATACAGGTTCATGCTTCCAGTTCATTTTCCTGACAGTGGCATTGCCACATGAGTGCAGGAATTCAGGTGGTTTTACTCCTAATGATCCCAGTGTGACAGCAA
Organism: Serilophus lunatus; assembly: GCA_013399895.1. Taxonomy (NCBI): domain Eukaryota; kingdom Metazoa; phylum Chordata; class Aves; order Passeriformes; family Eurylaimidae; genus Serilophus; species Serilophus lunatus. The sequence goes on along the minus strand of VXBA01003629.1, from coordinate 345,047 downwards.
AGAAACGTGAAATGGGCTTATTTGGTAGCACTCCAAAGCGAAGACAGAAATACCAGCATTTCCCAAATGAGAAGGATGAAGTCAGCAGAGAGAGTATTTTGTTTCTAACTTTAGAAGACACCGCAAACAATGGAAGGCGAGAAGGGGATTGGCTTTTATTTTAAAAAGAAAACTCTTTAGCATGCATTTTACTCCATTGTAGCATTTACACTTAACATAGGCCAGCTTTATTTTATTTATTTTTACATGTTTGCTCAATTTCAGACGAGGTGAGTGAGCCCTTACAAATATACCCTCTAGGTTCATGATATACATCAGAGCTGTATAAATCTCCTAGGAGACTTAAACAAAGAGAACCAAAAAAAGATGTTCCCTATTTTGCTGTAGTTCTGCCCATGATTAATGGAAGCCTCTGATGATGACTACAACTCAGTATATTTCTTGGCACTGTCACTGTGTTTTCCTTTCTTCTCAGCTGGGGCAAGTCATAGTGACTATAAAAAGTAGAAGCACAAGGTTTTTCTTGACAGTTCATAATATAAAAAAGGGCCTACTGCTGTATGGGGTGTTGTTTTGTACATATCTATGAGTGTTTGTGAGGACATGATAGAGATTAGAACGTGATAACTAGCAAAGAGAACATGGATTCAGATGAACTTTGGTAGAAGGAAGGCTTCCCTATTTCTGTTCTGACAACCCTTCTTTTGAATGGCTCTTTGTGCCAATACTTTGCTGAAGAGGGCTCAATTTTCCTTTTTCAGGTTTACAATCATCCTGTTTCTATTTGGGTTGCAGTATCCAGGGTGCCTTCTCTGCATCTATAGTCAAGCATGCTGAGTGCAGTTCAGGAGGCAAAGCTGCTGTAGTGTTTCAACAGCTACAAGTTCTACCAATTTTCTGGTGTCCTGAGCTGTCAGAGACTGGCTTCAGCCTTGGTAGCATCCAATGCCCAGGTGACAACCCCTGGTCAACTCTCTTGAGAAATTATTTATATTTTAGCTTAGAATCTACAGAGGAAAGGCTATATATGAAAACCCATATACGTAATATCAACAGCGATATTTAACATAGACTTTGTTAACTTTCCTGGAGCTTTTTTGTCTTATACCAGTAATTTTCTTGAGGGAATTTTTCAGAAAAAAAAAATTAATACCTTGTACTTTTAAACTAGTAGCATTTTTCATTTCATTGCCAATGACATTTTTGTTAGAATGCACATTTGTCTGTACCTATGTGTATATGCATACATAATGTTTTATATAACCTAATTCTGTTACCTGTTGATTTGGTTGAACTAGCTTAATGCAGGTTTAACCTACTGGATAATAAAGAATAAGCTGGTGAGCAAGTTCTCATTTCATGGAGAACATCAGTGATGCCCTATGTCTTCTAAATATGGGATGATAAATTCAGATTATGGAAGCACCAGCTTTTATAATCAAATAAAATACTATAGTGACCCTTTTAAGTCTTATGTTAAAAGATTCATCTAAGTCTTTTCTTGTGACAAACCAGTGGCTTGAAAAATTCTGTGGGTTTTTTTTTTTTGGTGTTTGCTTTTTTTTTTTTAAATGTAACATTGTAAACAAATGTCTGTTTTTGAATTTAGATAGCCTTAGGGTAGATGTGAGAATAAGCTGTGAATTAAGCATCCCTTGACAGATCGAAATTTGTAAAGTGAGAAAAACCAGACTGACCTTTAGTGTGGTGCTGACAAGTGAGGGATTACACCACCTTTGGTATTAGGAGCCACATGTTATGTGTACCTCATCAGAGGGGCATATATACACAGGAAACCCACTGTTCCCTGCCATTTATTAATAGTAATACTTGCTGCAGTCAAAATATTTGGTACATTTAACGCTTTGAAGGATTAAGGAGCCATTCCCATTAATACTGAACACAGGAAATTACTAACTCTCAGGATAACACCAGGTATCACTTAGGCAGGGAGTTTTTCTAGTAACTCTGGTTGTGTAATTTGGTCTGGCTTGTAGTTATACACACAGTTATACACCTGTGTGTGAGGGCAGAGCAAGGATGGAGGATCCATAGGGTGGATACTGGCAGTGGCAGAATCTCCCTGGGAGAGCAGGGGAAGAGACAGTAGCCAGTCCCATTCCACCCTCCATCCTGGAGCAGGGCACCGTGGGGGCACTGAGGCTGGTGGTAGCTGGAGACCAGCAGTGCTTCTGCAGCTTTGCTGGGGTAGGCGCTGATGACCCAAGAGAGGATTAAATGGAGTCCTGGGAAGTGGGAGTGGTGTAGGAAGGCTTTGTTGATGGGGCCAGATGGCAAATGTTCGCTGGTAATATAAGTTAGGAAAATATTATTATCCTTCTGCAGCAAGGAGGACAAGGATTTTTTAAATTTAATTATTTATTTATTCATTATAGTCCTGTCTTTGGACAATGTATGTTTAAACTGTATGGTTTAAACACTGATGTCTAACAGCAGTGGGAACATAGGGACAGTGGAACCTTCTATATACAAATGTGCACACACTCTTGAGACCATGCACCTAAAAGTCACATGTAGTGCGGCCTGTGCCTCCCTTCAACCTGCACACAGTCAGCCACAGTTCCCAACTCTGAGAAACTAATTTTCTCTATGAAGAAGTTCATACTTTTAAAAGGATTGAAGGTTCCTACTGCAGTCCCAGTGACTTCCTTTCAGGGATACACAAAGGCATAAAAACTGGCATGAGCAACCCTGATTTTGCTTGCATTTTAAGTTTGATTCTTAGACCCAAATGGAATCCTTTAAGAGCTCCATTGTTAGAAAAAAATACCAAACAACCAAAAAAAACCCCCAAAATTAATACATTCGAGAAAAATCCTCTGAAAAGCTGGCAGCAACATTCCTTAAGGCATTAATGAGAGGAAAGCAATACTTCCAAGATATTCCCTCTCACTTCAGCAATAATTCTTCCCATCAAAACTTTTTCCCTTTCAAATCTCTCTTTCATTTACTCTATTTATTATGCTGAATATTCTTTCACATTTCCAATCTCATTTTGCATGCAAAGGCTTTCTATGTATCTTTTCATCTAAGTGGACTTGAGTCTTGCAACCCTAGGAGGCTGACAAGTTAGATTAGCAGAGATGCTTTACTGCCATGGCTATAATAAATTCCTTTCTGTTTTTAGAAATGTCCCTCTGATGCTGGCATTTTTGCAGTAATAGCTATGGGCATGGTGTTATAGAATGTTTATTGACCCTATGAATTTTGGGAGGATACATACATTCTATTATTCAAAGATAAATTGGAAACAGAAGTGCCAAGTGAAGATACCCCTGTTTGTTTCATTCAGCTGACATGAATACCATAAGGATTCTCCATCCCAGCCTGCTCCCTCATGAGAAAGGTGTTTTGTACTTCACTAAATTCACTTTTTCCATCCTGAACAACTGTTGCTGATGTTGAGTTCTTTCACACAGAGCCTTTTCTGTGGGCTCCTGCAGTGCTTCAACACTCCTGGAACATAAAATAATTTATCATGAAAAATGAGTAGTGTTACTTCAGACATAGTCATAGTGGTCTTTGCCCTGACAAAGTGTGTTGGAGTGACTGTGTCACAGATACAACTGTCTTATTGCTGTCAGAAGCTGATGAGATATGTGAATGGGCAGTGTCATATGTTCTCTAGGAAACCCAAGGACGTTCAAAAATACTTGGGAAAAGCAACATTCAGTACTTACTCTGGCACTATTCCATTAAAATACAGGAAAAATCAATTTGGCCATCTCAGGCAAAATTCAGTTTGAGGCACTTAAACATATAATTGGAGTCCAGTTCCAGTATCCCCATGGATAAGTTCAATTGCATACATATAAGTGCCATTTGAGAAAAACCAAAATCTCATATAGGGCTGGCAAATAGGATACAGGACACACAGGGGACCTACATATTGAGGAACTCTAGTAAGAAGCTAGTGGGAAAAGTTAGGGCTTATGAAATGGTACTAGACACCTTTGTGTAAGGAACTTAACCTTTTCCTGAAGCTCAAGTGTCTACTCGTAGGCATCTGTGGACATGCTTGGTATATAAGCATCAGTGATAAAGGCAGTCAGAGCCAGTAGAAATAATAGAGTCAGAGGAACTAAGCAAACAAATTGTCTGACTGGCTGCTGAAGACTGGAGTAATTTGCCCACTGTTAGGCATCTGCTGCTGTAAAAATGTCTCAGGACATCTAAGACACTGTCACAAATTAGTACAGACACACAACCTAGAGGTGACTGATACCCTTCTAGCGCAGTTTTGTGGGCTAGATTTGGATTGTTCAGCCTAGAGAAGAGAAGGCTCTGGAGTCATCTAATTGCAGCCTTCCAGTACCTGAAGGAAGCCTACAAGAAATATGGAGAGACACTACTCAAAAGTATTTAGTGACAGAACTTCAAACTGAAAGTGGGCTATATTGGATATTAGGAAGAAATTCTTTACTGTGAGCGTGGTGTGACACTGTAACAGGTTGCCCAGAGAAACTATGAATGTCCCATCTTTGGAATGTTCAAGGCAAGGTTGGATGGGGCTCTGAGCAATCCAGTTGGTAAAAGGTGTCCCTGCCAATAGCAGAGGGGTTGGAAATTAATGATTTTTGAGGTCCCTTCCAACCCAAATCATTCTAATCAGTCTGATTCTATGTTTCTATGAGATTGTCTGGATGTTCTAGGGCATCTAAAATGACCCAGTATTCCTGCACTTAGACAACTGAATCACATCCTTCATGTCTGCTTCAGGATGAAGTGAACAGCTCTCTTACCTCCACTGATAATAGCAAGTAGATGTCCACGGAGATCTTTACACTGAGGTGCCTCAGACTGAATTGAATTTTGCCCACCTCATTTCTTCTGCAGTGGACCTTGAATTTGTCTCTGAAGGTAATTTATTGCAATATGGTTTTAGGAACTAAGATAAAAACCCATGAAAGAACAAACCAATTGAGTTTCCTTGGTGACTGGATTAATGCGGACTGAAATGTAAGGCCTCTGTTTTCCTGTGCTTCTGCTCAGCATGATTTTGGTGAATGAAAGCTGCCAAGGGGCTGTCAAGCAGATCTCCCTACTATTTGGTTTTGTACTGGGACTCATGTGTTGCTCTGGTTTCCTCCTGCTATTTTCAATTCTTGCAGGCCTGTATGTCAGATGAGCATAGCCAGCAGCATTCTCTCCCTCCCTGTGACATTGTCCCTGTGCCAGGATCAAATGAAGTAGGAGCTTGGGGTGGCAGTGCAGGAACCAAGGAAGCATCTGTGCTGCCTTTGTGTGCACTGAGGGCTCCCACACTGTGAGGAGCTCTCAGTTGGACACATCTGGCTCAAGTCAGCTCCTTTAAATGTTTTCAGCAACTCTCAGGAGTTGGAACACACTGGGGAATCTGGCCAAAGATGCTCAGGGTTTGTGGTTGAATGGGCTAAATTGGGCTAGGGAGTGAGTGCTTGCTATAACCAATTGTCTTATTCAAAACCGTCATTGTTAAAAAAAAAAGTACAGCTTCAATTAACAATTTTTTCTCCCCTCTATTTAAATGGAAGTCCCTACCACACAAACTGTAAAGATTTTTTGGCAAGCTAGCCTACATATGCTCTTTAGCCTAAGGAGACATTGCAATCAGAAAAACATATGAGACTATTCCTGTATCAGGAATAGTGTGGCCACCAGGACCAGAGGAGTGGTTCTCCCACTGTAATTGACACTGGTGAGGCCACACACTGTGTCCAGTTCTGAGCCTCTCAGTTTAGGAAGAATGTTAAGGTGCTGGAGTGTGTCCAAAGGATGACAACAATGGTAAAGGGTTTGGGTAGCACAAGTCCCGTGAGAAGTGGCGGAGGGAGCTGGGGTTTAACCTGGAGAAGAAGATGCTAGGGGGATACCCTACCACTTTCTAACAGCTACCTGAAAGGAGGTTGTAGCCAGATGGAGGTTGGTCTCTCTTCCCAGGAAACTAGCAATAGAACAAGAGAGCACAGCCTTAAACTGCACCAGGAGAGGTTTAGTTTAGACATTCGGAGGAAATGTTTTACAGGGAGAGTGATTGGGCATTGGAATAGACTGCATAGGGAGGTGGTGGAGTCACCGTCTCTGGAGGTATTTAAGAAGAGACTGGATGTGGCACTGAGTGTCATGGTCTAGTCGACAAGGTAGTGTTAGGTCAAAGATTGAACTTGATGATTTCAGAGGTCTTTTCAAACCTGTTTTATTCTGTGATTCTGAGACAATCTATAACTCTCTTCATGCCTTAAACAATATTCAAACTTCTCCAGAATGTGAAATTCTGTTCTGAATAAAGACTTCGAGGCTCTTGTATGTTAACACACTCTCTGTGTCCACCTCTAAGCTGTAGAATCATAGAATGGCCTGAGTTGGAATGGACCTTTAAGATCATCAAACTCCAGCCTGATGTGGACCTTTCTTTAGACCAGGTTGCTCAAAGAGCCCTCCAACCTGGCCTTGAACACTTCCAGGGATGGGGCATTCACGATTTTTCTGGGTGGCCTGTTCCAGTGCTTCATCAGCCTCACAACAAAGGATTTCTTCCTAACATCCAATCTAAACCTGCTGTCTTTCAGTTTGAAGCTATTCCCCCTTGTACTATCACTACATACCCTTGTACAAAGTCCCTTCTTCCCAATCTGCCACTTTGCCCTGATAGGGTCTCAATCACTTTCATTGCTCCTGATCTGCAAGAAAGAACAATCCTGTTCTGTTTTTAAGCACAGAGAACAAGGAGTTTTGGAAACTTTATGTGTTTTGGACCTGGAACTATTAACCCAGTTTCCAAATGCACTGCTTGGAAGAACAGGAGACCTTTGATCATTAACAGATCAGAAGGTAAAGCGATGAGATGAGATGATGAGATGAGATGAGATGAGATGAGATGAGATGAGATGAGATGAGATGGGATGAGATGAGATGAGATGAGATGAGATGAGATGAGATGGGATGAGATGAGATGAGTTAACTTCACTGAACTGTTTACTTATCACCAGATTGAAGGGCAGATTTCAGCAGAAAGCATGGAAGAGATTTTTTTCCTCAGTTCCAAATAGATTGGAAACTCTTTTTTCCTTCCTTGTGTCTGTAAAACACATCTTAGGCAGCTGACAACAATCCCTTAGCAAAGGGATAACGGAGAATGAGGGAGAATGAGAGAGGTGTACAGTGTAAACACACAAACAAATAAATATTCACTCACTGATGTGAAGGAGAAGAATAATATGAGGGAGACAGAGGATGCTGTTGATGGTAAAGGCTGTTCAAAATTTCATTGTGAATGAAACTCAGAAACTATTTTGGATGAAGGACATAATTATGTTCACTAGAGGCCATGGATAAAGATTATCTCTGGTTTACAATGTAGGTAGGCAGGGTTATCAAAATCATCTCTAGAATTTTCTGCCCAGAAATAATGCCCATGTGCTGCCCAGGCAGCGTGTGCATATGCAGAAAATCTGATATATTGGGAAGATATTTGGTTCACTACACATACACTAATGGGAGTACACATCTCAATGTGCTGCATATGATCTGGGATTCAATTTTATCAGTATGTGAGATTTGACTGGCAGAAGGATTCTAGCAAGTCTCTGAAGTTTGAGCTATCTCTCAGATAATTTTTTTGACCACAAAAATTAGATGTCTTTAGGGAAATCTATACCCCTGTACATATATGAGCTCCTAGAACAAAAAACATGCCACCATCAATATGCAAAGGCAGTAAATGAGACCCTACAGGGAAAAGTAAGAGCAGCCAGTCCATGGTCTGAGGGAAGATCAAGGCCTGAATCTGCCATTCAGACAGATGTAAGAACAACTTGACTTCCTGAAACATTCAGATATCTACCATTCATAAACCTACACCTTTTTCCATGGGAGAAGAATTGGATCCTCAGGTGTTCTGGCTGCCCCCTGTACTTGTGAACACTTTGAGAACCACCCTACTTAAAGTTCTGCAAATATTTGTCGTTAAAGTCAGCTGTTACTGTGGCCATTTTCCAACAGATACAAAGTTCATTTTTGTGTCTGTGGATGTTGTTTTGGGTCGACATAATGGGAAACAATACTGATCATTTTGAAAAGGAATGGAGTTCCATGCAGAATTAATGTATAAAAGATGCACATACATGATTGTATAATTACATCCTGCCTTGCATTCTGACTGCTAAGCATTCAGTATTCTTTACAGGAAATTAATAACTTTACAAAGCAGCTGCTCTATCCACCAGCTTTAAAAAATATTATTACTGTTGTAAACCATGGATTACTCTTTCTGATACAGGTAATCCTCTTAAAATTGACCACTCTATATTTTAACGAATTTATCTTTCTTTCAATGTGTTTTCACCTAAAAATCAAATGGTTAAATGTCCATAACTCACCTACAATTATGGACAAAGTATTAAGGAATTTTGGAAAAAATAAAGATACCTGCAAGTAGTTTTCCTTAGCTTAAAAATATAGTTTGGATGTCTGTGAGTTAAAGGCACATTCCTGTCCTTCATATTAACTGTGTAAGGAATCACATTTTAACAACAACGAAAATTTCTTAACATTTATATTTTAAAGCCTTATTATCAATGGGAATATTAGTTTCCCCATGTTAGTGTATTACGGAGGCAAATTAGTAATTTAGTAAATCTAAGTGGGAATTGTTCAGTAAAATGTTTTATGTTGGAAAATGCTGGTTTGCCAAAACAGAATCCTTCCATGGGAACAGTGCAAGGAACTGAGTTTAGAAATTTTTCTGAAACCCTCCTCAACTCTGAGAATCATCTGTCCTGTGATTGCAGCAGTCACCTGAGTAGCCTGAGCTTGATGTGTCTCCACTCAGCGGGATGTTGAAAGCAGGACCTCAAATCTGGTTGCCATGTACATCAATAAAGAATTGTCACTGCTGGGCTACTCAGAAAAACGCTCGTGTGCCTTCTCCTTTCTATATAACAGTTCTATGAAAAACATCATCTGAGAAGGTTTTAGAATTATCTCACACTGAAAGAAGGGTATTTATTTACTTTTTTTTTTTTTTATTTTCAACAAAATTCCGTCATGGCAGTGTGACCCTATCAAGTTCTAACAGCACTCACAGACTGTTGAGTAAGAATTGGTCTTTGAGATTGTTCTTGGCTCTAAACTTTTTGAAGGGTGAAATAATGTATGGGTAAGAAAGTACACTATCAAGTTGCCTGGGATCTGGTTTCAGAAAATTTTTCAGGTCTCCCATATGCTTTCATAATTTAACTACTAAGGGAAATTCTACGCTAGTACAACTGATAGGAGTCTATGGTTTATTTCTCTTTGCAAATGTCATATTCTTGGTGGGAAATGGTAAGCTGTAGGACAGTATTTGGGCTCAAAAGTACATTGATAAACTCAAACATGGTGCTTATTTCTGCCAAAATTTTGTATACATAAGACTCATACCTGTTCTTGTTTAAGTAAATCCTTTACACATTTTCATAGTAAAAAACCTTTCAACAAAGGCCAACAACCAAGCCCATGCAAGTATTTGGAAAGGTTAGTCAATTTTCCACTGTTATCAAATCTTTTTTCTTGAAAAGCTTTGTAAACAAATGCTGTTTTGGAAAATCTCAGCAAATGTTTAACGTTTGCATTTGTTCAAGTTTATTTTTATTCAAAAGCCTAAGTCATTGTTGTGTCTGTGTCTTTTATCTGTTCAAACTTGTTTGTCAGGAGCATATTAGTTTGAAAAATTACTGCTTTTTGGCCTTTTAGACCCCTTAAATCCCTTACCTAAGTGCTCCCAAAGACCATGACAAATAAGGCACAACCTTGGCTTTTGAAGGCAAAATGAAGCAAAAACCTACCGGCTTTTCTGAACTGTCTTTGAAAGGACCACTCCAGCAGGAGCCCTGCATAACTCTGAGATTGTTGAAGATTTGTGTGACAGTCAATGATTTATGGTAAAAATGATGATAGGACAATTTTTGCAAACAGTTCAGCAATGGTCTCACTTTATTTCCACGAAATGTTATTATTGGCTGCACTGCTAAGTGTGTTATACCAGGACTGATTCCTGTCCAAATGGTGAAGGGTGGTTTGTGTCTATGCTGCTCAGATTGTCTTCATCAATGCTATGTAGTACATGGTCCTGGACCTCTGCTGGGCCCTGTGTGATTCCCCAGTGAATTCAAATCATAACAATATTTTTGTGCATGGTTCTTAGTTCAGTTCACAGTGTCAGGAATAGTGAGGAGTGTGTTACAGCCTGACAGAACTGTGTTTTCTTAGCATGAAATGGAAAGTGTGAACTGTGTGAACTGAACTCTAGGGTGAGGGCATGTTAGACAATGCAAAGTCTGCTATAATGTGTTATAGGACTATACAAGATGAACAGAGACAAATGTGATCATGTGGCAACCTGTTCTGTACCTGGCTTGCCAGACACAGGTGGACTATATCTGTCTAAAAAGGGCAAAAGGTATTTAGCCCATGAGTTGGCAGGGCTCATTGAGAGGGCTTTAAACTAGGTTCGAAACAGGAAGGGGATGGAACCTTGCTCTTACACTGGGTTATTGAAGGTGATAAACTTAAAAGTGAAGTCAGCAACCCAGATGACCAGCTGAGGTGCATGTGCTCTAATGCATGAAGCAAGGGCAACAAAGAAGAAGAGCTTGAAGTCTTGGTGCAACGGGAGAGATATGATATAGTTGCTGTCACGGAAACATGGTGGGATGACTCATGTAACTGGAGTCTTGCATTAGATGGCTATAGACTCTTTAGGAGAGATAGGCAAGGAAGAAGGGGTGGAGAGGTGGCACTGTATATTAGAGAGACACTTGATGCCATGGAGCTTGAGATTAAGAATAATCGGGTTGAGTGCTTATGGGTTAAGGTCAGAGGGGCATCTAACAAAACTAACATTCTCCATTCTTTGTTGAATAAGGAAGGGAATATAGTTACTGAAGATGAGTAATAGACAGAGGTACTCATAACCTTCTTTGCCTCTGTTTTTAGTAGCAAAACTGATGCCTACAGGACAAGTGATTACTTAAACTAGTTGATATAGACAAGGAACAGTGTATACCCCCTGGGATCCAGGTGGAAGATGTTAGAGACCTACTGACCCACATCATAAGTCTATGGGACCTGATGAGATTCACCCTAGGGTGCTGAAAGAGCTGGCAGATGTGCTTGCTAAGCCTCTTTTGATTATTTTTCAACAGTTTTGGCTTACTGGAGAGGTTCTGATGACGGGAAATTGGCTAATGTGGCACTCATCCATAAGAAGGGCAAGATGGAGGATCCAGAGATTAAAGACCTGTCAGCCTGACCTCGGTACCAGGAAAAGTTCTGGAATGAATCATCTTAAGGGAAATTATGCTGCACCTACAGGATAATAAAGAGATCAGATCTACTCAGCATGGATTCAGGAAGGAAAGATCCTGCCTAACCAATCTAGTTTCCTTTTATGATCAGGTAACTCATCTGATCAATGAGGGAAAACCTGTGGATGTAGCGTACCTAGATTTTAGCAAAGCCATTAATACTGTCTCCCATAGTGAACTCCTGGTGAGACTAGTGGATTGTGGCTTAGACAGGTTTACTCTGTCCTGGTTTAAAAACTGGCTGGATGGCCGAGCTCAGAGAGTGATGGTGAACAGTGTCACATCCAGTTGGAGGCCAGTCACCAGTGGGGTCCCCCAGGGTTCAGTGTTGGGGCCAGTTTTGTTCAATATCTTTATCGATGACCTGGACAAAANAGCAGTGCGCCCAGGTGGCCAAGAAAGCCAATGGCATTCTGGCTTGTATCAAGAATAGTGTTGCCAGTAGGACCAGGGAAGTTATTCTTCCTTTGTATTTGGCACTGGTTAGGCCACAGCTTGAGTCCAGTTCTGGGACCCTCAGTTTAAGAAAGATGTTGAGTTGCTGGAATGTGTCCAGAGAAGGGCAATGATGATGGTGAAGGGGCTGGAGCACAAGTCCTATGAGGAGCAGCTGAGGGAGCTGGGGTTGTTCAGCCTGGAGAAGAGGACGCTCAGGAGTGACCTTATTGCTGTCTATAACTCCCTGAAAGGAGATCGTAGTCAGGCGGGGGTCGGTCTCTTCTCTCAGGCTCCCAGTGACAGGACGAGAGGACACAGTCTTAGGCTGCATCAGGGGAGGGTTAGTTTGGATATTAAGAGAAACTATTTCAGAAAGAGTGATTTCCCATTGGAATGGGCTTCCCAGGGAGGTGGTGGAGTCAACGTCGGATGTGTTTAAGGATAGGTTGGATGGTGAACTTAGTTACATGGTTTAGATGGTTCAGACAATGGGTTGGTGTTGGATAGGTTGTTAAGTTAGGTAAAAGGTTGGACTTGGCGAGCTCTACAGTCTTTTCCAACCTTGTTAATTCTGTGTGTGTAATTCTGTGTGTGTAATGTGACTTCCTGAGCTTGACTTTTTGGGAGTGGTTCCCAAAGCTAATGGCCCCAGCAGCTCCCTGAGGTTTTGTTTCCTCAGGACAATAGATTCAGTTCAGAGGAGAACGTGTGACAAAATTTACAACAAAATATGAATCTCCAGGAGACAAAGATCAATGAGTAAGCTGGAGAACTAAACTTAGTGATAATTTACACAGATCCAGAGACGTCTATGAGTTAGGCTGGGGCAATGCTAAATAAAACAGAAAATCCTGTTCCATATTTTTATCAAGTTTGATATTTAGTCTTCATGTAAAGGCCAGTCTTCAGTCAGACCACCGAGAATTTTGGTGAGGTTGAGGACCATTTGTGCAGGACTTTAAGAAAACAGCCATGTGAAAATGAACTAATGACAACAATTAATGTTTTTCAGAATAATTCACTTTTCTTCCCAGCTTATTTCAGAAACATGCCATGGATAATCTAGTTAAAAATACAGAGGCATTTAAACATTCCTGATGGAAACACAGGACATTTCCTGAAGATTAATGACTGTTTGGGAGGAGCTGTGGCCTGAAATTCAGCTGAGAGCCATTAGCCTCAGCTAGCCATCAATCCTCCAGAAAAGTTTGGTGCCAGAGTAATTATTACAATTAGGAGTTAAAAATATATGGATGTAGTATATTTTCAGTGCATGACGAGGATGCCATTTTGACAGACTCTTCTGGAGAATTCTGCATTTGGCTAGATGAATGGCTTTGGAGTCTCTCAGGAGTATTCTAATAATTTTAAATAATTTAAAACCTCAATTATATAGCATCCTGGAAGATCAGCTGTGAACATCAGACCTAGTCATGCAAACATGTCAAGCAAATAACACCTCATAAATAGAACAGCCAATTTGTCTCATCAGCTGGGCAGTGCTGGATATTAGTGCATTTGTTAGGTAATTTTTAGCTTCAGCTTAATTAAAGACCCAGGATCCAGCTGTTAATAATTGACTGAAGCAAAGCTGTATGGAGAAAATCAGATTTGGAGTTTTTGCTGGTAACTATTAAGGGGTTATTACTACACACAACAGTCAGTGGTAGATGCTATATTGGAGTTAATGGAAGAGAGAATGAGCACTTGGTTCTTTTCATTATTTTAGTACACAAAGTAGAATGGATCATATCTTCTCATAGTCCAACAGAAACTTTTCTCTAATGCTTTTTGAACTCTTTTAACCATATTGACAAAGCCCTATCTAGCTATTTTTCAGTTATGACTGTTGGTTCTTGCTTCATAGATTTCATAAATAAGGAAAGATGTATTTATCCAACTTCACTTCTGTATGTAGGAGGCTATATGACTTTCTGCTGTTATTCTGACACTGAGGTGAAAGATGAGTCTTCAACGGAAGTATGTTTTACAGTTTTGTGCTATGAGACTATCAAGAGATGGAAAATCTGCCACCTTTCTTGGTGTTTCCTTTGGTTCATTTATTACTTCTTTGTAAACATGTGTCTCTCTTGTTTCTAAACTGAACTGATCTGGCTCCATCCACAGGCCTGTTCTTATAGCTAATAAGCCAGCTTTTGCTTATAATTATTAGTTAAAATATCTTTCCCAATCTTGCAGTGTAATCAAGTTAACATCTTGTCTTACTGATAGCCAGCAAAACCCAACTTCTTTAATCTCTGTATTGAGTCACCCAAGATGCATAGAAAAGGAAAAACAGTTCATACTGTAGAAATTTATTGACCACATTAACCAGGTGGAAATTTATACTCTGTTGGTTTTCCATCAGGACAAATAGTTTTGCTGGACTCACTGCTTTCCAGGATAGCAAAGTCAAATCCGCCACTCACTGTTCACAATGCATAGCTTCGTGTTTGGCTATACTGAATGTTTTGTTTAAATATTTTATTTAAATTGGCTCAGCTTCTTAATCAATCTAGAACACTCTGTCATTAATTATTACTCTGCCAATCTGTGTGTCAGCTACTAATTTTGTCCATAGTAGAACTGGTCAGAAATGTTCCAATTCAGCAATAGTTAGTGAGAAATTCTGGTTCATGAATCTAAACTATATATAAAAACATCCTGGATTCAACGAAATTTTCCCAACAGGTTTTCCTTGAGACTGAGGACCCTGAAAATGGCTAGACTTTATAGACTTAAATCACTATCCCAGAGAATTGAGTAATAAACACTGTTTTTTAAAAGTTTGGTTACTTTGGAGATTTGAGGTCACTTTGGGATTGATTCAAAGCCCAGTAAAGTCAGTGAGAATCTATGTATTGACTTAATTTCCATTGGAAAGGTCTTTTTTTTTTGTAATGTTCAGGGTTTTTTTAATAGACGTGTAATTTTGTCCTTGCTTAAAATTACTTATTAAAAATAAAAAAAAAAGAAAGAAAAAAAGAAAAAGTAAATCATCAGCAAAGTCCCACAGCTACATTTGAAAAAAATCTGCTTAATTTTGTAACATTATAAAAGCTTATAAATTTTTTTAGCCTATTCCTTTTTTTAAAAATAACCTTTTTGTAACTTTCCCTTTACACTCAAGCACACTAGTAGTTGTTATGGAGTATGAAAGTAAGGATGGAGAATGTGGTTTAAAGGACAGCAAAGAAGTAAATAAAGGCTTCCAGTTCGATGCAGTTGTCCTAAAGCTCATCTTGGAAAGTACCAAATTCACCATGAAGGGGGAAGGATGAAAAGGGACTGAAAAGTTTCAGTTGGTTTTATCAACACAAATTGGCAACAGTTAAGTATTATATCCTCTAAAGAGGAGCAATATAATATTCTTAATCCAGATAGCAGTATTTCTGACAAATCAAGTTGTCATTGGTGAGATGCAGGACAGGAAATCCTATCTTTAAGCTATTAGAAGGGTCAGACTCTGGTTTCTTAGAAGTTTAAATGTGGCTTCTAAGACAGCTCATTGTCCTAAGTTTTGCACAATCTCATAATGCTTTGGTTTTAGTATTTCATCATTTGACTGTTTTTTCACACGTCCTTCCTGCCAGTGAGAATGTGTTCAGCAATGGGTACAGCAGTGTTAGGATTTTTACAGCAATGTATGATTCCTATAGCAGAAGTATCCATATGTGTGATGAGCAACAGGAGGATTCTCTGCTCAGAAGAAACGAAAGAGTCATTTTCTCAAAATGAGAAACTGCAAGGGAAATGTGTCAAAATGAACACAAGAAAGTTATCTGCCATAAGTAGTCATCATTCCCAAGGGAAGATGATTGGAAAGGATGGAGGAGTTCATGATCTACTGTTAAAAAAGGTCACACTGGTGATCAACTTGCAAATCACAGTGCTTGCCACTTTTTATTAGCCCTGTTTAGATAGCGGCTTTTTTTTTCTAAAATGGTATGCACAACTGACTGGTTTGTAGTCCATAAGTTTCCTTGTACAATGGTGAGTGTAAATCTAGACAGCTATGGTAGCTCTGCATTCTCACTGCAGTCATTTTCCAGTTTGACAGGCTACAAGGGAGCATATAAACCAGCAAAGGAAATGCAAGACATCTGTAACAAAACCAGTGAACATGCTATTGATTTGTTTCCCTTGCTGGTGTGGTCCTGGCATTGGTCTCTTTCTCCAGAGAAATGAGTTAAAGAAACAAGTCCAGTAGAGAACACGGAATTTTACTTCCATTCATCTTCCTTATTTTGCAAGCACCACATTCTGCAAATCCCATGCCAGTAAAGCTCTTGGATCAGTCCTCAAATTCTTCTGGATCCTTAAGGGAGGAGATGTCAGAGCTGGCCAAGAATCTAAGTGGAAACTGATGACAGAAGCTGACATTAATCAGCTCCACAGTATGTTCTGCCCAGCAGGTTTCTTCCAATAAATCAAAGGGCTTCAGATCCAAAGGGCATTTAACCATTAGAGAGCAAGTGTTCACTGTGGTCTGTAGCAGCTAAAGATGATGAATTTAATATTGATTTTCATATATAACATAGCATGTTTGTGTGATTTTACATATAAATACACTGGAAAAAATTCTCAGCTGGGAAAAGTCAGCAAAACTCCACTGATTTTAGTACTTTACATGAACTGTAGGTTTATTCTACAGTATATTAATAGAATTAAATGGTGCTGTTTTAATTGTTTTTCTTTTGTTTTTCTTTTTTTTTTTTTTCTCTTTTTTCCCCTTCTGACAGTGAGGGGAAAAAAAACCACTATCAAATCTGCAAAATTTCTGCCATTCTTGTGATGAGTTGTTTCCCTGTTGTGAGCACATAGCAGTCATTAAAGGACAGAAAGTAAACAGAATGCTACATATAGGTCAAGATTGCTCACCAGTAGGAGTATGAATCCACAGCTTCTCACAGAGGTAAATCTAGTGGTCCCACCTCAGCTGGGTTGCTTCAGCAAGCAACACTCACTAATTACAAAACAGTTTTAGTATTCTGCAAAGTCTCTTATTCTTTGATTTTTAAATTTTGTGTATGGGGGAGGGGTTGTTTGTTTTAGTTTTGTCTTCTTTCTTTTCTCTTCAATACAGATAAAATATGCTTCTATAAATACATTAACAACAAAAGGTGGGAAAAGTTGAATCTCCATCCTTTATTGAATGCAGGGGGAACACAGTGAGAAAGGCTGAGGACAAGGATGAGGTGCTTAATGTCTTCTTCGCTTTGGCATGTAGGACTGGTTATACTCAGAGAATTTAGACTACTGAGCTGGAAGACAAGGTTGGGGAGCAGAATAAAGCTCCTATATTCCAAGGGGAAATAGTCATTGACCTGCTACAGCACTTAGACACACACAAGTTTATGATGCTGGATGAGATCCACCTGAGGGTTATGAGGAAGCTGGTGGAAGGGCTCATCAAGCTGTTTTCCATCATTTACCGGCAGCCCTGGCTAACCAGGAAGGTCCCGGTTGACAAGGTTAGAAAATGTGATACCTGTCTACAAGAAGGGTTGAAAGGACGATCCAGGGAACTACAGGTCTGTCAACCCTATATCAGGGCTGAGAAAGGTCATGGGGCAGATCATCTGTAGTGCCATCACACTGCACACGCGGGATAACCAGAGGATCAGGCCCAGCCAGCATGGGTTTAGGAAAGGCAAGTCCTGCTTAAACAGCCTGATCTCCTTCTATGACAAAGTGACTTAGTGGATGAGGGAAAGGCTGTGGATATAGTCTACTTGGACTTTAGTAAATTCTTTGATGCCATTTTCCGCAACATTCTCCTGGACCAACTGTCTGCTCAGGGCTTGGATGGCTGTATTCTGCACTGGGCAAAAACTGGACTGGATGGCTGGTCCTAGAGTGGTGGTGAATGGAGTTATATCCAGCTGGCATTGGTCATAAGTTGTACTCCCCAGGGCTCAGTATTCGAGCCTGTTCTGCTTAATATCTTTTTTGATGATCTGGACAAGGAGATTAAGTGTACCCTCAGTTAGTTTGCAGATAACACTAAGTTGAGAGGGAGTGCTGATCTGCTGGAGGGCAGGAAGGCTCTGCAGAGTGATCTGAAAGGCTGAATCGATGGGCCAAGGCCAATTTTAGGAGGTTCAACAAGGCCAAGTGCCAGATCACAACAACCCCAAGCAATGTTACAGGCTGTGGGCAGAGTGGTTGGAAGGCTGCCTGGAGCCCAAAAATCGAACCAATGATAAGAGGTTGGATGACCTGGAGAAAGAGTCATACATTGTATTAGGAGAAAACATATCAATCTGTGAATATGGAAGATACACATAAGGTGGTTAGAGAACTGATGTAAATAGACGCCCCAGTTATGATCTTGCAATGAAATTCAGGGGCACACTAGGATCTTGGAAAACCAGTGTAGTGGTTTAGGAGATTTGATCCATTGATCCATTGATTTCATCCAGCCACAGGGCTTAAAAATACCTAGTACTCACTTAAACACAAGACCTGGGCATATGTTATTTGAAAACTTTTCCCCACAAAAATGTAATACTTCAAAATCTCTCAGACTATCCCAGTTTGGGACTACCACTACTAGAACTAAAAACAGGGATCAAATATAACTCACCAGATTAAATAACATGCTTCTCTTCAAATGCTCTGCCTATAGCATTAATAGGCCTTTAATGTGTATACCCTGTAGACGAGGCACAGAAGCAAATACAAAATGTGGTGACTGGCAAATTACAGAATTAAATTTAACCAGATCATAATGGTATCACTTTACACCCACTTACAAGTATAGATGTAGACAGAAAAATGTGGAGTTCCCCTGTCTTAGACCCCCCCTCTCTATTCTCACACAATGTTCCTGCCATCTTATGAAGAAGTTAGGCAGTCAGGTATATTTAAAACACTAACTACAGTATGTAAACAGGCAGACATCTTTAAAATTGGATATTATTTCACCACAGTACATAGTGCAGGTGCTGATTGAATTTTCTAAAGTTTAGATGGGAAGGATCTGGAATGACAGTTATTAACTCCAGTCATATAATATCAGGTTTTCTTTTGAAAACAATGTTTCAGCTAATGGGTTTCATGGCGAGACATAAAGAGTCACAGTCCTCCCCTGGAAAAACTGGCTGCTAGGTGTGCTGTGCACTGAGCAAAAAACTGGCTGGATGGCCAGGCCCAGAGAGTGGTGGTGAATGAGATAACATCCAGTTGGTGGCTGAACATTAATGGTGCTCACCAGTGCTCAAAGCTGGGGCCAGTCCTGTTTAATGGCTTTATCTGGATGAGGGGATTGAGGGCACTCGCAGTCAATTTGCAGACAACACCAAGTTGCATAGGAGTGTTAATCTTCTGGAGGGCAAGAAGGCTCTGCAGAGAGATCTGCACAGGCTGGATCAATGAGCCAAGACCGATTGTATGATATTCAAAAAAACAAAGTTCCAGGTCCTGCGCTTCAGTCACAACAACCCCATGTGGCACTACAGACTTGGGGAAGAGTGGTTGGAAAGCAGCCCAGCAGAAGAAGTCCTGGGAGTGTTGGTCAACTGTAGCTATACATGAGCCAGCATTGTGCCCAGGTGACCAAGAAGGCCAGTGACATCCTGGCTCATATTGGCACTGATCGTCCCTCTGTACTTGGCACTGGTGAGCATACATGAAATCCTGTGTTCAGTTCTGGGCCCCTCACTACAAGAAAGACATTGAAGTGCTGGAGTGTATCCAGGCAACAGAGCTGGTGAGAGGTCTGGAGCACAAGTCCTGTGAGGAATGGCTAAGGGACCCTGGGTTGTTTAGCATTAAGGGTTACCTTAGTGCTCTTTGCAACTACCTAAAAGAAGGGTGCAGTGGGATTGGCCTCTTCTCCCAGACAATAAGAAATGGCCTCAAGTTGCACCATGGCAGATTTGGACATATTAGGAAAAATTTCTTAACTGAAAGGGTTTTAAAGCAATAGAACATACTGCTCAGAGAAGTGATTGAGTCACTGTATCTGGGGTACATGCACATATGGTTCACTGGACAATTTGGCAGTGCTTGGTTAATCAATGGACTTGATGATCTTAAAGGTATTTCCAACCTAAAGGATTCTATAAAAGCTGCTATCATATTTCTTCCAATGTCATTTGCTTTCTGCTTATTGACCTTGCTTGCTAAAATATTCAGGCTACCTAGAGCAGGGAGACTAATTAAAATTTGTGGGACAGATTTATAAGAGAGAAGAAGGGTTTTAATATCCACCTAATTGAAGATTATTTCTCAGTGTTAAAGGAGAAAATACCAACTCTGTGCAAGGGGCATGGGAGGGAAGACACTAGGTAGTCTGTGCTCCGTCAAAGAGATTATCTAAGAATGAAAGCTCAAATGCTAAATGAAGACTCCTTCCTTCCAACAAATGGATGAAGTGGTCACAAAATATGTGCTGTAAGTTTTGTCAGGAAAGAGCTACCATGCTATTAAACAGATTGCAACTTCATCCACTCTACTTAACAGAAAAAGAAGACTGTTCTTCTCCATGTAGGATCTGTCCTTTCTTCAGAGTACTACTTCTGGCTTCAAAAGTCAGTCATAATATTCTCAATATTTTTAAGTAAAATTAAGTATTCAACTTAAGAATATGTGTAACCATATTTCTGTGTGATATATATATATAGGGTTGCTTTCCTCAAATGACTGAGGATTTGGGGACGAAAAAAATTCTTGTTTTTTTCAAGTTTTGGTATTTCCATAAAAAATAGCGTTTTTCCATGGATACATTGATATTTTTGTGGTAGAATGAAAAGATGTTCTGTAATGATCAAGAAGGATCTACTTTTGTCTCCAACATTCGAATAGCACATCAATACAAATGGAGAATGTTGCCACCTATAAGAGACAGGGTAGCTGAGATTAATGACGCTCATCATTGTACTGGTCTAAACCATTGCAAGTTTCACATATCATCTACAAGATGGTAGTGTACAAACAGGAAGACTGGGATTCTGACTATGCATACACCAACCAAGCTGGCTGCTTCAACCATTTGTGGAAAAGAAGGGATCAAGGATGAATAAATCAGGTCCACGTCTAGAATTTGATTCTTCATTTTAGACAGTCTCTCTGATGAAGAACAGGCTTGCTAATGTCATCCTCCATCATGATCCTTACCTACACCTGAGATTATATTCTTTCAAGAGAAGTCACTGAAGCTAATATCTCAGGACAGCATCTGTAGGTGTCTATAGCAGTTAGCTCATAAGTGAAATCAGAATTGCATGGTCAACTGATGCTTGCATGCATCCATTGGGAACAAGGTGTTTTTTCTCCTTTTTTTTTTCTTCTTTTTTTTTTTTTTTTTTTTTTTTTTTCTTTTTCTTCCTTTTTTACTTTTTTTTTTTTACTTTTCTTCTTTTTTTCCTTTTCAACCAGATTGTTAAACTATGACAGCAGCTCTGTAGTCTGTAGTGTAACAATATGGTGGCTTTCTGTAAAAGTTTGAGCTCTCAGCTACATATTATTGCTTTCTTAATGAGTGGTTTATTACTACGTATTACATGATTGTGTACCTGGAATGATCCAGAAAGTTGTTTAGTTTCTTATGAAGCAGATAGAATAAATTACATTAAACAAAAACTGACGCTAGTGCTTGTTTTGTTCAATTGTGGAGCCAATTTACATGTTAAACTGGAGGCTTCTGAAGGCAAAGGACACAAACACAGAGGCCATCTTACCTTTGTGTTTGGGTATCCTGTATCAGCTGTCCTGCTTACTCATTTAATCAGATCACCCTCTTTCACCCATTCTTCTTTCTCATGCTCATTTATCATATCAGACATAATTACTTTCTGCCCCCAGTATACTTACTCACTTTAGGAGAATGCAAGGATTATTTGGAGGTAGGTATGAGAAAGGAGGACTCAATTGACTGCACTAGAACAGGCATTTTGCATTATTTCGTACAAGCTAGTCAAAGGTTCTGTGTCTTAACCTGCCATCTGTTAAACTGAGAATATAGTGGTTCTCAGCTTCACTGCAATGTTGTGAGACATTTGAGATTGTGAAAATCTCTTATACTGTGAGACTAGTAATTTAGGCTTGGTCAACAAAGGAATATAGGAATTTAGAGGGCAGTTTAGATGGGATTTAGAAACCTAAACCAAACAAAAAGTTCATGTAATAGTGTAAGCCCATAGAGAACTTTCTTTTTGGCAGTAGTTACTCAGACACATTTATTTCTATTACTGGTATACTCAGAGTTATCACTGACTGAGATGAGTAACTAGGCATTTAGCTCCTACTTGAAGCAATTTAGAATACAAAGACTAAGCCAAGAACCCTTAAAAGCCAAAACCTACAACAAAATTAGAATACTGAATGCAAGGGACAGCATAGCCACTCAAAAACTAAGATGCTGGATCCAGGTTTGGTATCCTATCTCAGGTTAGCTGTGGAATAGAGGAAGCAGGAAAACTAGACATAGTGTCTTCTCAGGTCTTCTGGACTCAAAGGTACATCTTCATGTCATGAATGTTCTAATTACCAAGCTGTAGTAGATTCTGAGGTATTCTTTGCCATTTTTTACACAGCATATTAAATAACCAAAAAGAATCTTGAGGCAAACAGAAAATATACGTAAGAAAATCTTGACTTGGTAACACATTGATGAATGATTGTTCCTCTGAAGTAGGGGTTATTGGGTTTTTATTTTCTATTACAAATATTTTCTATTCAACCCATATTCTTTGGAATTGGAGTCCATGGCTCTGCTATGAGTGAGAAAAATAGTTAAAGTCATGGTTACTCCTTCAACATCTCTTTTTTCTGCAGCGCTTGGTATTTTCAGCTGCAACAAATGAACAGACTGGTCCTATATCTTTACTCAGCTACTAATTTATTCCCATGCAAGAAGGAAATATCTGAAACTTTTAAACCACATGTCTCTCCTCCCAGGTGGGCTCTTTGCTGTGAGGTCTGCCCTGTTTCTATCAGCTATACTTAACCATATTCAAAGAACAAGGCAGTCCTAGACAGACTTTTACAGAAGTGCTTATAACAAAAGCTGTTAAGGGAAGAGGCAGTATTTTAGACAAATCCCTCTCTCCAATGTTTCTTACTCACTGCAATCTTGTGTAGTATATTCTGAGTTTGTATCTAAGTTCTTTTGCTCAATCAGGCCTTATTTTAAATGTCCAAATTATTTCACTTACCTGTAGTAAAACCTGGCTCCAAACACTTTATTATCTTTGAAATATTTATTTTACATGGAGTGAAGAAAGGTAACGCAAGTACCCCCAAAACAGGAGGCGGTGGAAGGAATAAAGAAAATTTATTTTCAAAGGCAAGAACACTAAATCTAATGGCACATATGCTGGGCCTGACAGAATGCAAAACTTTTTCCTTTCTGAGCTTTCCGAGCTTGGCCCTGCAACATGGGATGTTCCAGGCTGTCTGTGAAAAAGTTCTCTTTTCAGGGAGTTAACTGCTCTGCAAGGCTGGAGGAAGAGAGACATCCAAGCTGTTTGTTGGGAAAAGAAAAGAATGCCTCTTCCAGGCAGAAAAGACCTCTAAGTGAAATGAGCCTTAACTCCTAAGAATCTGGCGGAAAAAATGGATTTCTGCACTTACACGTGAACTGAATAAACATTAGTTATTTGTGTCGTTGTTCCATAAGTTCATTAATCCTTGAGTCCTTCTCAAAAATGTTATCCCCATTAACAAAACTTATTTCAACCTTCAAATCTTAACTACTAAAGTTCCCATTAGACCAAGTGTGGAAAAAAATTCCACTCAATAGTTCTTGCCCATTCAAAGCAGCAGGTACTTTCAATAGCAGGTACTTTCAATAGACAAGGAAAAATTATAACTGCAGGTCAGAAGTGGCTGAAGTGCAAGTGACTACTGCTGTTTTATATCACAGAATCACAGAGTGGTTGGGGTTGGAAGGGACATTTGGAGATCACCTTATCCAACTACACTGTTAGAGCAGGTTCACCCGGAGCAAGTTACACTGGATTGCGTCCAGGTAGACTTCGAATACCTCCAGAGAAGGAGACACCACAACCTCTCTGGGAAGCCTGTTCCAGTGCTCTGACAGCCTTGAAGTAAAAAAAATTTTTCCTCATACTTAGACTCAATTTCATCTCGATTCTTTTCGATTTCTTCTTATCATCACTAATCCTGTTGCTGAGCACCACTGAAGAAAGTAGGGCTCCGTTTTCTTGACACCTTCCCTGAAGATATTTATATTCATGTCCTCAGGGATATTGAAGATGTTCCTATGGATCTGGCTTTTATGACCTTAAAACGAAGGAAAATCTTTCTATAATGGCAGCTGGGTGGTCAAACCTACTCAGGTGGCATCAGACTATGTGTGGGACAAATGAATCAAGGTCTTTGTTATATTTTTGCAGTGAGAGATAACATGGGACTCTGCACTTTTCTTATTCCTTTTGAGACAAGAGAGAAAACTCCACTCTTTGTTTCAGAAAAACCTCAATGTGTCTACAAATGCTAGACCAGGTGGGAGCTCACAGGGCAATTGCAAAGATTGTTGCATTGGTAAAGGGCTGTTGCATTAGTAAAGTGATGGTTTGAGCACTGACAGAAAAGTCAGGATAGGAAGATTGAAAACAGATGCAGGAAAATAACTGGTATCATTCCCCTCCTCTCTGTCATGAGAGGGAGAAAGGAAAAATTGGCATCTAAGTTGGCAGGCTGAATTTCATCAGCTTGTATTTCTCTAAGGAATTTTGCCACCTAGACCTCTTTCTGTACCTCCTATTTCTGTTGATTTAATCAATTAACTTCAGACTTACTAGGCATTGACTTTCACCCCAAGAATAATGTTCGTTTAGCAAGAAATTCTAAAACATCAGGATTTTTCTGAAATAGCTGTCTGTATGTTCAAAATTAAGGGTCATAGTGAAAGTATGATCAATTAGTTTTAAACTGAATGTTAACAGCAGCCTGAAGTCTAAAATCAGCGTCTCCTGCTATAAAGTTCAATCAGCTTTTATTGCTGTCCAGCCTAGCTCATCTTTGTTGGCAAGTACTTGTTGCATTTCTCGCATTTTTCAAGCCATATTGGTACTGTCCTGCTTCCAGCAAATGTCAGAGAATATCTTCACTATGTCTATAACTGTTTAAAAATCTTTCCAATCAAATCAGAGCCACCCCCAAGTCAGTTTAATTTTCCCTGGCCTTCCTGAAGAGGTGGAGAGGTGAAAGCACAGCAGGATACTAGCATTCAGCAAGATCAGTTTGAAAAGCATATTTGAGAAACTAGGAAAACAGTAGGAGCGGGGAGGTGAAAAATTTAATTCAGAGAAAATTGGAAAAGAAAAGCCTTAATGATTACTTATATAGTAATGGAACGGCCACAAAAATAAGAGAGTATGAACTTCCAGAGACTAAGGAACAAATATGATAGAAAATATGTGCAATGAATTAAAAAGGAAGGGATGAAATGGCACTGAATTGCATAGTAAACAATGGTCTTCATATACGAGGTATGTGACAGGGACACAGCAACAGGTATTTTATCTGGGAACTCAGGGGTGGTCAGTCAGGTCAGTTCTTAGACTTTTATGGAGAACCCTAACACGGGAAGAGCATTGTAGGCAAAGGGATGGTTTATATAATGCAGTATAATAGCATTATATTTTTCATGACACAGTATAAAATGGAGTTAAACCGTTGAAGAAACTCTTAAAATGTTTCTTTTGAAACCTGTTGCTAGTGTAGATCTCCAAATGAAATGGTATCGTTTTACCTTCTTCATGTCTTTGACATTAATTTTATTCTAATCTGCAGTTTCACAAAGATGCCATGCAATCTGGGGCACGTTAGGAGAAGGAAGGTGAATATCAACATATGTCAGTGGTACGGTTACAAACAACAAAAAGCCATTTAGCGCACCCAGCATCCAAACTGTATTCACAGCTTTGAATGGACTTCAGCCAGCGTGAATTTGGTTCACATTCATGCCAGATTTATTTTACTATGGTTTGGATACAAAAATTGAGTGAAAGTAGGACATTTCCAAGACTCAAACCCAGAACTTAAAGTGAAACTTGGAGCGTGTGAACCTTTGCAGCTTGAAACCAAAGAAAATGTTTGCATGAACCCTTGCTAAGCAAGCCCGCTGTGTTTCAGAGGAGCTCTAATAAAAAACACACCGCCATGAATCACTGAATATTCCGTACTTTGACTTGGTAAATTTATGTAAGTTCCATGACAGCTCTTTTAAAGAGTTCATTTTTCACTGAGCTCGAAGCCAAATCATGAAGTCGTTGATGAGTTTTGCTAAATCCTTACCCAGCATAATCCTACTAAAGTTAGAGAGAGATTTGACTGAATATGGAGAAAACAAAAACTGAGTCAAGGTTTGGACTTGGGTACAGTAGCTTAAATTTATACAGTTTATTTTTAAGAGCTTGAATAAATCTATCTCCACTAATATGTATTCAACACAAACAAGTTAAAGAAAACGCTGTTCAAAACCTGGTGAAAGACCAAATTCAGACTGTTTTCCCAACCTGCTCTCAGTCATGTTTGTACACATCATGAGAATGTCTCTAATGACATAGCTAATGGTAATTTTTTCTCAGTGGAATGAGTTTTCACACAGAGTGGACTTGTTAAAGCACCTAAGCTATTTCTTCTACAGCTAAATTTCCCAATAATTTTTACCTTTTACTCACAGTTGATAAGTAACTGCTTCTCTCTCTATTTGTGTTTTATTTTTTTAATTGAAACACTGGGAAATTCTGAGAATTGAGCTATGACACTCATACTGCTTCACTGATACTGCCTTTGGAGGGATGAACTCTGGGTGTACATCATCTCTTCCTCCAAAACCAGTCCAGAAAAGACCAGGCCCAGGACTAAAAACTCATTGTACAATGACCCTATCTAAACAGATCACTGCTTTATCCTTCTGTTTTCTTGCCCAGCAAACCCCAAGTTTCTCCTATAGTAAACTCTTTGAAGGCCTAAACTCAGGATGTTGTTTTTTCTGATCTGCAATGTCCTCCTTTCTCTCTCACACCGTCCTTTAATCTTTGATATTTCCCTACCACCTGCCTGGTTTAAGGTCTATTTCTAAATCTTTCATCTGTTTTTCAGTCTGTTTTCTGTTTCAGTTCCAGACACAGTTCTCACCAACTCATCCCAGTTTCTCCAGTAACATATTTCCATAACCCCCTGCAATCACCCTATTCTGTTCTTTAGCTTCTCATGATTCACACATCTGAAGCTTCTCTCTTCCACTTTGCCTGATTGCCTTTGATGCATTCACCAGGACTTTGATAGTTTGGGAGTTCAGTGCCCCATCTGGAAGCATCTATGAGGATGAGAGCAGACAGGGACAGATGAAATCCAGTTTTGTCTTCCTCAGTGGGCAAGTAAACCAAAGGAGGAAGGACTTTTCATTGCTGTATTTCAGTATATTTGTAATTGGTTTTCTGTAGGGTTACATCCTCTCAATAAAGTTGAAATGTTCAAGCATCATTGGTAAGTATAGATTCTCTGGACAGCCTGAGAACTAAAATTAAAGCTACTAAGAGTTGTGAATGGATTTTGTTGTGAATTTTTTTTCAAGAGCTCCTAATTTGCAGAAAATGTGGGTTGATCTCCATATCTTGGCTAGCAGTGCACAGATGCATATGAACTTTTACAGGTTCTGACTTCCC
Organism: Serilophus lunatus; assembly: GCA_013399895.1. Taxonomy (NCBI): domain Eukaryota; kingdom Metazoa; phylum Chordata; class Aves; order Passeriformes; family Eurylaimidae; genus Serilophus; species Serilophus lunatus. The sequence goes on along the minus strand of VXBA01003629.1, from coordinate 317,617 downwards.
ACGTACAGAGCAAAAGGAGGCTACTTAAAAAAGTGAGCAGAAGTTATTAATATTAAAAGCCCCACACTTTTTTTTTTTTTTTCCCTCAACATACTTTCTGAAAGACTTGAATGATGTGATTGGTACTTACTAAAAAATTACCCCGAGGCAGGTAAAGTCATGGAATATTTCAGTCCAAACTGTTAATGTTCTGGCATAGTTATAAGCAGCTGAAAACTGTATTGTTTAATGGCACATATCAGAAAACTTGAATAACATAAAGTGCTACCAGCCAGACCTATAATTAGAATTGGGCAAGAATCAGTTTTCCCATAACCTACAACATTTTTTTCAGTTGTGCACTGGCACAAACCCAAAAACATTTGAGATTTTATTGAAAATAGAGAGAAAAATCCCACTCTTATGTACTTTGTCATCAGAGAATTCACCTACACATTCCATTTCCTGGGGATGCAGTCTAACTTTAGGTCTTATTTCATATATTTTTTTCCTCTGATATATTTACTTCACTTTGTATATTTATTATTCATGGATCCAGAGAAAGCCTCTAAAGTGCAAAACACAAAGATAATCTGGTGTCTCATTCTTATGAAGCTCGATGCTTAAAAGGTTTTATGGATCCAGACTTAAATCTCTAGTCCGGCAGTCAGGAGACTCCCTTGGACTGTTGAAAGTCCACTGTGAGTCAGGCTGATCATGAACTAAATGAATTCCCAGGCTTCCCTTCTCACTCAGAAATGGGGCTTGCTTTTTTGTGGTTTTTACCAGAAATTTTATCCCTGAAGTGAGGAATCTTTTCTTTGCAGTTTTGGCCAAATCTGAAAGTTCAGCTTCTGACAGATCAACACTGTTCCAAAAGGATTTGTGAAACAATTTCTAGAAACCATTGGAAAACAAAAAGCAGTGCTCTGAAGTCTGTGAGAGTATTGCCAGGGACATTATAGTGTAAAAACCATCATGTCTGCTTTGGCACTAAACACACATTACTGCCCCAGTAGAGGTCATTCTGCAGCTTTTTGTTGTTGTATCTAAGTGAACTTTAAGAGGCTTAAGTTAATAAGTAACAGCAAAGTTATCCCTGTGAAACCAAACCAGAGCCTCACAGCACTCTATTATTTGGTTTGGATATTGCAGCTGGATGCCTGAACTCCCGGTGAAGAAGAAGCCATGAAGACAACAACTTCTACTATTGACCCCAGTGCTTCTACCGTTCCCCATAGTGTAGTGTACTTCTGGTTGCCTTAAAATTACTCCTACACTAGTGTACAAAACACATTCCTTACTTATTCTCCCTCTATAGTCTATTAAAAAAGCAAAATAACCACAAATACATTATTATTGATATTCTAATAGAGGAAAACATGCATAGAGATAATAAGAAAATCAGCTTTGTACACAGATTCTGAGAAGAAACAGTAAGCATGTTAGTGGTCCAATATGTAACAAAACATCCTTCCCAGAAGTAAAGAACCACATTAATAGCTGGACAAGCTTGGTAATGTCATGAGTCTCTTCAGAAGCAATGATGGCCGTTTTGTTTTTCTCTGGTTGCTTAAATATGGTGCAGTGTGTTACAAGATTTCTGTAACACCGGGAAAGCTTGAGGCCTCTGACAGCTTTAGTTTAGAGAGTGCATTGGTGACATCTGGTGGAAATATATATAGCTTAAGAACTGTAAAACTTCAACTAATATTTATATCATCATAGAATACTTCCCTTCACATGAGGGTGTTTGTAGACTCTGAAAGACTAGAACTGTAAAAATGTGAAATAAGGGCATATACAATTCATGAAATCTAGAAAATATGAGCCTTTGCTGTTTGTTAGTCTGGGATTCTAGGCATTCATTTGCTTTGTTTATTCACTAAGCTCTAACAAAGGTGTTGGAACTACCTCAAAACAATAAATGCATGAAGTCTCAAACAACTTGAATATTCCTATAGTTGCATTTAAAATGTTTATGGACAGTTTTACAGAGATCTGCAATGAGAATATGAACAAACAATTTTACTAGAAAAATCTTTCTTTAAATGAAATTATGTTACTTGATAACATATTTTGAAAATAATCACTCCAGAAAAAAACCCCAAACTCAAGCATTATTTATGTCCCTGTTTACTGCTAATTTGAAGAAGAGTGGCATGTTTCTTATTTTATGTCTTTAGTGATTGCTATCCCATCATCATACAAATACCAACTAATAATAAATTATACTCTTTCTCCATGATAAAACTTAAAAAGTAATAGATGCATTTTACCAGGCTTCCATATTTCTTGTTGACAAGTTAAAACCTGGGGAAAAAAAAGTTTTCTGTTACCAAATCTGAGAAAGAAGGATCTTTTTTTTCAGAAGCCTTCCAGTTAGATGAAAATTCAGGAAAAAAAAAAAAAAAAAGGAAAATCACTGTTGAAAATAGTTATTTTATATTTTTAATTTATTAAGTTCTCAGAAAAAAATACAGAATATTCAGATATTTCTGATAATACGGTTCCTAAAATATTAAAATTCAATGTTGATCTGAATCTTAGAAAGATGAAAGGTTTTATTTATGTAGAGGTACTTACTGTTCAAGTCCTCATTTTATACATTCTGTCTCTGAAGTAGGGCTTTTGAAACATGGTGTGTGTCATCATGTGTGTATGTATCCCCTTTGCAGTTTGATTTGTTTAGTAAGAATTTGGAATTTCTTTAGGCAACATCTGGGTATAACCTCATGCTCCACTCCAAGGCAGCTTGCACCCTTGGCTGTTTATAGCACTAATACGCACTGATATGAACTGATTGTTTGCCAGGGTCATGAGGTATTTGGAGTAGTCCTGGAGTTGCAGAAGTTGTGAAATATTCAAAAAACTGGATTTTTGCTGTTATTTAATGGCAAAAGGAAATGTCGTGAGAACATGAAGGATCTCAACAGTGAGATTGGTGTGTTTGACAATGCTGGAAATGACAGCTGTTATCAGGGAGCCTCATGCACAACAGGCAGGCTACTGATGGAGAACAAAACCAGAGACTTCTCCCAGGAATGAGACAGCAGCAGGAAGATGAACATTCTCTATCCTACAGCTCCTGACAGGCTAGGACCCATCTCTGAGTGCTGGAGAATCTATCTTCCTCAGCACAAGAGTAGTCTGCTACATGTAATTTTTCAGACTAAATGAAAGCACAAAAAAAAATCGTGAGCTGAATGTCACGTCACAAAAGTCATACTGGAATGAATTTCTCTGGTGCAGTCCTTCTGGAGCCAATTGAGTTTTGCTAAGAGAGAATCTGACTAAATGACTTTGGAGGGAAGGTAAAACATTCTTGTTTTATTATCCTACCATGCACCATTACAGGGTCCTTTTGCTTGGCTAGCATAAAACCAGTTCTAATGCTAAAATAATTAGAAGACTGGTGTATTTGCTGTTTCAATATGAATAGTTCATGACACATGTCTCTGTGGAAAACTTTTGTATGTTAGGTACCGTCTGTCAACCATATTTTTCTCTAATTCTCTATTTTATTTTTAATATAATTTTAACCTTTTTATATACACTCAGTCTATGCACCTGCCAAAATGGTATATTACAGGTTACACAGTTAGCAATACCTAGAGCTAAGGTTGCCAAGAGCCTTCTGCAGTATAATACTATTTTCAATTTCTTATATCTTTTTACTTTAACAGTATGAGCATAAAATAAATACCTTATGTTTCTTTCAAACTAGATGTTAGTTTTGATTAGCTTAGCAAACAGTTGTGGTTTTTGTTTTGGGTTGTTGACTTTTTTTCTTTGTGCTTTGGGTGCTTTATTGGCCTGGGTTTTGGGGGTTTTCTTTTTTTGTTGTTGTTTTTGTTTTGGTGGGTTTTGTTTTTGTGGTTTTTGGGGGTTTGGTGGGGTTTTTTTGTTGGTTTTATTTTCATAGGGTCATAGAATTATTTGGGTTAGAAGGGACCTTCAAGATCACATAGTTCCAACTCCCTGCCGTGGGGAGGGATGTCACACACAGATGAATTGTCTTACAGCCTAATCCAATCTGACCTTGAACACTTCCAGGAATGGAGTATGCACAGCTTCTCTGGGCAACCAGTTCCAGTGTATCACCACTCTCACCATTATTCCCCCACCCTCTTTATTTTTTTTTAGTCATTTCCATGACAAATTATAAGAATTGATAAGAATAAATGACAGAAACAGGAAAAAAGAGATACAAGTATATACATATATCTATACATTTACAGAGTCTCCCCATAATTTTGAACTTGTTTGGTGAGAAAGACAGCTTTTTGTCACAACCATGCAGTAACTTCACCTTATTACAAAAGATCACATCACTGTGTGGGCCGTGATTCCGTAGTATGATGCTATTGCTTCCTGTTGTTGCCTTGTCACAAAGTTCTTGTTGGAAAATATAAAAACATAATAGCTCCCTCTTCTGATCCACAGTCTGAGTCTTCTGTTTAGAGAAATCCCAACACCATACATGAAACATATGAATCATAGCAATGCCTATAAGAAAACTACTTAACTTTGTCACCTACCTTTCAGTTTATAAAACTATGTTTTAGTTTACAAAATCAAACATTAATGATGAAAGAAGTTGTAAAAATAAAATGGTTTATGTATAGAACACAAGTAAGGAAAAAACTCTACTGAGAATGTTCTTTTGAAAGATAAAGACAAAAAAACTAAAGGCCAAGAATCAAGCTTTTCATGATACACTTGAAGCTCTTACAAAATGGAATTAAATTGCATTAAGTATAATTTTTTAAAAGTCAGTATGCCCATTCAATTCAACAGTCTTAATAAATAGGAACTAGATAGCATTATATGAAAGATATATGTAGTCTTGGAGTAGAAGTGAAAAGGCTAAGTTTGTTTGTACAGCTCCTTTTAATTTAAAAAGCTCTATGTTGTGCCAATCATCAAATCAGTGATATCACAGCAGTAACCATTAAAAAGCTTGTAATTGAGAAACATCAAACGAGATTATCAAAAGCCAAGCAACTTTTGCAGACAAAAGTCTTACTCTTGTTGCAGTGACAAGTTAAATAATACTCAGATCAGAGACAAATAGAAAACATAAGATTTCCAGGCTGTTGGAAAAAATGAGGTCCTAAGTACGACAAGGAGCAGCATTAGGAAACATTATAGGTGGCATTGTTAGAACAGCTGGGGAAAGTGAAGGAAGCAGATGATTGAAATATCAAGGTTATCAGAAATGAAGAGGAGGATTTGATATAATGAATGATGTAGAGAGAAAAGCTAACCTGCAGAGCAACACAAATTATTAAATGAGAGAAATAAGGGTTGAAAGATATGAGACCAGTCAAGCAAGATTTGGAGACAGATTAGAAAAAATAACAGAAGTAAAAGAACTCAAGAGGGAGAAGGAAAAAACAAGTTTTATTAAATATGAACAAAAGCAAAGTCATTACAGTGGAAGTAGGAAACTGTTAGAGCAAGGCCAGCTGTGGTGCCATTCCCAGAAGCAACATGCACCATTCCTGCTGAGAATATCATCTAAGGAAGATGCATGTCCTAGAAAAACATAAAGTCTTTAAAATTCATCAGCTGTCTGATGAGAATTTAGTACTTATGTGCTGTATTGCCTCAGAGGACACATTACATACCCTTTCTCCTACTTTCTGATCATGCTCATTTTCTGGTGGTTGTCAAAGCTGAGCTTGCGGTTTACTCAAGCTCTTTCAGAAAGAATCTGAGTCTTGTACAGCAGTTTCACCTCTTAATAATAGATCTGCAAATGTACCTGAGATACTGAAAGTGGATATTTGCTTGCAGATAATACCTGGAAAGCAATTTTAGATTCCTTTATATTAGGAAAACTGCTGTACTTAAGATCTCTAACAATTATTCAGTTCAAAGGAAAGATTATTTACATGTTTGTTGACTTAGAAGTTAGATTTATGGAACCATTTTAAATTATCAATCCTTCTTGTAAATCTCTATTCTGTTTCTTTCAAAAACATTTTCAGAATTTGAGTGTCTAATGTGTGTCCATGTTATCTGTCATTTGTGCCAGTAATGAAATTTTAGATAGATTACAGGTATCTTCAGTTAATTTTGGGTTTTCACTAATCTGAATGCATTTTAAAGAGGAAATTAATTTTTTCAGTCTGTCACATTTCAAATCTTCAGGTGGTGTGTCCTTTGCAGACTACAGGGGAAAAAAAAATAAAAGAGAGAGAGAGAGTACTTATCAGAAGTTCATGTCCTGAGCAGCCTGAATATATTGTTTTTCCTTATGCCTCTGAAGTTTCATGAACTTCAAGGAGAAATGTGTAGGTTCAGGATGAGGTGACTAGTTGGTACTTTTGTTCTAACATATTTTCAGGTTAATTGTCTAGACATTTAGAAATTGTATAGATTGTTCATCAGAAGAACTTTTTAGATTGACATTTGTTTCAGTACTCTAGGTCAACTGCATTTACTAGCATAGAAACAGGAATTAATTTGGGGAAATATAAAAGAGTATGTGCTGCAGAAGCTCATAAAAGTTGGCACTTCTAGTATCCACGTGTAGTCCTGGAGCTTAAACATTTTCTAACTCCACAACAGTGATGCCATGTTGCAGTTTGCAGTTTGCAAAGCAACCACAGAAAAAACTGACCTCCAGTATTGCCTCCAGATCAGCCATGCTGAGTAAAAAATTGTCACCATTTTTCTTTTATTTTTTGATTTTCAAACTTTCATTTTTTACTGACATATTTTTTTCTCTCCAGATCATTGCAAAGCAGTTCATGTAACACTATGCAACCTATTGAAAACATCACATTACCTTGGCACCTAGTATTTCACAAGAATGATTTATAAATTGTTACTAGTTTCTGATTTTGTATGGGAATTCGTAACTGAGGGATCATATGGGAAACAGGAATGTGAAACTTCATAAACACAGGTGCACTTATTTCTTCAGAACCTGGAACAAGTTATTACATCAAAGCTAGTGTCTTCCTCTTTCTGAAGAAGGAATCTCTGTTAATTCAGCAGTCCCAGTTGATGTAAATTAATTTTCACTTAGATCTGAGCTACATTAGTAGAGATAATATTGCTGCTGGAAGGAAAGAGGAGGCAACTCAAAATACATATAAATAATTAAGATCAGGAAATGCTTGTAAAAACAGTTCAGTTATTCTTTCTATAAAAGAATTTCAGGGTGCATTTTAGGAAGAGAGTTGTTTCTGTCTGTTTGATTAATTACTTTGTATGTCCCTTAACTAGATGAGCACTCTTTACCCTACATGTCAGGGGTGCCTACTATTGATATCACAGTAGTCCAAGGGACCTGCATAAGCAAAACAGAATTTCTTGCCTCTTGTATTGACTTTATGTTTTCATACATATTTTAAATATTTTGAATCTCAAACCATTTTTCTTTCCACTTTCAAAGAATATATGCTCCTATCAATGCAAAACAGTTCAAAGTATATAAGGAAAACTCTCAAAATTACAAATTATGAATGAAAAATCTGGTAAGCTTTGTCCTTCTATTTTGTTGAGATTCCATTTCAGGAAGTGATCTTTTTTCTGGGAAGTTAATATGTTATTCACAAATGAAATTGTTTATGGAAATGTGTCTGGTTTTTGTAAAAAATCGTTAAGCTTATCTATTTTTCATAACCTGTGTATCTTTCTGAATTTTCTATTCATTGTTCTAGGCTTCTTGGAGACTGTCAGGCATGGTTTGACTAATCACGTGATGCAGTATGTCAAAATCTACATTCTTGCATTCAAAGAAAACTAAATCTCCAACAACTGAACAAGCTGAAACTTGAACATATTGAGGCTTTCTGAAAAATACACCTATGCCACTCAGGCAGAAGACAAAGCACTACTGCAATGTTTCCCCTATTTTTACTCTGGAACTTTAGATTTTTTTAAAAAAAATGAAGGAAAAATCCTTTTTTTCAGAGATCCACCTGATTCCAAAGTAGATGATCATTTGACAAAACTGAATTGAGAAGTTTCCATTTCACATTGTGATATAATGTCATATTAATTGAAGTTAAATGTCCTGAATAAGAACCTGAGAATAAATTATTTTTTCATTAGTGTAAAATGCTCAGGATGTTTTTTTTACTAGACATCTCCAATAACTTGGAAGGAACTGAAATTCTATTCCCCACCAAACTTTTACTAAACACCCTGGCAGAGTATTTGTATCCTTCTCCATATGGTGCCTGTCCAACATCAAAGGTAAGGAGCTTGAATCCTGTTATTGAGGTAAGCCTTGCCATGACACATCAGAGAGCCTACCATCAGCAGCAAGCATTTGATCTTTTCAAGGTCACTGTCTCATTGCTCAATGAAAAGAGTGGCATATTTGGAAGAGTGTGGCAACTCAAGTTTGTGGCTTTCTGAGGCAAAGAGGGTAGATGAAATCTTCCTCCCACTTCCCACTCACTATCCGTGAGTGCTGGGATGACCAAAAAAATTAGGCTACCTTGTAGTAGTGCTCAGAAATGAATATAGGCTCACTGTACAACTAGAATGTCTCCAAATGGTGCCCAACATGGCTCTGGCCTGAGATGATCACTAGGACTGGAGAAGCTCTTGGTTTTGCATGGGCAGAAAAATACCTGGCAGACAGTTTGAATGTGGCCACCATATTGTGAAGAAAAAGAGAGCTTGGCAAGGATGGATAATATCAGGCTGTGCCTGTTGGATCTGAGAGACAAAGACCACATCACAGTCTCTACAAACACAGACATAACAATTAAGAGTAATAGCCAGATAATTAATGTCTTGCCTAGGTCAAAAGGCACAGAAAAAAATGTCTTCGATCCTGAAGCCTTTCTCTTAGCCAGATAACCACTGATTCAATTCAAGGTGCTGAAAACTTGAATTTGATGTCAGTAAGTATCAAAGAATTCATGTTGCTCATGGAGAATGACACTGAATTTGAGGTACCACATGGTAATGAGTTGAAATTAAATGGAAATTTAGTTCATAAAAACTAACATTAATTGTCAAAGGGCAAATTTTGATAAACAGCAGAAACTAGACAGTCAAGTCTGCTGGAACTGAATTTAATACTGTAATGTAGAAGAAGCCTTAAAGTCAAGGCTTATCATAAGTCAAACTTATCATAAGGCTCTGTCTCAGAGAGAGAAAAAAAAGGAAAGGAAACTTGCAGGAAGTGATTCCAGATCTGTCCAGATGAATAGCCACAAATTAGAAAAAAAAGGATATTAGAAATAAGCAGAGTGCCTAAACTGATTAGGGGAAAAATGACTGATCATCAAAAAAAAAACTGCCTTAGAGGCCAAAAAATGTGTAGATAAAGTGAGAATAACAGAGTCAAGCTGAGTTAGACCTTACAAAGGATATTAAAACACAGAGCAGAAGATTCTTCAGCCATGTGAATAAAAAGAACAAGGGTGGGAAAACAAGTAGGGCCAGAATATAGTGAGAATAAAGTAGAAGTTAAGGATAAATAAAGTATAGGCTGAAAATGGAATTATCCTTTAGCTCAAATTTCAAGGAAATAGGCAAAGATTTTGGACATGGGGAAAAAAACAAGGATGGGAAAAAACAAGGATGGGGAAAAAAACAAATATAGAAATGGAAACCAGCAGAATCAAAGTAGAAACACAACTTGAGATATCTAATGTACTCTAGGAGGTAAAAAGTGGAAAATAGGTACAATATCAAGAGGGAATTGGCAAACAAAATTTCAAGTGGTACAACAATTTTTCTAAATAAATGAATTAAACCTGTTTGGTGCTAAATGTTTGGAGACACATCACATACACAGTAAAGAAGCTGGAATAAGAATATGATCTGAACAACTATAGACCACATAGATTTTAGGTCAGTAATGTGATGTCTTAAAAACAATTGAATAAAAGTATTATTAAAGGCATGGAGGTCAATTACTGAAATAGTTCATCTAATGAAGATCATGATAAACTTACCATCTATTTTCTTTTTTAAAATAAAGGAATTTCCAGAGAGATGAAATGAGGCAAATATAAGCTGTCTTGACACTTATGAAAACTTTTAATGTGGCCGCTGAGAGATTACCAGCAAAGCTCAAGAAGAGGAGATCTATAAAGGAACCACAAAGTTGCTTAGGATTTGTCCAGAAAGTGCAGTAAGGCAGATGGCATGAGTGGAAATCTAGACTAGGAGAAAATGTCTTTGTTGCTTAATGAACGTTTGGAAATGGAACATTAATGGTCCCATTAATGGTACTGATACAAAAAAAATCTACCTTGAAGCTATTCAGAGGCACAGAATTAGAGGATGGTGAATACAGGGGAACTGGGTATATTGAGAATGGGAAGAGTGGTCCAGGCTTCAACAAGAAGTGGGGGGGGGGGGGGGTGTGAAGAGGGTGGTCAAATGAAGACCAAATCAGCTGAAAATTGCTGAGCTGATGAATTTCAACATATGAATTCTTTGCAAGGTTTCTACAAAAATTATGCAGACATAGGTAAGGATTATTGTTATTTTACAAAACACTGATATTACCTGTAATCTTATATACAATTCTAATAACCCATGCTGAGGAAAGATAGGTGCAGGAAAGAACTGCTGGTATGGTCAGAGAAGAGTGGGTTTATTTAATTCATCGTGAGAGCTAGTCTTGCCTGACAAATCAAAACTGAGAAGTAATATGGCTATTTTCTATAAATACATCAGAGAGATAAATACTACAGAAAAAGTACAGTGATTTAAACAAAAGGATGATGCTGGCACAACAACAGAAAGGTATAAATTGGTCCCTGAATAGACTCAATCTGGAAGTCAGAAGATTCTTATCTACTACAGCAGTTAGATTCTGGAACAGCTTTGCAACAGGAGCAGTGGGAGCAGAAAACCAAACACTCTTGAACTGCAGTTCAAAGCTTTACACCAGGTGCACTGGCATGTTATTTGCCTATAAGACTGCCAGTCATGTTACCTGCCCAGCAGATTGTTTTGATATGATATATACCATCCTGCTATCTATGTGTATATTCATATACATATCTGGGCATGAATATTGTAGTGGTTTAACCCAGGCTGGATGCCAGGGGCCCACTACAGCCACCTTCTCACTCCCCCTTGCCCAGCTATAGAGGAGAGAGAATATAACGAGAGGTTCCGTTGTTCATGATAAGGACTACAGCAGATTCTTTCTTAATCACCGTCACAGGCAAAACAAGACTCCATGTGGGAATAATAGTCAAATTTATTGCTAACAAGATACCTCGCCCCCCCCTCTTTCTTACATCCAACCTGCTCTCCCGCAGCGGTCAAGGGAAAAAGGCGAGGTGGGGGGGGAGGTGTTGCTGTGGTCAGCTGCTGTTCTCAGCCGCTGCTTGGGGAGAGGAGTCCTTCCAGCCGCATTCCATGGGGTCCATCCCTCACAGGATACAGTTCCTCTCACAAACTGCTCCAGCGAGAGTCCATCCCATGGGCAGCAGCCCTTCACCCACAGCTGCCACATGGCTGACATTCCACAGGGTGCAGTCCCTCAGGCTCAGGCTGCTCCAGCGTGGGCCCCACGAGCCACGAGTCCTAACAGG
>VXBA01003629.1:176550-305780 GCA_013399895.1 Serilophus lunatus | reverse complement strand
ACCAAAACCTGGCCACAGAAAAACCAACACAAATATATGTACACATAAGAAACTTCACATAAACACACATTCCCCAAACTCCAAGATAATATATTACTTTGCACCAAAACCCAGGAAAATGATATTAATCAATAAGCTAATTTTTTAGATTATGACAAGGCAATTTCTGCTTGTGAAAAGCTGAAAAGATTTGTGTGCTTGAAATCCCTAGGCAGTGGTTACAAGCTGCGAACACAGGAAATACTTTTGGGCTCTTGTTAGTCTCTAAATAACAAAAAAGGAAATGCTGTGGAGAGATGCTAATAATTAAAAAATGCATATTGCCTCTAAGAAATAAGAAAGGAAAAATCTCCTTCTTTGAAACAAAGTAGATCCAATGCTTTTGAATTTTATGCTTTTCTATTAAGACCAACTATGAACACTCTAGGAAACAGGAAAAACTAAACAGCACTAACAGTATGGAAAATGGAAAAAAATAAAAACATAAACAAAGTCTTTTTCATATAATAGAGTAGTTTGAGTTAGAAGGGACCTTAAGGATAATCCAGTTCCAACTTCCCTGCTATGGAGAGGGACACCTTCTACTATAACAGGTTAATCAGAGTCCCATACAATCTGGCTTTGAGCACTTTCAGGGACAGGATATCCACAGCTTCTCTAGGCAACCTGTTCCAGTGTTTTACCACTTTTGTTGTAAAATAGTTCTTCCTTATGTGTAATCTGAATTGACCATACTTCAATATAAAACCATTAGCCCTTCTCTACTGCGACTGTTCTGGCTAAAATGCTTGTGCCCATCATACAGACCCTGTATATACTCTGAGACTGCATTGAGGTGTCTCCAGAGCTTTTTCATCCCTAGGCTGAGCAGTCTCAACTCTCTCAGCCTGTCTTCACAGGAGAGGTTCTCCAGTCCTCTGATCATCTTCATGGCCTCCTCTGAACTTGCTCCAACAGGTCCACATATGACTCATGTTGTGGGCCCATGTCTAGGTAGAGTACTGCAGATGGGGTCTTACAAGAGCAGAGTAGAGGGGCAGAATCACCTCCCTAGACCTGCTGGCCACCCTGATTCTGATGCAGCCCAAGATATGTTTGACTTTCTGGGATGCTGTTACCAGGTTGAACTTCTCTTCCATCAACAGCCCCAAATCCTTCTCAAGGCTGCTTTCAATCCATTCTCTGCCCAGCTTGTAATTGTGCTTGGGATTGCCGTGACCAAGGTGCAGCACTTTGTATTTGGCCTTGTTGAGCTTCATGAGGTTCTAACAGGCCCACCTCTCAAGCATGTTGTAGTCCCTCAATGATGCATTCCCTCCAGTGTGTGACCACACCACATAGACTGGTGTCACTGGCAAACTTCCTGAGAGTGCACCCAGTTCTCCTGTCCATGTCACTTACAAAGACATTAAACAATTATCCTGTTCTGAAGCTAAAGGTAATTTTGTATGCAACTGGATGCAGCAATTCCAAGCAATGCTTTTGTTGTTTGATCCTAATACTGCCATGAATAAAGCAGCAAAATTCACTTCCAGTGTTATCATCTGTCAGTGAAGTCAACTAGCATGGAACAGCCCATATCCATACCACTGAACTCCTACCCTACTCTCTGGAAGAGTATGGTGGCATCCAAAGGGACTCTTCAGAGGGCTCCCTCACCCACCTTGACTTCCACACCTTCCCAGAAATTGTGTGGGAGTGTGCTCATTGATCTGGGTCAAAAACATGTCAAGGACTCTGCTAACAATTTAACAATATATATGACTGACTGACTTTCAGTACCCCAGGAATGCTCTCTGGAGCTGGTTAATTTATGAGTGCAGATATAATCAAGGGGTACTGTTCCCTCTAGTTCTCTTGATCCCCTAGTAAATCTGCCCCAGCAACAAAGACAATGTGGAGGCCAAATCAGAAATGAAGTATTAAATAATTGTCCCAACTATTACTTAAAAAGGTAAAATTTCTCTACAGTGCCGCAGTAAGAACATCATCTGGATCCAGCATGCTGGAGGAAATGCATCATATTTGAAACTTCAAGAGGCCTCTACAGATGTCTGACCAAAAGGGGTCAAGCTCATTCAAAGCCTATAGCACATGGATTAGGGCCTTTGACTGATGAGAATATCCACAGCACATGTTAGAACTGACGACTCTTGCAAGCCTTCTGTGGCTCATGATAGGATTTTGAATGAGTCTACCTACAGGAATACTTGGTTAGCATGTGTACACATGGACACCCAAGCAAGAAAGTAATGAAATGGGGTTGACAAGACCTTTTAATTTTCAATGGATGAAGGTGAAAAACAGCAGCTAATAAATTGCTTCCTTGCATTGGACAAGTTCCCATTGTGTTGATGACAGTGGATGGCTGTGATGGTAGCAGTGGTGGCAATGTCAAAGAGAGTCACGGGGAATAGGATTCTCACCTGTAAGTCTTCATTGTGCTATAGACGCTCTTTACCTGTCTGCATCCTTCCTCTGAAGTGGGTACAAGGTCAGATGGAAAACAGAAATACGTTATTCTTTATCATTCCCACAGTGTTCAATCTGATTTGTTTAGGCGCCATCAGAGCTGCTGCCTGTTATTGTGATCACTGTATCCATTATTTTAGTTTTCTGTCTCAAGGAATATGAACATTATGTCAAAGGCTTCAGTTAAAGCTAAATGCAGTATTAGGAACACAAGGCACAGATCTATCTATGATGAGACAGTTTTTCCCTCATCACACTCCACATTTTTTCCTTTTCCTGAGGACAATTGTGCAGTGTTAATTTCCGCTACGGCTTCTAGACTTCTCCTTTGTCTCTGCCAATGGGTTTGTCTTCCCTTCATTAGACACACTGCACATCCTTGCAAATATATGCATATTCTCCTCAAGCTTCCTCTCTCCACCGAGTGGAAATTCTATGTGCAGGGGCTTTGTAGACTCAGTAGGTGTTTTGGTGTTTATTAGAGTGCTGAGAAAATTAAGATGTTCTCTGCCCTAAGTGATGACATTTTTGCCTTTCACACTTAACAATAAGAACATAAGCCAAATATCTTTTGAATTATACTGGAAATAATAGGAGAAAAATCATTGAGTAATGAACAGAAGCAAGAAGTTCAAGTACTTTCACTCTATTCCATCACTGCATTCCAGTCCAAGATCAGGGACAACTGGAAAAAAAGACTAGAATTTTAAGTTGTCGTTCTCAGCACTGCTTCTGGATGGAGATACAAGACAGTCAAGCATCTAGTCCTCTTCCTCCATATCAAGACTTCTGACAGCCTCTGGCTTGTTGATGATTGGGGCAAATGATTTGATATTTTTGTTTTAATCCATGAAATGTGTATATTATCATCTACAGAATAAAGATAATGGAGCTTTTACTCACCGCAATTCAGGATCCATGAATGCAAAAGGCGCAAAGAATTAAAGATGAATAATTACATTCCCATTAGACTTCTTTCATCAGTAAAGATAACTTCTGACCGAAAGAGTTTTTAGGATTAAATTACTTACTGGTTTATTTTCAATGTTAGGGCATGCAGGAGCTGTTTTTCATGTCCTGAAGAAGCACAAGAAATATCTGTTCATAAGCAAAAACTAGATATGCTGTTCTGCTTTAAAATGCATTTCATGTTGAATAAAAAGAACATTTACACACAAAAGAAGAAATCTTTCTATTTCCTGATAAAAATGATTACATCAGAGTCGTGTTACAATTGTTTGAGAATTTAGGGAAGCTAGTGATTATTTTTCTGTACTCTGTCCAACTAAAATGTTGTGTTCTTCACAAGTAGTCCTTTTCCCATTGGTGTGAATCCCAAGAGTGCATTAAATAATGCACTTCTAGTTGTAAAACAGATGGAAAAGTGTTTAAAAAGGTGCCAGGTTTATTTATGGAAGCATGAAATTGAATTTAATAGGAGAATTTTGCCAATATGAAATGTGAACTCTCAAAACAGGAAGTGGATTTTATTGCTTATTTATTTTATTACCGGATCAGCTGCCCAGAACTGTAGAATCCTTCCTCTTAGGAATTATTTACTTTCCAACTCTGAACCAGAACATCTTGACCATCAGTTGTTACATCTTCTGGCTGCCAGATTCTCAACTATAAACATATGTGGTGCTGTCTATCTCAGATGATCTTCTGCAGATTTATATAGAGAACATTTTAGCTTTAGATTTATTTCTTGATTTAAAACAGTATGAACTGAACTGACTAAGCCAAGGGGGAGATTTTTTTTTAGCTTTTATTGCTCTTTAATTAATAATAGTCTATTTTTTAGAGAGTTTATCTCATGTATTCATTATTCATCGACAAAAAAAGAAACGAAAGTCAATGGGCAAATTATTTCTTCTGTTCAGCACTTCCAAAGGATGTTTAGTGAAAGAACAGGTGCTATTCAGCTTCCAAAAGGTGATCTGCATTTG
This sequence comes from Serilophus lunatus, assembly GCA_013399895.1. Lineage (NCBI taxonomy): Eukaryota > Metazoa > Chordata > Aves > Passeriformes > Eurylaimidae > Serilophus > Serilophus lunatus. Next base: position 301,359 of record VXBA01003629.1, on the reverse strand, counting down.
GAAAAATTGCACAGGGAAAAAGTGTCCCATGTTTTCCAGGGGCAGACTAAGCTACTATACCTGGATGGAGTTGAATAAGGCAGTTGAGAGCTGGAGACTGTCTGTAAACCTGTACCTGGCTGTTGTCCCCTTTTCTTGTACATCTGGACAGTATATAGAAGTGTTTGGGATTGTGAACAAGACTCCAATTTTAATAAAATTGTGATAACTTTGTGGGCATCACATTTTAAAAAAATCTATAGAAATATATTTTTCAGGCTATTAAGTTGAATTAATGAACGTAATTTTACACCTGAACAGAAGATGGATGCTGCAGATGCCCATATTTATTAGAAGACACCTGTATCTTTTTGGTTATTGTTACATGAGAGAGCCCCTAAGAAGGATAAACATCTACAGTGGCACCTTCTCCTTAGAGGAATCTGAGGCTCAGTCTTCCCTCTCACAATGCAAGGCTGTGTTTAAGAAAAGCTCAGAGCTCTGTTTCCTGAGGTCCTGCCTTGTCTGGTGCCATGATGCCCTTAGCCATTGTGTGCAACTGCCATGTGCACATATTCAGCTCAGTGCTGGCACTCACATGAACTCACAAATTTCCATTTTATGCAACAGCACTAGATATTTTCAGCATGAAACTTGTGCTTGTGCAGTCTTGCATGGGAAATTGAAGAACAGTGACAGCCTGGACCTTGCTGCTATTTGCCAATTATGGATAAAGACTGAAGGCAGTGTGGAACGACATTATGGTCATGATCCAAACCCCACGTAGGAAAGACAGGGTTACAATAGGCTTTGTAGCAGACATTAAATCTCCTCAAAGTGCATGAGACTTCCTTATGCCTCACCTGTGATGTACTCTTGCCCTTTATGATTATTAAGTCACTTATAACTGCATCACACATTGTTGTGACTCTTCCTGGGACAAACACATTTCTCCAAGACATGCAGAGTGCCTGGGATCCACGTGCAAGGACATTTTATAGGCTGCTGGCATAGTTTGGAGAAATAACTCCTTCAAAATAAAACTTTAGTAAAATATGTATCTTCATAAACCATTAGACCTAATAATTTGTAAAAAGGAAAACAAAGAAAAACTGAACATGTGAAAGAAATCTGTCCATTTTAAGTTTCTGCTATAAATGATAATGTAAAACTCAGGAGTTTTGCAAGATCTCATATTATGCATGTGTATTGTTCATCAGCTTTATTAATATGTCACAAGCACAACTTCTGACACGTATCAGAACCAATTAAGCTTATTTTTGTACTTTTTATTTCTTGGAGACAGATTGTTTGAGTTCAGAAGGGCATACAGTATCTAGCAGATCTGGTAATTCATTCAAATATGGGAGTGAGGCTCTTCTTTTAGTTCTGGCCAAAATTCCTACAAAGTTTTGTACAATGGGTTTGAAAGCTCTTATATATTTAAAGAAAATCCTTTCAACTCACTCTGGAGTCCTGCTTTATGTTTCATATTGCTTTGAACTTATTACCTCTTAGCAATGTCTTGGAACATTAGTTTGGGAGCATTTAAAGCTAATGATTAAATGTATAGTGAAACAACACTTTGATGTTGCCAGAAGCAATTAATTTCCTCTACTTATCCACAAAAGGTCATAAAAGACTGTGTTATGACAAACAAAATGATTCACTGGATTCGAAGTAAGTTAACTGAATTTTAAAGGATTGTTACTACTTGGTGGAAAAAAGGTATCCATCAAGTCTTATCTTAAGTCAGAAACGTGTGATTAACTTATGGAGTTTTTAATGCTCTTAAAATTAGAAAAGAAATTATGAATTTGTCGGCTACAGAAAACCATCCTATAGCCAGTTCATTCAGAAAGAAGCTTTCATTGAAAATACCTTACAGACAGAAGTCACTGAGACCACATTTGTACATAAGCAGCCTAACTATTGTATGTTCTCTGTACAGATGCCTATTGAACTTTATTAACAAATGGAAAAATGTACTATATTTTTTCGCTCTTACATTTTTATAGTCAGAGCATTTCACACTTCATTGAATCCATGTGCTGGAAACAACAGATATGATTAGAATATAAATCATTTAGAGCAAGGCACTGGAAGTGAGGTTCTGCAACTTCTAAAGCTCCATCTGCCTATGAGTGGAGATACTACACTGTAGAACAGAGGAGAGACATCACATATGTGCCCATGCACATACACATGCACTCGCGTGTACATATATATATCAATGCATTCTAAGGCTGTGGATGTACTTAAACACAAAGGAATCCTACACTTTCATCCATCAAAAAAATTGTGAGTATGGAAAAAATGCAAGAGAATTAAATTACCAAGGATTTAAGAAGCTAAAGAGAGTTTATTTTAATACTGCGTAATTAAATTATCAGTTTCCACTGAATTATAGAGAGTTTCATTTTCAGGGTAAATCTTTGTTCTATTTTTCAGTTTAAGAAAAATATTTGTTGCACTGTCCAAGAGATACACAAATTCTAAACATGATCCTGCACAGTAAAATTTCTAAACTGATAGCAGTGTGGGAACTAGCTATCATGAAGGGAAAAAAGCTGCTATGCTTCTGCCCTCAGGAATCAGCCCCAAACTTTTCTGATATACTAAAGCCAATAATTCGGCTTTCCCCCTCGTCTCTCTTCCCTGTGCCCCTTTATCGCCTGTTAGTCTCTTCAGAATACAGCAATGAACTTCTGGCTTTTACAGTGAGTTTAAAAAAAATTATGAACAGAGCTTAAACTGTCTAACACATAGATTGTTTGCAGACATCCAGAGCACTGAGGGGTATTATTTTTATTTTAGAAGTTACACAGTGCTAGCAAGAACCTTTTCTTTGAATGCCAGGATCTCAATGAAGAAAAACCCTGAAGGTTTTTGAGTTCAGTTCAGTTGTGTTTAAGACATGCTTGGGAATGGAGCACCTCTGTATAGGAATGGCAGATGTGTAGTTCCCACACAAAGTCCATATCCTTCCCAGCAGAAGCTAGAAGTCAAAAAAGTATGCCTGGTCATCTCAATTACCATCAGGCATCTAGATTTAGGTAGATGAGGTGTGCCTTAATTATTTGGCAATCAACAACTCAGTTATGGTTCTCAAGCTTTGTAAGAGCATGCAGAATCTTTGGGAAACATTTTCTTTATCCGCAGAAAACTGACAGAAAAGAAACCAAAACCGGCATAAATATCCATAGGAAATTCACAAAATACAATATCTACTTTTCATTTTTCATTCAGTTTCTAGCTCTGATTTGGGCATCTATGCTCTGTATGAAAGTGATAAAGAAAGTGCATAACTGCAAAATTATCTGAACAATCATAATATAATTAATTGGTTCAAGTGAGGACAATAAGTTGCCAGTAAGAAATACTGGGAGAAAAATCGGGCTTCTGCCCAGAAAATACAGTTAGATGTTAAACTATATGTTGGATTTTTAACTGGAAAGAATATCCTTAGATCATCTTGTAGACATGAAAGAGCATCAAATTTTCAGTTAATGGACCAACTCTTTAGGCTTTTGCTGAGCAGACGTCAGTTTTAACAACTTATGTATGTCTGATCATAAAAAAATATTAAATTTTGTTCTTATTCATAGACAACTCTGAGTTAGTACACTGTTAAATATGTTTGGTCTCCTAGAAACTGTTCCATTTTTTTCCCCTTTAGATGTCACTGACAATAAGCAAGAAATGGATGCTTTTTGAGGTTCTTACCTAAGATGAGGGTGAATCAGGCGCTAGTCTTACTTCACTGAATATTTGATTATTTATTCAAAATGGAACAGCTTCAAAAATATTTTCCTTAAAAATGTTCAAACAAATCATCTTGACATTTCCAATATTTTTTTTTTGGCTGAAACAATTGGTCAAATCTGGTACAAATTTGCAGATAGTTTCCATCAACACGAAAGTGCATTTTTGAGCAAACAAAGAATTCTTCCATAAAAATTGCCTGGCTCTAATCAGGGCTGAGGCAATTTTGCACATGCCAACCAGCAGAAAATTAGGTATTGGATAAGCAAGACTGGTGAGGATCTGGGTTCTACCTAAATCCCCTTGTGGCCTTAGTCCAAAATGATTAGCCCCAGGTCAAACAGAAAGCCTGTAGTGAATCAACTAAATTAAATCCAACCCTCCTGAGCTATCGGATAATGTGCTAGTCCCAAGACCTCCCTTCTTGGAGGCTGGAAGGGAGGAGGTTATTAAATATAAACACGAAGTAACATCCTGCTCTATGGAGGCCCAAGGCATGATGTTCTGGAGAAGAGCAGGGGATTATATTTGCCCCCCAGCTGGATTTATTTCAAGGGAACCCACAGAAACTGTCTCTACCCATGCCAGGATCTGTCAGCGTCCCTAAGCAGCAGGCTACAGTTTGGAAGGCCACTGAGGAGGTGTCCTTTTAAACTAAAGGGCAGTGAGCTGTAGCACAAAATATGGCTTTAGTGTGGACTTGGAACTGAAGAGACTTTTTTCCTTTAAAACATTGTAGAACAGCATAATCCTCAGATTTATTTTGATTAGCAATCTGGATACCTTCTTGGCAGTGTTTATTAGAACTTAATGTAGCTCAGTTGGAAAGCCAGATATTTTGCTTTCTCCTCCTTTGAATTACTGACCATTATTTTCCTTGTTAATGAATCTGGATAATTTTAACTGTCAGATTCTAATTCTCTCTGAAAAAATTGATTGAATTGAAGTTGAACCCACCTCTGTGTTCAAGCTGAGAATGAGCCTGAACAGAAGTCTCCAGAGTTTCCTAAAATTTCAGGGAGTTTATTAGTGGAAAACTAGTTTTGAACCTAACATGAGTGCATAGTTTTGGTTTCATATTTATATCAAGTCAAAAGAAGATTAAACTCCCACTGCAGCTTAGATGTTACCCGAGGTGAACAAATTTACATCTGAATATTTCAGGGACAGCTATCACTATCCCTGGAGCTGATTGTTCACTTCATTTTCCTTCTACTTTTGAAATACTTTATTTTGAAACAGATGAAAGCACTGATAACTAAAATCAGTTTTTCACTTCTAAGTCATTACAAATCTAGTCTTCCATGAGGTTGTGCCTTAGAAATAAGTAGAAACATACTAATGTCACAGACAGACATATTCCTCTTAGAGCAAAAATTAATGCAGATCTTACTTCTCCATAACTGCAATTTTCTGAAAGGTGTTGCCCTTATGTCTATTCATTTATTATGTCTGTATACATCTTCCCACCTCTAAATGGAGAAAATGCTCTCTACCCTCTGTAATGCTACACATGAATATATAGGATGTCTTAGTTGTCTTTGGTCTTTCAGCCACAGCTTCTGAGGTATCAGAAAAAGAAGAGTGGGAAGTACAACATACAGACCATACTGCTAAAATAGATGTATTTTTGGTGAACAGACTAGCTGTGCTAAAGTGATAGCCCACATGAAAAAGCACCATGTGGGTGATTCTGGTAGTAACGTGGTTTACCTGGAGCTGGGTTATGGATCCCTGTAGACAGTCAGCAACCAGACATCCAGCACTATGCATGGACACCTGTGCAAAAGCACACCAGAGATTAATGAAGCCATCAGAGGTGGAAACAGTTCTTGGCATTTGCATTTAGGTAGAGTACGTTCAGGCGGCAGAAGGAAGATTCATTACCAGCAGTCCTACAGCAAACAAAAACTGGTTCAACTGCAGCGGAACAGCTAATTGTTTAATTCCAGCCAGTTCCAAATATCTTTGTTCTTTCTGCACTCTAACTGCTAGAAAATGGTGGTTGTGCTGAATCTGAGCTCAGGAACCATAGGAATCAGCCCTTCAGTGACCTGATGCAAGCAATAGTTTTGCATACACTTAAGATTTGAAGAATATCCTAACCTAGGAATATGGCTTTTAAAAAAGGATTTTGTTAGTTTTCTAATTAAAGGGAAACCTATGTCCATCAAGATATTGCATTAAGGAAGAATCTGAAGAGGCATCTTCCTGATAGTGAAGGAATTGATCTAGAAATACTAGCAAACTTAAAACAGAAGTCACAACTTCAGCCCCCAGAATTGAAAGTTAATGAAGAACACAGAACAGAAGAACACTCTCCAGCTCCTCAGGGCAGGCAGGAGAGATCCACATTTCAGAACTGCCTAGACAGTTCATGTTGGCTTAGTCCTGGCTTACCCGAGTGTGCTTGTTTTGGCTGGGGAAATTTTCTTCACAGTGACTAGTATGGGGCTGTGTTTTGGATTTGTGCTGAACACAGGTTTGATAATACAGAGATGAGTTTTTTTGTTGCTGAGCAGTACTTACACAGAGCTAAGGCCTTTTCTGCTTCTCATACTGCCACTCTGGTGAGGAAGTTGTGTGTGACTGAGAAGCAGGGAGAAGACACAGCCAGGACAGGTGACCCAAACTGTCCAAAGGGATATTCCAGATCATATGACACCATGCTCGGTATATAAAATGAGAGGAAAAAGGAGGAAGGAGGGACATTCAGAGTGCCACTGAATGGTGTTTGTCTTCCCAAATCACCATTATGTGTGATGGAGCCCTCCTCTCCTTGGGATGACTCAACATCTGCTCTGTGGGAAGCAATGAATATATGCAATGAATTCCCTGTTTTGCTTTGCTTGTGTGCATGGCTTTTGTTTTCCCTATTAAACTGACTCAATCCATGAGTTTTTCAGTGTTTACACTTCCAATTCTCTCAGTCCCACTGGTGGAGGAGTAGGTGGCTGCCTGGGGCTTGGTTGCCGCCTGGGTATAAACCAAGACACTGAGTAAAACTTCTGGGATCAGAATGACCATGGTCTTGACCATCAAGTTAAGCTGACATTAGTCAAGTCCTGGCCAGGAATTGTTACCCTTACTTAGTGATTTCTGAACAGCAATGCTAAAATTATTTTGGAAAGGCAGAGGTTTTCTTAGGCATCAGAGCATGCTTTCTTGCTAACAGTAAAACACAGCTTTACTGGAGTTTTCCAGCATTGCCTGTGACAAGCATGGTGACACGGCTTTCAGGAACGGCTGAGGACAACTTCAAAGTATCAGTCTTTATCTTGTCTTTTACACTTAACTTTTCCAATTACAATATTAATTTTCTACCATTTTAAGTAGATTAAGAAATTAAAATATAATATTTACTGGCTACAATGACAGATAATTTTTGTCACATTTATAACAGCATTTAATGTGTTGGCATGGCTACCCTTTTGTTTCATTGCTAACAATAAACAGATTTTCCAAACTAGCCAAGTAATTTGGTTTCCCCCTCCCTGCCTTCATTCCCAATCCCCTTCTAAGCAATGCACTTTCTCACAACATCTTTGTGGGACAGTTTCTACATTTTGACATGTCTGAAGCACACTTAATTTATATCAAGCTAATTTCTTAGTTCCCGAGTTTCTCCCACACAACTCAATATATCAATACTGTGGAATTGTGTTGGACAGAAATCCAAGTCCCTTTCTGCTTGGAGAACAGTACTGGCACTTTGGATAGGATTTTGTTTGAAATCAATACACTTAGATTTAGAGATATGACTAGGTTCCCTTAATGTACTAGTACCTAGTAGGTTATACAATGCATAGGTATAAAACACAAGTTTTAATCTTAATGTAGGTATATATTTTTTTAGTTTGGGCACTATTAGGAAGTAATTATTTACTATAAGGGTGAGGAGGCACTGGAACAGATTGTCCAAAGAAACGGGGAATGTCCCATCTCTGAAAGTGTTTAAATCTAGGTCGGATGGGGTTTTGAGCAGCCTGGGCTAGTGGGAGGTATCCCTGCCTATGGCATGGGGTTTGGAAGTAGATGATTTTTAAGGTCCCTTCCAATCCAAACTTCAAGTTGCTCCTCTAAAAGAATATGGGTCTCTCACAGCCATCACATCGTATCTGCTGGCACTATGCAGTCAGCTTGGATAAGTCTCGAATGGCACTGTCTTTTTTATTACAGTTCTGAATTCTTACTTAGGTGTAGCTTACAGTAGCTGTCTACTTTTGGGTGATTTTTTCTCCCAGCTCCACTCATTGGTATGACTTAATCTCCACAGGGTATAATAATGAGGTAAATACTCAGAGATTAATACTAAATTATGATATCTAAACTTAGAGGTCTTGCTTTCAGGATTGTACACTGCCAATACAGAATCACTGAATCATAAGATCAGTAAAGTCAAAAAAGGCCTCTGAGATCATCAATTCCAACCTATGACCAAACACCAACATGTCAGCTAGGCCATGTGGCAGGAATGGTGACTCCACCACTTCCTTGGGCAGCCCATTCCAAATCTAGTTACCTTTTCTGTGAAGAATTTTTTCTTGATGTCCAAACAAAACCTCCCCTGGCTCAGGTTAAGACTAAGTCCTCTTGTCCTATTACTAGCTGCCTGGAAGAAGAGGCCAACCTGGCTACAACTTCCTGTCAGGTAATTGTAGAGAGTGATAAGGTAACCCCTGAGCCTCCTCTTCTCCAGAAAAAACAAACTCACCTTCCTCAGTTGCTTCTCACTGGACATGTGCTCCATACTCTGACTAGAGATTTTAATATTTTGTCTGAACCATGGTGGGCAGGAAACAAGGACATGTCGGGTTACACATTGCAGCAGTATCTGTGCTCAGTCATTGGCTGTATATGAAGAAGCTGACAACTCTTCTTTTGAAATGAGAAATCAACTATTTAAGCAAGTTCTTAAATCAGTTCTGACTCCTGCTATCAACTGTGAATCTCTATCATCTCTTGAAGGAGGACAAGAGGGAGAAGATAAGCCTTCGAGGAGAAATATCACAACTCATACATTGAGTACTGTAGTGACAGCAGGTGTTTCTGAAGAGAAAGGTAAGGCAGGAAGCAGTGAAAAGGAGCAATTCCTGACTTTAAACAAGACTTCTCTAATGGCAGAATAAGATGAAATCCAGCATCTATTGGGAAAGTAGAGAGCCTTCCATGTGGTAATGGATCATGGAGCATTACGCTTGTAATTGATATCAGTATTTATGTATTGCTGAAGTGGAGAAAGGCATTTGCATTTCTAGAAGCAACCAGGACCTGATGCAGAGGCCTGTCTGTTAGGAAGGCAGGACTGGACACCAGCTGCATGGCAAGTTTCCTTTCTGAGGCACAAGTGGATTTGCTGTGGGATATCTCAAGCTACAGGTTTTATATTTGGGCATCTGCAATGCCTTGGCAATTAGGAACTGTTATATCTACACTTGGAGTAATTGTATTAAAGGTGTTTTATGTGTTACCCTAATAGAAAACTGAAGTCACAGCAAAGCTCTTACTGGTGCTCACGTTTGGACAGCTACTGTGCAGTGAGTGAAATTCTTAGCAGAGATCCTTTATTGCTAGGAGTGGCAGCCGGGATGTTAAATACTTGCATCTATTCTTGATAAAATCTGTGCCTGAGTGATAGGAAGCCTAGTACAATGGTTATTGAGCTTTCAAAAGAAACCTGCAGTTTTTCTGAGAGAGAGCTCAATAGTTTTGACTCCAGTGTGGGAATGTTCCTGAGATCACTGCTCAGAGGCCTCCAGATGCACCATCTCCAAAGGAACAATGTCTGTATGAGACTCAGATATCTCAGATATTCTGCAGTCCCGACGCTCCAGACAGACTAATTACCACTGAGAAATTGTCTTTGTCTCAGGGACAAGGTGAAATCACTTGTCTGTGGTCATAATGGCGGAACTAAAAATGTGATTCGGCTGCCCAGCTGCTTAGTGCCAAGGTATAAGATTTACTCTGTTTTGAGGGTGCTTTATAATGATATTTACACTTGCTCATGGTTTCCAATCTGTCTGGGAAGAAATTATACTCTTCAATTTATAATAAGCAATTTAGGGAAGTAATTGATTCCAATATTTGCCCAGTTCTAAAATTAAAAATTTTAATGTGTACTAATTTTTTGTAGTTTAGGGGGCTTCCTCACTATACTATTGTTTTAGCTGGAAGCTCGGCAAATGTGCATGTAACCCACTAGCTGACAAAGACCAATAGCCTGATTAGGCAGCAATGCTAAATTTAAAACCAGGCAGGGATGTTTGACTTTATATGGGTTTTAGATGCATCTGCATCTCTGGAGGGAAGGGCAAGAGGCCTGGGACTGAGAGCAGTAAATCTTTAATTAAAGAATTATTAACCATGCCTACTACATTTATAAATAACAAAGCATTTATCAGAGTCTTTATCTTTTCTTGCAATCATCAGGCTGTACTAGATGTTGACAAAGTCAATGATTTATGTCTTAGATTTTTTTTTCATTACCAAATACCAAAGATGTTATTATCGGTGAAATCTTATGCAACCTAAATCTTGGAGCTTTCGTTGGATCTGCTTAAGGAATATTGCAAGCCTTTCTCACAAGTCATTTTGGATTATGTTGGCCCAATAGAAGAGATTAAGTCTGCATAATGAAGTTGCATCCAAATGGAAATACTTAGTGGTTTTCCTTAAAAGGATCAGTGTTAAAAAAAAATAAATAAAGAAAAAAAAAAAGAAGCTTTTTGCATACCACTATGTGTGAAAGATTACACTCACCCTAACAGTCCTTACTGCATGAAGTGAAAAGACACATGTGTGGAAGGAATGGTGAACTCGGGCCTTAACTCATAATCATCTACCTATATGCAGGCAAGGAGTAGGTAAAGAACAGATCCAGATTAGAGATTCTTGGTGAACATCTCACTTGCCATTGTGGAGGTCCAGGGGCAGCAATAATCTACTGCACTCTGTATTCCCTTCTCTACTCCACCCCTGCTGTCAGCTTGGAACAAGAGTGAAGATCCTTGCTGCTTTCTGTCAGGAGGTAGTACCCATGATTCAGGAGAAGGCTTCACCCACAGTCCCTGAATAGGTAGAGAGATGCTGCCCATACTGTGGAAAATGGCAGGTAGAAGATTCTGCCAAATATATATTTATATATATGTAAGTTGAATATAAAACCACAAATAAATATGCATATTCATATATGTGACCACAGAGACAACTCCACTATTCAGCCTAAGATGACTACCATCACATTATGTGACCTGCATGGATACACCATGCCCTACAGTATTCCCATCATTATTATATAGTGCAGTTAATGCTAACCATCAAAGTGAGTTTGACACAGTAGTTCGACTATTTATGAACAAAAACTATGAAACAGAAAACGGACTGTTTTTCTGCATGCAACCTTTTTCTCCTTATAAAACAAAGTTGAGACAAGACATTTGCTATTCTGCACCTGTACTCTCTTGCCTTGAGTATCCTGTCAAGGGTGAGATCTTGGGCTCATTCAGGAAGTTTCAACGTTTTTAGTGCAACCACTATGTGTAGTTGTCCAGATCCTTCAGGGAACGAGAGGTCGGGTAGTATCTGACATGTTTTCCAGATACTTCAACAAGTTTGAAGTTCTTCAGACCCAAGAGCAACCAGTCTGTAAGTTAATCATTGATATGTCTTCAGCTGTTGGTGAAAACAAAAGTCTGTTGTAAATTAAAGTACTTCTTCCAATAACTTTACGTGACATTGCTGCTTTTCAGACTGTCTCTGATGTGAGTGTTCATGTTAAGCTTTAGAGTATACTTTTGTGTATGTTTGCAACTGACTGTTTCATTTGACTTTCATTATATCTGACAGGGAAATAAATGAGGGTTTCATCAAAGCCTGTGAATTCAGCATTTTTCTCCAAATTTAAAATAGGCAATAACAAACCAGCTGAGATGTCAAACTAAACTTGCTTTATCCTGATTTTTTTTTTCTTTTGGGAGGGTGGAGTGAGGTGAAAAGAACATGAGTTAGAGTTAAGTTTTATATTTTACACCATGTTAAACTCCTGGTAACCTCTAAGGGAGAAAAATTTATATTTTCAATTATACATTCAGAAATGACTGCCTTGGATATACATAAAAAAATACAAATGAGCTGCAGAGAAAGAAATATATATGGTCTTTCTTATTGTAACTTTAAATATCTTAGAAAAAGACAAATTAGCGAGAGTGATGAACAATGGGAATGTGGACAGAGGCGTTTGTTTCTGTGCTTTCTAATAATTTTTAACTTTTTTCATGCTTTTATTTCTCCTTTTTCTTTTTTGTGCCTTTCATACAGGACTGTTTTGGATAAAGCTCAGATGGCAACTAAGCACCATGCAGCAGATTGCTCACTTCCACTCCATGCTGGTGGGATAGGGAGGAGAATCAAAAATCAAACTTGTGGGTTGAGATAAGGAAAGTTTAATAACTGAAACAAAGTAAAAGATGATTATGATGATGATAAAAAGAATACAAATAAAACCCCATCACCACCAACAGGAATTTTAAAGAAAAGGTTGATTTTTAAATACTGGGTTTTTTGTGTGAATGATCAACATAACAATGGGATCAAATGAATATGATTTACATTATGGTTTGGAAATATCATTGTTACAGACATATACCTGTCTTACCCCAAGCATTATGTAAAAAGAGTGATCTTTGAAAAAATGTCCAAAATAATGATAGGACAAGAAAGCAAAATAAGTAGGAGATGAAGGATAATATGCAACAGCGACAAAAAATATCTCAATACAATTTTTCCCTATTTAACAGTAACATTGCTTGTCAGAGGAGGACAGATTCAAGGAGAAAATTGGAGGAATATGAAGAGACTTGAAGTGTGATATTGCAAAAATTATGAAATGTTAAGTCATGAATATGTTGGTGGGAATAAAGGCTGACCTTTCAGCAGCTGAAATGATAGGTATGAGGAAAACTCTTAAATAGTTTCTGCTCAAAACAAAAGGAAGATAAGGCCCTTGAGAGAATAAATAGCATAATAAGAAGCAAAACAAGGGCTGTTCTTTGAATCAACATGTTCATGTACATCAGTCCTAGCTTCTTGGCCACCGGTCCTAATTACGAAAAATAATTGAATAGTGTTTCTCTGCCACCCAGGAGAGCTGGGAGAATAAGTGAGCACTAACACCTCACTGTGATCTCAGCACCAGTTTATGCCAGGTTTACCAAATTAAGGACTCAATCATAATGCTTGTTCATCATTCACCTATATAATTAAATTTTCAGAACCATTTTGTTGCAAATCAACTAAAAGTTTTGCAGAACAATTCCTGGATGTAGTATGGAAATTAAACAATCCAGAAATAATCCAGAAACAATCCTGTGTAAGCAGTTTGGATACAGCCACTGTGTGAGCAGCATGTTTAAGAGTATGGCTGTGGCAGGAGGTGCCAACTGGCCTCAGGGCTAGAGAACATTGACCTGGCAGAGGAAAGAGCACCATTCTAGTTTGGTACCTCTATGCAGCACTGGGGGACCATGATCACTGCCCGTCTAACTTACCCTGGCACACTGAGCATTTGGGAGAAACAAAGTTTAATGCAAATGGCAAAGGAGAGAGGCAGCAAACTCAAGATCTTGTGACTCCTTGTGCACACCCTTGACATACCACCAAATGCATGTTAGAATTATTCCAGGACACAAGTGTCCTGCTAGCACCCCTTCGTCAAGGAGCACCTCAGCCAGGTACATGACCCAATATAGTCTTAAGCTCTCTGCTCAGTCTTCCGTGTTCTCCATGATTTACTATATAGAATTATCTGTACTAGTATCCCACAGTAGTTTTTATTTCTCCTCTTTTTGTAGAGTGGAGCATCAAGGACTACTTTCATAACACTAATAATACATATGCAGCCTGAGGAGTAGAGGAGAGTGACATGCAACACAGAAATATTCTGTATCTTCACCACTCATCTGCTACATTGGCACATAACTACTTTTCAAAGTATCACATAACATAATGCATATGATACGTGAGGGGCTAAGAAAACAGATGAGTCCCCAAACGGCCATTACTTTGGCAGATAGGTGCCCTTGGGGTTGTCCCTCCTTGGTCTTCCTTACTTCACACTCCCTGTTCTATCAGGTAGGGTCCCTCTTAATGTTCTGATCAACATCTCAATGTTCTGAGTTCTTATCCCAGAGTGGCTCATTGATAGACCAAGTGCTGATTAGGTTGTCTTGCTGAAGAATTATAGGCTTCCAATGGCTTCTCCTTGACTTTCCAGAGCATAAGGGCTATGGGAAACATGAGGGATACCTTTTGTCCTAAGAGGAGCCTGGTGGTAGTATCACTTCTACTTGAAGCAAACTGGGTTCAGAATATTTAGGATTTTTCCAGTGTTTGTCATACTTTGTCTCTCATGTCCCTAGGAAGAGGCCTTCAAAGACTTCTCTGGAACATTTTAAATCCAGCTCATTCAATGGACTAGTCCAAAGACAGACTAGAGGCATAGGAACAGAAGCACATTTAGGCAAGTATGTCTCTGAGGAAAAGCTTTAAGAAAATTCCCTATTCTTGCTTTTCTTTTGGACATATATTTTAAGGAATAGTGTGCTTACTGTTGTTTTTTTTTTAAACCATATCAATTGCCTGAACTACCCAGACAGATAACCATAAACCTTAAATTAGAATCTGCACAAACTTTTAGATCAAGCTATACTATCTGTGCTGGGGGGTCTCAGTTCAGTGGGTTTCTGTGATGGTCAGCAATGGACAGAATTTGTCATGGAAGAATCAGCTGAAGGCTGGGGCAGCTGCCACCGAGATCCCTGTTGCACTCCCAATTTCAAGCTCCATTTAGACTTACGTGTAGATTCTGAAGTACCACTGTGAATCCAGGTCTTCAGAGGCTGACCACTGGTTACTATCCTCTGCCCGCCGTCTGGAGTAGCTAGGGGAGCAAAATGTTCATCTTGGATGAACTCTTGCAACAGTTTTCATGGTTACTGGAACAACATTTTATCACTTAACAACTCATAGTGTTTCCTCTGCTTGAGTGCTCTAAGGAAAATTTCTAATTTCAAACTTCTACTGCACACAGGCCTGAGGAGAAGCCTCTGCTTCTGACAGCTTGAGTCACATCCTTGGATGCTGGTCAGCTCTGATTTCAGGCCAGGCCTTTGGGCTTCCTTCAAAGGGGAGAATCTTTATAACCTTGGCTCATGAAAGGAATCCACAAAGTAAATGCATGTATATGTGTTTCCTCAGTGCAGATTCCTGAAGAAACAGTGAGGTGCAGCAACTGAGCCAGGCAGAAATTTTGTTCAGCAGATCATGGCAGACTGCAACAGCTCTCTGGGTCTCTACGAAGCGTCAGACTATAGGAGACCAGTGCAAAAATCTGTCACTGAGCAGTCTAGCCTCTTTGTCATATTCGCTAGTTTTCTCTCAGCTATTTCTGCCCTTCATGTTGGCCAATAATTATACAGGTTCATATACAAATGTCTGACCTGAGCTTATCAGTCAATTGTCAGCCTTTACCAAGGGGTTAAAAAGAGCTGGGCCATTTGAAATCCTGGTGCTTTTCACTCTCATGTGCTTCAGATACCTTACAATACAAAAGTTCAGATTAAACCTCTGCATGAATTTCAAATAAATATTTGTCAGCTGACACTGCTCCTTTGGAATATCTTTCATTTTGAATAAATGCTGATATATGCAGAGGAAGAGGAGGCAGGCAGAAAGACAGGAGCTGATTGGTGGAAAAGACCAGGTCTGGAAGCCTCATAAGTCTGAGTAAAAGATGTGAACAACACTGGCAAGAGGAACTGAACATTTAAATTCAGACTTCAGTGGGTTCTGAAGGCCAGAAGACAGACTGGAAGCTGGGCAGTGTTTGAAAGAGAGTATCTCTTCATACACCAGTACAGTGTGGGTCTTACCGATGAATTATAAAAGGGCTGTGTGAAGCCATAGCAGTAAGAAGACTGTGAGCTGAAAGCATATAAGTATCTGAGAAAAATTTTCTTCCCTTTAGCTGGTATTTTTATTGCGTGTTTTAAATAAAGAGAATTGGGTGAGGAATATGCTGGAAAAGGAATGAGCACTGAGCGTGGGGAACAGCTGGAGCATTTCTGACATACACTTCTTTTACTTGCCACCCTATTTATGGGTTTAGAGGAATGTGGATGGGAAAAAAAGTTTACAGCTTTAATATTTCTTGTGAACAAAATCCATGCAGGATCCATCTCGGAATGTGAGAGCAGAGAAGAAAAGGATGTGTCTCCGTGCCAGTGTGTGATGATTAACTTGAGTGCAAGGTTGTCTATATTATGATTTAAAGTTGCTAGACACTTTTCTTTAGATGTTCTTTATATACAGATGTGCATAAAGATTTTCCACTCAAAACATTAAATGTAACTTTTAGAGGAATTTTTTTAAATGGATTGGGTTTTTGGAGCTTTTTTGGGGTGTTGGTGTATTTAGTTGGTTGGGTTGGGTTTTAAAATGAAATATATACTTATATTTCATTTTTGTAGTGTTATAGCAAAAATCAACAGTCTGTTACAAGTAGTCTTCCAAATAAAAGTTGTCTTTCTCCTGGCATATAACCAAGTATTTGACAGAATGGAGACTTGTTCTGCCATGTTTTGTTGGGCAATGGAGGAAGAATATTTCCTTGATATCAGTAGAGATGAAAGGAGCAGAGATATATTGAGCCTTTTGCTCACAGACCTCTCTGGAATAATGTAAAATTCGTCTGCAAGCCCATCCTGCATCACAAGGACATCTACAACTTGGTTCATGCTGAGACCACATGCCTGTGTCTCAGCAGAAGAGAGATTTTCAGTTGTGTTAGAGACAGGAGAAAGACAGGCTGAGGATGCAGGCAGGGAAAATGGCAAAATATCTCCCTGTATTACCTTTCTCCCTGTGTCTGATGTGAGATCACGATGTAGGAGGAAATCTGGTGCACTGTGAGGATACCTCATGAGTCATAGGGCTTGAGGGATATAAACTTTACACTAGAGCATTCAAGACTACTGAGATCTCATGGTTAAACCGAGCATGTGGTCGTGCTCGCTGGAGTTGTGAGAGATCCTGCTGAGAAGGAATGTCTAACTGGCAGATTGAGCTAGGATATACAGAATAACTTGGTCTCCAGTTAGTATAGTTTCTTGAAAAAGTCCATCACCAGCTTTGCACTGTGAGGCTTCAATGGAGAGGTCTGCCACGTCCTAATTAATTCCACAAGATCCAGTAAATAAAAGAAATTCTCCCTTCATAAACGAAGTGCAGCTTTGAGCCCTCATTATTGCCATCATAAGGGGATGCTGATATCGGGAAACACAGGGATAGAAACTTAGGCTTGCCATAAAAATGTGGTTGGATTGAGCAGCCTATTTCTGCTTTGATTTGATAACTAGCTATAGAAACAATTAAAGTTCCTTCTATAAGGTTTGTGATCAATTGCAAAAAACCCTTCAGTATATTAGGGCTTTTTTAATGCACTGTTCTTGAATACTTGTGCTGTCAAAGCTCTATGAAAAACTATTTTCTGTCCAGAAGCCACAGATCATTCGTTCAAGAGAAAAAGCTAATTTTGGGATTAAAATGGTATAATTCTGAAGCACTGAAGCAAAGACCAATTTTGCAGATGATTTGAATGGGAACATGATGAGGTCTTCCCAAAGACATAATGTACAATTTTGTGGTTGAATAATCATGGAAAAGACAAATCAAAAATTTAAAATAGCACTTTCCTTTAGTCAAGCAATTAACCCATAAATCTTTGAAAAAAATCATAATTCAGACTGCAGAGAGACAGGTCATTTTTGAGAACTAATAGTTTAGAAAGATTCTATCATTTGAATGGGCAACACCAGTCTTTTGAATACCAAATACTTGAATAAAATTATTTATGGCTAAGGTTTTTCCTAGCTCTATAAGTGATATATCATCACACAATAGAAATAATCACATTTAAATGTAAATGTGCAATCATAATTTTTATTAGGTAACATACTTCCAACACTACTACAATATTTTAGAATGCAAGCAATAGGATATGATAAAATAATAGTACAGCAATAGTTTACTATAGTTAGAAATAGCTTTATTCTCTAATACAATTAATTTTGCTCTTTATTTGCTTCTGGCATAAAACAGAATTAAAGATTAACATAGGATAATAACACAAAATGGGACTAAAATGTGGTATCAGTTTGTGTAATGGCATGTTACATGCAGCTGTTTTGAATTATATTACCTTTTTATTGATGTGTCCAGAATTTTTTTCTTGCAGCTTAAACATGTGGGGGCTTTTAAAACTACAAAGTATAGCAAATTGCAGATGAATTGGTCTATGAGGATGGTTAAAAAAAAAAAGGCTCTTAAGGTATATTGTTGAAATTATAACATGAAAAAAACAGAGGTACTGGAGGAAACTTTGACCTACTGGAATTCCATTTAAACTACTGTAACAGTAGCCATATTGTGCAGTCAGACTATTCCAGTGTTTGCTTCTTGATGAGACTTCTACTTAGACAATGCTAAGAAGTACAGTAATAGCTATTTAATGTAACTTTTCAAACAATAATTCAGGCCTTTTCTTCCATGCTAAACATTATAGATTTTTTTGATTGGATTGACTGAAATATGCATGCAACCCTGGAGGAAAAGTAGGCATTAAAGACAGGATACTGACTCTTAGGTAAATAAAAATGGCCTGGTAACCCTGCCTATACCGTTTACTAGTAAATCAGATATGCTTTACCTTGATTGTGTCAAAATGGTGAGCTGGCATTAGTTGCATTGAGATGTAGCTGTGTTCTTGGACTAATAAAAACAAAACCTCAGAAGAGGCATTCTGACTTGCCTTCCAAACTGGAAGCCTGCCCACTAAAATGCTGTAGTTATAGAACCATATAATTTACATTAATTGGTTTTCCTTTCTGGATTTTACTGTCTGCTGCTATTTTCTTAAGTTTCATGTTCTATAGGAATTGCAGTGTTCTGTAATGTAGTATATAAATAAGATGTACAGTATTAGTAGCAGAAATGCAAAGTTCCAGACATTTATTGTCAGTACAAGTCAAAACTGATTTGTAGTGGGTCGCAGAATTCAGGAAGGGTCAGGAAGTGCTGTAGGTGCATTGATACCTATATTATTGGTTATTGATGCTACAGGATTAGGAATTTCTGAGGACTCCATTCTATTATGCATAAGGATAATGAATTTTAACATGAATAAAAACAATTAATAAGGAATAATTAATAATTAATAACAACAATGAATAACAAAAAGTAATGATACAGGAATAAATTTATTTCACAATTTTGATTTTTAAATATATGACTCATGTTACACATGTGGATGTATATATTTCATAACTCATTTTTATGTCTTAAAGAATGAAGGGATAAGAAGCTGAAATGGGCTTCAGAAAAAAATATGGTTTTCCAAATAAATTGTAATAAAGTCTACTAGCTTTTTAAAAAAGCTGCATCTTCCATTATAAATATTATGAAATAGCTGCAAGAATAGTTTGCATTATTCTGATGCAGAAACTCTCAATAAAAACTATTTTTAACTTCTCTGAAATGTTGCAAGCAAAGTGATGCATGATTTAAAACAGGCCAACAAATACAGGGTCATGATCTTGCTACCACAGATACGCTAAGCACTGCTTTAATGGTTGATTGCAAATCTATCACATTCCATTTGGAACTTTTTCAGATTGCTGCCAGATTTTCAAATAAATTAAGAGAAGGAGGCAAAAAGACAAAAAGTCTGTCTGAAAGGTTTAATATAAAGAAAGGTAAAAGGACATGTTGCCAGACAGTGAGCAACAACCTAAGTTTTACTTTAACTCTGAACAAGGGATTCTTGTTTGCATATATTGGTAGTGATCTGCAGCAGTATGGGAAATATAGAATCATAGACTCATAAAATGATTTGTGTTGGAAGGAATCTTAATGTACAGAAACTGCATATTTTTGTCCTGCTGACCTTGATGGTCCTAAAACTCTTGCGTGACTCAAATTGGAAACATGCTCTGCACCAGTTGTCCCATTTCAACATTGGGGAAAATCAGATACTTAGGACGACAGGATAAACAGAAGCATGAGGATTTATTTTGGCAGAACTTTATATTTTCTTTTCTTGAGTGTCTTCTAAGGAAACCACTGCAGTCACAAAGGCATGAGATATTTACAAAATCAAGAATCATAAGAAGTTTTCTGTAAGAGAATATGTATTGGGAAAAGACCTCTCTGTGTCTTTGGTTTTGAACTAACAGCAGGAGTCTGATTTATATTTATTGTTCTGTGACTCGTGCTTCTGTGCTGCAGAGATGCCATTGTTTTAAGTCAGTGAAAAATTACTGTCAGTGATTAAAGGGCAAAGCAAACCTGATGATTGTATGAAGCTTAACAGACTGATGCTCTCACATACCCATTCTTTTCACCTGCTGAGTTAGGTACTGTGTCTGAAGGAACTTCATGGGCATCCTTAGATATTTGAAATATTTGCTGCTTTCTCTAAACTCAACTTCTAGCTAAATTGTATGTGTGCAGAGAAATGTAGACATCTCTTGATATTTTCATGTATAATGGCAAGAGTTCGATACAGTTGGGTTGAATCTCACTTTGAAAGTTCTTTTCTCTCTTTGTGGACTATATAAAAGGAACTAAATATCTAAGCTGGAATAGATGTATTTTTTCTAGATTATTTAAAGATATGCAAGATAAAACCTGTTTCTAGTTTGCTCTAGGTTACTTCTCTGAGAATAAAAAGAATTTATAGTACAGCTACAGAACAATGTAAAATTTGCAGTATAATATGTCCAGGCTTTTGTTAGTCTAGGCTATCCCATTACCTTAATTATGTAATCTTAACAAGAAGTTTGAATATCATCAAATTTATCAAGAAGCTCCCTTTTTTTAAATATAGGTTTTACTTAGGGTGCAAGTAGGTTTTTCCTTGGAATGCAATGAATACTTTAAAGAAAAACATTTATTTTCTTACTATATTTATTACTATGTTTATTACTTATGTTACTATGTTTTCTAATAAACCCTGTGTTTATTAGCCATAACCTACAGTATCTTCTGAGTGATAAAGTTCTAGCAGTGGAATGATATAGGAAAGAAAGCCCTTCTGAATACAGCTTCTTGTGTTGTTATTTTTCATATCGTATGACTATTTTCACTTTAGGTGTAGTATCTCAGCTATACCTCTTCCTCTCATAGTCATACACGGCAGATAAGAATGACCTGGAAGGCAATGTAGACAGCCAAATTTATGAAGACCACTATCTGACTGTAAAACATCTGCCTGAGGTCCCCGCCAAAAATCCATTGTTGGCTAGCTAGCTAGCAATTACATACAAACAGGCTGTACCTGTATGTCAAATACAAACCAGCTGCAAACCACTAGTGCTGATTCATCTGCCAAGCACACCATAAGCAATTCACTTGACTTACGATGAGACAGAGTTGAGTTGCGTGATGGAGAAACAAGAACAGTAAATCAGCTGCCAGTCAGCTATGCCTTTAACTGAATGAATATCCTTGGATAACACAAACACACGTGCAATTGAGCTATTACTTACCCACAGGATCTCTGAAAGGGTGAAGGAAATAAACTACTGAAACCCTGTGGTGTCTTTCACACAGTTAACTGATCAGAAATTAGCTTTTCAAAAGGTCAAGTAAAGCATGTGTTTGCAGTAATATTTACAGACATCTGCACAATTTTAATGCTAGCCATTGCAACTGTTGATGTTGGCAAACCCGCATCCAGCATGGGCTGAGCTTTTCTGGATGGCAGTGTAAATCCTGCTGGGCTCTTCACCTCCGTGGGATTAGATGCTCACAAATCACAGATCAGAGCAGAGGTCAAAGCCACAGTATTTCAGAGGTCTTAAACTGACCACCTCAGAATCTCTGCTCCTGCAAATTGTTCAAGTCATTCTGCATTAAAATTTTGAGAAATTGTTCTTTTTGCCTTTGCCTTTCTTTTGCTCAAATGTTAAATACTTTCTAACTAGCACCTATCAACCAGGCAACCATATTCCATTAGAAATCAACACAGTAATCTTCAGCTGAAAAACGCGGTCAGTGACTCCAAGCAAGGGATGAGAATGGAAACCATTAAAACCATACCTTTTATTGCTAAAAGTTGTGGAAGACATATGCAATATAATTATGTCTGTTCTAAAGGAAGCCATCTGTCCAGTTTCTCTAATACTAAGCCACATTGATTACATTCAGCAACCAGTATGTATTGTATTTACATATCGTGGGTTCCTTGTTATCTTCAAAGGATTTGAGTTTATGTCCTGAAAGTCATAATCTATAAGACCTTGGTTATTTCCTTGGGGCATAATTCTTCAACTAAACAGAAAATGTTATCAGGAAGTTCTTTTACATTCATTCATCTTTCTCTTACATTTTGCTTTTTCCTAATCTAGTCTTTTGTTTTCTTCTTTGTTTTATTTTATTTGATTTTTTTAGTTGCTAAATAGCTCCTCTTTTATTTACTATGTTCATCCTTAGAACAGACTCTTCAGCCACTGCTTCCCTTAGCTAAATAGGTTATAATTCTTAATAATTAAATTGTTAACTTTTCTTTCCCATCTTCTCCTTAATTTTCACTTTATGCCTCTCTATGACACCAGGCTAAAGCCAGTGCTGAAACAAGAATTCTTGAAATACCACAAGTATTTGTGATGTCTGGAACTTTGTGAAATACTGTGAGAAAGCCCATTCTCGTGAGATGTCCAGCTCGGTCTTAAGATTCACATAAGATCAGGCTAACAATCCAAACTGTTTAGTGATATTTATCTGTATCTTCTTAGATTTCTTCATCCCTATTAAAAAGCATATATGTACTTTATAGTATATATATCACATTGACATGATTTGTCCTCCTATGTTTTTTCCTAGATCGCATCCAGTTTAGGTCAATGTCCTTTAGAATCATTAAAAAATTGAAAAAACTTCAGCCCACTGATCTTGATCTTATCAAGATAACAAAACACACCAAAAATTGTAAGACCGTGTTCAGACTCTGAAGGCATTCACTTTAGTTTCTGAGATGATAAGCAAGTCACTGTCTAGACTGTCCCATCCTGGCTTCTGACTCAATTTCTACTCTTACATAGCTCTTCTTCTGTAGCCTTGATGTCTAAATTTCCACCTGTTAGTAACAGACAAGTACTTGGCCCATAGAAATCAGATCTATCATATTTTGGCAGAAGACACACCGAAAAAGATGGTTGCTATTAAAAGTCCAGCACAAAATCATCACTACCACCGCAGCATTCTAGCTCTCATATAAACCAATCTACAATGAAGAGATTGTGATCATCTTCCATTCTTCCTCACTGCACACATGTGGATAAGCAATTATGAAAATCAAAATAATGAAAATTCCACATTTTTATGCTTGCTTAAACTGTCATATCTCAACATTGAGATGCCTGGTACCATATAAATGTCAGATACAATTGGTAACATAGGGGCATTCATAAAAAAGCACCTTAGTCTATTGCTGTTTTGAGGGAAAAAAGCTTATTTTCAATCATTTTCAAGAGGACTGAACTAAATAAAATTATGTTTCAGATGCATTTGCCACCATTACTATGCCAGTCTCCTGTTGGGAGCTTGGCTGCTTATTTTCCCTCTGACCGTTACAAGAATTCTGTGATAACTATATATTTTTAGCAACCTGAATATCTTATGAACTCTATTTATTCTTGGCAGCTTCTTTTCATGCTGAAAAGGAAAAATTTAGCATATGAAGTATGTTTTTATATCTTGTTCCATTACATTGTACTCTACCTTTTCTCAGCTTCTAAAACTGAGAGGAGCTATATACCCTATATTCTCTATCAGCTGCTGAAAATCACTGGAAGAGCCTGACCTGTGAATATGGTGATATCTTTCCCACTGATTTTTATTGAAATAGATTGATCCTCATAAGCACAAATAACTAAGCAGAAATACCTGGATTAAATTTCAGCTGCCTTTTTCAATAATACATTTTACATTTATCTGATTGCAATAGCATCCAACAGCTTTTGAATATTAAGTGATGAAGGCAGGTCACCAAAATGTTTCACTGTTCATCTCAGATAAACACTCAGAAATTTAGCTGCCTGGAATACCTGCTAAGTCTATAAAACAGCAAAAGTGGAAATTTAATATTGGCAATGTTTACATGAGATCTCTGGTATATTGCAATTCTCACTGGATTTATGCAGAGGTTTTTTTCTCTTCGTCTTCCCATGCTTTTTCTTTGCCTTCGTGTTGTATTTGGAATTTTCACTGCTTTTTTTAGGTGAAGGCTGCTGAAGGGAAAAGGCTTCTTTCTAGGCTCAATCCTTTAAATCTCAGGCCAGACTGTGGTCCCCAAATCTTTTTGAGAAGAGTCCCTTGTTTCAAATTCCTGTTCATCCTAAGCAAAAGAGGAATTAACCATTTCAGCAGAACCCTTTTTTCCTCAGAAACCCATCGGTATGAGCTCTTTGTAGGTTATCATCTTATTATGAGATGACATATTAACACACTAATTTTTATGTATACCAATAATTTTTGGTATTGACTAGTTTCTAAGGCCTGAAACCAACTTCAGACAAAAAAGTCCTTTGTAGTTCAGCTCCACAAGAAGCACATGGTTTAAATACCAAGTCTTTTTAAAAGGTGATCTTTCTCATATGTTCAAAGGGAAGAACAAGGTTTGGACCACATCTGCAGAGAGAAATTTGGATCCTGTTAGTAATGAAGAAAACACAAAAAGGTTTCTCAATAAGAAATATGTTGCAGGCGCATCATACACACTCCCACAAATTGTGGATAGGCCTTCTGTTCACCAGCCTGATGTGAAGTTTCTATATCATGCTGCTGCTTCATCTTTATTTCAGCTTTCCATGCCTCATCCACATTTTGTGTCACATAACAGCCCAGCCAGTATAGTTGGAGAGAAGGGTTTGATCTAGATGAGAGAAGAATCATTCAGACTCCTGCTGGAAACTGTTCCAAGGGACTTCAGAGAAGCAGGAACATTAATAGGCCAGTTCTGGTGGGACAGTGGAAGCATAGAAAATTTAAATGGGTTCAGTTTCCAGAAATTAATTCCCTTTGTCATAAATCATTCAATGACATAGAAATAGTCCCTGATTTAAAGGACATTTTCTTTCTATTTCTCTGGCGTTGCCAATGTTTCTTTACTTAAAGATTAAAATTTATCTCATTTTATATTTACTTAGAACAAGTACAAAAAGACACATTTCTTCTACAGCTGTCATAAAAACTATGTAACATATTACACAGGAGAAGTTACACAAGCAGATGCAAAGAAAAAAAGCTAATTTACAATCTAGTAATCAATTAGTTAAGAAGTATTATTTATATGAAGAAGGGGTCCAAAATCTTATTTTTGTTATGAAACATACTGCGCTATGCACATATTTAAATACATGAGTAAATACAATCCATGGCTTAAAGAAACAACAGAAAATAATGTACATACAAGTGAAAAGGGATGCATCACAGAATTAACTAGGTTGGAAAAGACCTTTATCATCAAGTCCAACCTATTACCTAACACCATCTCAACAACTAAACCATGACACCAGGTGGCACATCCAACCTTTTTTAAACACTTCCAGAGACAATGATTCCACCACCTCTTTGGACAGCCCATTCCAATGGTCAATCACTCTTTCTGTGAAGAACATTTTCCTAACATCCTAAACTTCCCCTGGAGCAGCTTGAGACTGCGTCCTCTCATTCTGTCACTGGTTGCCTGGGAGAAGAGACCAGCACCCACATGGCTACAACTTAGTTTCAGGGAGTTATAGAGGGTGTCAAGGTGTCCCCTGAGCTTCCTCTTCTCGAGGCTGAACAACTCCATCTCCCTCAGCCACTCCTCGTAGGGCTTGTGTTCCAGACCCTTCACCAGTCTTGTTGCCCTTCTGCACACTTTTGGGCATCTCAATATCTTTCCTAAATTGAGGGGCCGAGAACTGGACACAGCATTCAAGGTGTGGCCTAACCAGTGCTGAATACAGGGAAAGAATGCCTTCCCTAGTCCTGCTGGCAACACTATTCCTGATACAGGCCAGGATGCCGTTGGCCTTCTTGGCCGCCTGGGCACACTGCTGGCTCATGTTCAGTCAGCTGTTGACCAACACTCCCGGGTCCCTTTCTGCCTGGCTCCTCATCAGCCACTCTGTCCCCAGCTTGTGGCAGTGCCAGGAATTGCTGTGGCCAAAGTGTGGAACACAGCACATGAACTTGTTAAATCTCATATTGTTGGATTTTGCCCATCCATCCAGCTTGTCAAGGTCCCTCTGCAGAGCCCTCCTGCCCTCTGACAGATCGACACTGGCTCCCAGCTTTGTGTCATCTGCAAACTTGCTAATGGTGGTCTCAATCCCCTCATCCAGATCATCAATAAAGATATCAAACAGGACTGGGTCCAACACTGATCCCTGGGGGGACACATCTAGTGACCAGTTGCCAACTGGATGTGGCACCATTCGCCACCACTCTCCGGGTCCATCCACCCAGTCAGCTCTTCACCTGCACCTGTCCAAACCATGGGCTGCAGCTTTTCCAGGAGTTTGCTGTGGAAGACAGTGTCAAAGGCTTTGCTGAAGTCCAGGTAGACTACATCCACAGCCTTCCCCACATCCACCAGGCAGGTCACCTGATCATGCAGGCCTACCCCTCCTAAATCCATGCTGGCTGAGTCTGATTCCCTGGCCATCCTGTAGGTGCCATGTGATTGCACTCAAAATAATCTATTCCATAATCATGCTCAGCACTGAGGTCAGGCTGGCAGGCCTGTAATTTTCCAGATCCTCCTTCTGGCCCATCTTGTGGATGAGCATCACACTGGTCAGCTTCCAGTCATCTGGGAGCTCTCCACTGAGCCAGGACTGCTGGTAAATGGTGGAAAGCGTCATGGTGAGCTCATCTGCCAGCTCTCTCATCACCTCAGGATGGATTCCATCTGGTCCCATAGACTGGTGAGGATCCAAGCAGCTCAGCAAATGACAGAAATAGTAAAAAGAAATAGAAATAGGAAATAAAAATAGTAAAATCACCTGCTCTGTGGGGAAAACATTTAACATTTTGTTGTTCTGATCTATTGCTTTCCAATAGGTGTTCAGGTTGGTCAGTGTGGGCAAGTCAGCTAAAGTGAGGGAGCAAAACACAAGCGCATGCATTTTCTCTAAAATGAACACTAATATTGGGAATTATACAGAATTATCAATATTCTGATGAGAGTATAAATAGAAAACAAAATTCATTTGTTTTCACTAACTTGATGCGATACCTTTGTGCTAAAGCACTTTCTATGGAATATTTTGTTATTATTCAGAATTGTCTTTTCTTTATCTAGAAGAGATTTGACACAATCTTGATATCAGCTGGATAGCTCAACATCTTCTGATCTGCTGAAAGAATCAACAATTTGAAATTGTCAGTCAAAATTTTGTGACCTGATATCCAAAGAGGAGCAGTGAGGTAGATATCATTTTATTTTTCTATTTTTACATTTTTAAAGTGCAGCTTTGTGGTGGCTTAAGCCACCTTTTATCATCCAGGGGCAGGTTCAATAAAGGTGACGGAAAACTGAACAGAGTTTGCAGCAGGTGAGCAGTTTACAGGGGATTTAAATTAGCTAAGAAGGGATAACCCAAAGGGACCTCAAAATTACACAGAGAAACACTTGACACGCAGGGAAAAACAATACAAAAAGGAAAAAACAAACAAACAAAAAAAAACAGAAAGGGAACTGCTCTCTCCGCTAGATGGCTAGCAGAAGGAACAGGGGGAAGGGTAGGAAAAGCCGTCTCTATCTCTCCCTCTCTGCTGCAAGGACTCCTTGGCTTTTGAAGTCCTCTGAAAAACACAAAAGTGAAAACGACTCCCTCCCACCACCTCCCCAAAGGGTTACTTGCTTGCCGAGAGAAATGGGTGAAATCACACCGTGGGGGCCTGCGGGCACTGAGGACCAGAGCTGTGTGTTTCTCCCAGCAGCAGCCGCCGAACAAGGGCAGGGGAGGGTTGTTGCCCTCTGCTCGTTCTCGCGTGGATCTCGTTGCCTTCTTCTGGGCCAAACTGTCTCTCCGTTGGTCCAGTGGAGCTGAGCCCCTACTTGGTTCCGGTGTTTTCCTGAGAAAGAGCCACGCATTCAGGTTCCCGGTCGCCATCTTTGTTTTCATGGCTGCAGCACCTTGGGAAATGCCCCGGTGCCACTGCCATTCCTATCGCTGGTACGGTGCCAGAGTTGGTCCCCCGTCGCTGTCCAAAAGCGGTGGCCATGCTNCTGCCGGCCCCGGCCCGGGGTGGAAATGAGAAGCCGTGGGGGGAGGGGGAAGCAGGCGGGAATGGGGCCGTCCTGGCTCTGGGACCGAGGGACCCCATACAGCACGAGACGGCCCCAGGGCCATGCATGTCGGCAGCTTGTGATCAGCCCCCCCCGGCTGCCACACAGGCCCCGGCCCGTCCCCGCTCTGACCCCGCCTCAGCTCAGCCTGGGAATGGGGAGCCACCACCCTTTCTGGGAGAGGGCTGTCCCGATCCCACCTTGTCCCCCCCCCGCCCCGTCCCAGCTTTTGAGGAAAATTGAATTTTTTAAACAGGTAAGTGAAGTTTTCTCACACTCTTCCCCCCCAAAAAAGCACTTTTCAAATGGCTTCAAGCTTCAGGTCTCAAAGTTTACCTCTATTCTAAAATCTCTATTTCACATGCTTCAGTTTAGGGTTAATTAAATAATTGTCTACAGTATGGAACCACTTAATGATTTAATACACGCATTCACTTCTGTCTGACATGCCTTCGAATGCAATCCACATATCAAATTCTACATAAAGTTAAAATATGCAGCATAAATGTTGACTACATAAAAGTTTGTATATGTACCCATATGCGTGCCTGAGCAAAGTTAAGTGTTTCTAATATATAGATGTCTACCCTCTACTCAGAAATTTCCATATAAAACGGTGTAATAAAGGGTTTCTTGGATGCTTGCTCTTCTCCCTTACTAGGATATAGAATTCTCTGTTGGAATGGGATTTAAAAAAATTAAAAAGTATAGTGGATATGTGATTTATGTTGTGCACATAGCGCTGGTTATAGCAAAATTGTTAACAAAGAGGAAGAGATTGCGGGTTTGTGGTTCTGTTTCGGTTTGGTTTTTTTTCCCCAAAAAAGACAGTCAGATTCCAGATTCAATTAATCTTCTCCTGAAGTTCATGCAGCAGCCACATACACTCAAATGAGTGTGCTCTGTCCTCTGGTCTCCTATGGTTCCTCCTGTGCTCTGGACTCTGACAAGAACAAGAGCCTTGGCAGGCCTTGATGAAAATCCAGTCTTAAAGGAAGTTTAGACCTGCTTCATTACTAGTTTTGAAAGAAAGAAGTTACATCTGGAAATTGCAGAAAGGTTGTAATTCACACTGAAGATAAGGATGGAAGTATAACATAAATAGAATTGCTAAGTTTGTGTTGTTTCAAGAGATTGGTCTGTTAGTGTATGGTCTGGTGTAGCCTGCTATAGATAAATGTATATATACATACATGTATGCACATAGATATGTGTATACTTACACTCGTTAAAAATCCCAGAATTACAGGGTCAGTGCTGGAAGTGAAATGCAAATTAAAAAGATGCACTTTTGTCCAGCTTCTAACTGTAAAATATACAAGAAAAAATATGTTTTAAAGAAATATGTTTTTCCCTTTTATGTATTATTAGCTTTACAATTTTTCATAATTCCTCCTTATTCACTGTGTAAATGTTCTCATTAGATATTGCCTCTAATAATAGTTGGAAGTCTGGCTACTTCAGGGAGAAATCTCTGACCTTGAGGAACTGAGAGTTTCAGAAATGTTATTAAATTTGGAGAAGAAAATAATTTAAAAAGTAATGTTATAGCTAAGTGTAAAATGGTCACTTTCATGTTCCATCTGAACACTAACACCTCATTTGCCAGCACAGTCCCTGAAATGCGGCCTGAACTGTAAAGAAATATAAGCCATGCCAGACACTGCAAAGCCAGAGCTTAACTCACAATACAAATGTGTACTTAAATAAATACTTACAAACAAGTTTCCTAACAAGAGATGAATGTGTAGGCCTTGATGCTGAAAGTTTAACAAGTGTTTAAAAGCTACATTGATAGGAAATTCTCACTTTAAGCTTAATGACTTTTCTCTAATTAAATTGTGCATAATTTATAGCAGATGAAGGCCGCTATCTGACTGTCCTTTGCTGTGTGGTCGTGCCCTACCTTGTATTTGTACAAACAGTCTTCTGAATTATCCAACTGTTAAACTATTTGGTGTCAAAATGTTTCTGGATCGGTACTCAGGATTTTTATGTTTCTTGCTTAACATTGGTCTGTAGTTTCTCTGTACATAAATACATCAACCTGTATTAAAAACAGAGCCTTTATCTGCACAAGTTGCTTGGGGAGTAACTTTCCCTGGTCTACAAGACAAGAAAAATCATTGTTTTCTCTTTGATTTAAGGAGTTGATTTATAAAGGTTTACTTTTAAAGCTTCTGTTTCAAATGTGCTAACTCCAGAGTTTTTATATATTGTCCAGATTTACTTACCCATGTTTATGGTCTGATTTATAAACTGTGTGCCTTCTGACTCAGCAGGAATCTTTGATTTAGTACAACACATTACAAGTAAGTTTTTTAGTAGCTTAGTATTTAACTGAATTCGGAGAAATTGCAAATAAGCAAATGCATAGTTCTTGTTTCTCTTCTGTTTTGGTTTTCTGTTTCAGAATTATTTATATAGCAGAATATATAATGAAAAAAGTCACTATGAGAATGAGAGAATTTCAAAAGGTAAAGTTAACCAAAGCACTCCAGCAATTACAGTTTCTGGATTTTGAATGTTGGTGAAAGCAGGCTTCTAAATCACCTAACTACATCGGAAAATACTACTTTTGACCTCTGCAGTTGAATAAAGCCTTTTTCTGTGTATTCAAACAGGGGCACTCTCTACACTTCCAATTTGCTTCTGAGCCATCAACATTTTGCAGATGATTTCTCCAAGTGGGATTATATACACACCCTAAATTCTCATTATTGGCATGAAAAGTTCCTGACAGAAATGTCTGGGATGTGCATTTATGTTAGGTGGTTTGGAAGAAACAGTAAAGACCTTGACAGGGTAGAGGTAATACCATGTTCTCTGTTTTCTGCCTATTAACACAAAGATTAAAATATAGCTATGCATGATATGAATTATCTATAATTTTAGATTTCTCTTTCTGCTTACTAAATAAAAAACTTTAAGCTGTAGAAACTGCTTATAGTTTGATATGGTCTATAATAACAATGGCCAAAACAGCTTCTGGGGAGTAAATATTCTTATTCCACAAATGTAAATTCACAGTTTTTCCCTTATATTCACTATAATTCACTCATATGTGAAGAGAAAACAAAACAAAACAAAACAAAACAATAAGGAAACATTCTTATATCAGTTACACTGTGATTTTTTAAAATTTTCTTGTGTTCATGGTCTTTCCACATTCCCTTGTGATGCATTTATGGACAATCTGAGTGGGAATACGTGGCCAGGGCGACTGTACAGCTAACCAGTGTAATTTTATTGGAGACAAGAAATACCATCAGAGAATCATAAATTGTTTAGGATGGAAAAGACCTCTAAGATAGTTGAGTCCAACTGTTAATCTAGCACTGCCATGTTCACCACTAAACCATGTTCCTGGGTGCCACATCTCCAAGGATGGTGATTCCACCACTTTCCTGGACATTTCCCTGTCCCAGTGCTTGAAAACCCTTTCAGTGAATACATTTTTTCCAAATATCCTCTCTAAGCATTCCCTGACATAACTCATCCTAGAGGTGTTAAAAACCAGGCCCTTTCCCTGTGCTCTTCATACTGCTTGAGGCTGTCTGTCATCACTATTTATTCCATAAATACTGTGTGGGTAATAGCAGCAGCAAGAGTTATACCAGAATCAACAATAGGCCAAGAGGAACAAAACACTTTGCAGGGATGTCTACGCAGCTCTCAGCAGCAAGGTATCACAGGATGACAACTCTAATTGTAGTAATTTTATACACACTTACTATAACTGCAATTATCCCCCAACAGATAAAGAAATGAAAAGAAAGCAGATAGTGAGAACATCTCAGTGTTTAAGCAAAATTATTCAGCAAAATACAACCATGTGGTGATATAACATGTAGCGACAAGGAGTAGAGGGAATGGCTTCACACTGACAGAGGGCAGGTTTAGATTAAAGATAAGGAAGAAGTTCTTCCTTGTGAGGATGGTGAGACACTGGAAAAGGTTGCTCAAATAAGTTGTGGATGCCCCATCCCTGGAAGTGATCAAGGCCAGGTTGGATGGGACCCTGAGCAACCTGGTCTATTGAAAGATGTCCCTGCCCATGGCAGGTAGATGGGAACTAGATGGTCTTTAAGGTCCCTTCCAATCCAAACCATTCTTGGAATATATGATGATTTTGTGATCTTAAGAATCAATTCAAAACCTATTTTTGAATGTCAGTAATGAAATTTTTTTAAAAAAATTGATTCAGAAAAGCAGTCTTTTTTTCATGCCACATTTACTGAAACAATATAATATACATATAAGAAATATTAAGCTTGTAAATATATTTGTGTTTTTAAATAGCATTGTTTTGACTAAAAATGCATATTAAAGTCTATTTTTAAAAGTTTTTACAATTCTCAGTGATAATTTTTTTCTCCAGTTTTGTCTTTCAACTCAATGTCAGATCTTTCTGGATCATAGAATCATGAGTTGGATTGAGTTGGATTTAATTCAACAGCTATTCAACTATTTCTAAATCGGCCTCTACCCTTGCCATTATATTGAATACTAATGAGGGTAGAAAGACAATAGATGCTGTTACTTTATCCTTGACCGTACACCCCGCATCCTGTTAAGAGATGAATGCATTCAAATACTTTGGAGCTGAAAACTGCTTTGTGAATACAAAATACTGCTAAAAAAATGTTTTCACCATGTGGCATAAGCTAAATAAGTAACAATTTGTTTTGCTATACAAAAGCACAGAGGCTTCTTTTTTGCCTGCTCTTACAACACTATTTATTCTTACGAGTCAAAACAACCACACATTAGAACTCATCGATTTTTGCATACATTGCCATGTACGACTTTTTCAAGCACGTGAGACTTGCTTATACATCAAAGTTACTTGAACTCGTTTTCCTTTTTTATGTACAGTCATCAGAAATGTAAATACTTATATTAAGAAATACCAGCCCTTCGGACCCAGAGAAAGAGACCAACGTGGGAAAACATCCCCATCTAGTGGTGTTCTCCAAATCTGTAACACTTCCTACCCAAGATTCTTGTGCCACTGGGAAGGTAATTCATTAATATCATAACACTAACAAGTTAGATTACAGTAGTAACACCACTACGCTATTATAACTAGTAAGGGTTTCTTGTGTAAGCAAAGTATGTGTTAATAAAAGGAAAAATCCTGTGATAAAACTGCTTTAGAATGTGCCCCTTCAGACGCTGCTCCTACTCAACTCAGAAATGGGAAATTCGACAAACTTAATTCTCATGTCCCACTGCTTTCATACTGAAGTAATTTGATTGTTTTCACCAGATTCAATCATAATTTCATTTCATGGAAAGAAAAGATAGGGAGATTTCCTCCAAATTTCAGTTATCACCCTTTAGAGAAACTGACCCAGCTCTCTCTCTTAGAATTGTAATAACCAATAGGAACTCAAAAGAATATCTGTTTAAGACATGCTAGATTCAATTAGAATAAATAATAAAGTGTATTATTGCAAAAGATTCAAGCTATGAATATAAAAATAATAAAGGAAAATATAGTACTTTCAGAATTGAGACCAGAGGATGAATCCTGACACTGCTTTGTTTCCGTGAAATATCTTGTACTGAACCAAGAAGGCAATTCCTTAGATTCTTTCTATACTGAGAAGAAAACAGGAACACGAGAAATGGTTTCCTGGGTTTCTGTAGCCTTAGGTTTTTACGTGGAAAACAAGACTGGAGAAATTTTGTTAATTTCAAGGATATTCTTAGATTTTTCCATAGTGTAAGTGGAACCAAAATTTGCCCTTTGATACCAGAAGTACTCTCCTGAGAGATTTAGTTCTAACGAGCTAGGTCATGTAGACACTGCAGACTCCTGCACACACACTGAGAAAGAATTACCTGTTTCAGGTGTAAAAACATCTATTTCATAAACTATGATGGTGTGTCAAAAAATGCAACCGACACAGCTATTGGAGAAAACTAAGTGAAACACTGAGTCATCTCTATTCTACAGTGGGAAAGTATTAACAAAATTCAGAAACTGAGATGTACATAGAGGAAATGTATTTACAATCAAAATAATTCAGTCTCCAAAAAGACATGGTGAGGAAAAGTCTATCTCTCACTATGTGAGTTGAAAAACCCCCTTTCTTCTATTTAATTTCTTAAATATATTTTGGGGGGTTATAATTCCTGGATCCATTTGCAGGATTAAGAAAAAATAAAAGTTAAGTAAATTATGTTCTTTTCTTTTTTCTGTTTTTTGCTGTGTTCACTGTTCATGTGCTCTTCCATTATACATATGGTCTTTATGATAGGGTCTTCTTTCAGTATGAGCATTTCTATACAGTCTGACCTTCAATGAATTAACTTTATGGTTCTAAAGTATATAAATTCTCCACAGAATTACATTAAAAGTAAACAACCCACTCTATTCAAAATTAATTTTCCTGAATGTGTTGAGTTCCATGCAATAAATTTTCTACCTTAACATCTTTAACATCTTTATTAAGATGCATCATTAACAAATTTTAAGACAAAGAGAGGAATTTTCTCATCCAAATGTTGCCTGGGCAGCTGAAAATTATCTTCAATTTAATCCAAAATTCATGCTTGAGCATGAACTTTTGGGGATCCGAAATCTGAATTCTAGTAGTAACAAGAAATTGTTACCTGCTATGATCCTGGAGCAGTGCACCAAATTTAATTAACTTGATCACTCTGAGTTTACTTGATCATGCAAAATGGACACACTTAACTACCAGACTGTGCAATACACTCT
The DNA here is from genome assembly GCA_013399895.1 of Serilophus lunatus. Taxonomy (NCBI): domain Eukaryota; kingdom Metazoa; phylum Chordata; class Aves; order Passeriformes; family Eurylaimidae; genus Serilophus; species Serilophus lunatus. The sequence continues at coordinate 266,485 of VXBA01003629.1, read as the reverse complement.
GGGATTAAGCAACTATAATCAATTGCCAATAAATTATTTCAAATTGCTGGTAGGCATCACTCTTTACTACCAGATAGTAAAACCTTGAACTCCTTGAAGCCATCAGAATTTTGTCTTGTATCTATGGATTCATGATTTCATCTAGAAGTTCTCATCCTGAATTATCTGACAGACTTCATAATCTAATCCTTGATTTTTTTAAAATACAGAAACACAGACCCATATACAGAGCCATAACATAAATTAATGTACTATGTAAAGCAACACAGCAGTGAGGAAGGGAAGATTTCAAAGAGTCTTTTGAAAAAAGCTGTAGAGCCACAGAAAAATTTTAAATCAGTTGTTTGCTGTTATGCAATTGGATGTGAATCTTCATGATCTTGTATTTAGCCATTAGCCAGTACTTTTGTAACAATAAGCAAGTGACAGGAGAGGGCAGCAGAATACAGCTATGACCTCAGAGCTTTAGTATATATAATGATTTTTAAATATTCTATTTCTATGCTTGATGGCTTTTCAGTATTCTACTTCATTCTGCCATAGCTTAAGTCCCTGATTGAAGAAATGTTTAAGTGTAGCTATTAGGTTATGAGTAGAAAGTCAGGAAAGATACTAACCACACTGAAGGTGTCTGAATTCAAAACTGAAATCAAAATTATAAGAAAAACTTACTCACTTGTCCTTTGTTCCTTTATGGCCTTTACTCATTTGTTCTTTATTTAATTTAGCTAAAGGAGACATGGGCTAAGGCTTACCTAAGAGGTACTAAAATCCTATTCTGTATTTTTTGATTCTGAGGAAAATGCATCATGGTTTACTTTGGGAGAATATTTTAAGTCTTCTTGTCCTAGTTTCAGCTGGAATAGAGTATTATGAGAATAATATCAATATCACACTTATATTTTAGTTGTTGCTGACCTGTGCGTACACAAAGCCAAGGCCTTGTCTGCTCCTCACCCCACCAGTGACAAGGCTTGGCATGCATAAGAAATTAAGAAGGAACAGAGCAGGGACAGCTGACTCCAATATTCCCAAGGAATATCCCAGATTGTACAATGTTATATATGACATATAAATTGTCCAGGGGGTGCTGCTCAAGAAAAGACTAGGCATTGGTCAGTTGATGGCATTGCTTGTTTTTCTTGGTTTTTATTTATCTTTATTTTTGTTATTTTCATTTATTAATAATATTTTTATTATTAAAATATTTTATTTTAATGATTAAACAGATTTTGTCTCAACCCACCAGTTTTCTTACTTTTATCAATCCAATTCTCTTCTCCATCCCACCATGAGTTATGAGTGAGTGGCTGTGTGGGTTTAATAGCCCACTGAGGTTAAGGCAGGACAGTTGCATTGAAGTAAATCTTCTGAATTTTATTCTCAATGCAATTCTCTATTCATGAGAATGTATTTTATTTCTGTGCATCTTCCCCATGCCAAATAAAACCCCTGCAACTTCATCCTAAAACTCATTTGAAAGTCCTTCAGCTGCCTGCTCATGCAGAAGTGAGGTGATTTCAAGCCCTTTGAGGTTCTGCTGCGTGGTGAGATCCTGCTGCAGGAGCAATGTGTGCCATGCACAACTTGGGCAGTATCATTGCTATTTGAGATAAATACTGACTCTTTCTAACTCACTGATGTGCCACTGACATATCTATTATATAGAAAAGGCAATAAATTTCCCCTGTAAACTCTGGTGTCTGAATTGGTCCAGATTTATTATACTGAACTGGGGATGTACTATATTGGATGTTTGGATTTATATAATGAGTCCTCAAGTCACTATAACAATGAATTGCTCTTTCTGTTCAGCTCATGTTTCTTTTTGACTGAGATTACTGTGATCCAAATCCACCTAAAAGCCCCAATTCATGATCCCATTTACAGTCTCTGTCCAGATTCCCTAGCAGATGTAATTCACTCAGTCTGTATGGCTGGAGAGCATACTACCGGTACATGGTTGTTTACCTCAGCCCCAAATTTTGGTGCCAGTTGAAAAAGTCCCTGAACATTCCCTGCATATTGGAAATTCCCTGAACATTCTCAGAAAAAGGAAAATAGTAGCAGCACCTGTGTGACCATGATCTCTTCTTCAGTGAGCCTCACATGCCATGATGATGGTAAAAAGGGCATCTTAACTATCCATTAAACTATTGGTTTCATTGCTAACATGTTCTGCTACAGTTTTGCTTGCCATGGTACTTCCAGATGAAGGTAATATTTCTAATGCAAGTTGAGCTTTAATTCACAGACATAATTAAACAACAGTGTGTCCTTATTATTAATCAGTCAGCTCATATAGTCATGATGAGATGAGGAAAATCAAAGTAGACAAAGGAAAATTATCACTTTCCAGAAATGTTAACAATCCACTTTGGCCCTTGGATTTGGCATATAAAACCAACGTTTTCTTTGTCATCAAACACATAAAGTACAGACAGTGAACAAGTGTGAGTGTCTCTTCAGGTTAAATGAATGTAATAATAATGATAATGATTGATAATGATAATGATAATGATGATGATGATGATAATAATAATAATAATAATAATAATATTGTCTTACTTCTAGTGATATAGAATGGTTTGGGTTGGAAGGATCCTTAAAGATCATCTAGTTCTAGCCACAATATGTTGCTACTGCCAAGAAGTTAAATTCAATTGAAGATCCTGTGCTGAAAGGTTTCCTTGGACTGACCCCGTATGAAAAGACCTTTGACACAGCTTGACAGAACATACACCAAACTGCGTTTATTGCACACTTAATGCCAAATGTTTTCAAGGTATATTTCTGTATTTTGATTTAAAGATTGGTATTAAGTGTATGCTAGTCTAAGGCACATATCCTTCTTTCTCTGCATTCCTGGAACACAGGGGTTTTTTCTGTCTGTGTTCAGATATGACCTGTGAGTTGAAATACAGCTTTCAAAGGGAGCTGTGAAATCTTGAAAGACCTTGTACAGGAAGCCTGTCACTGCCAGCATTCACTGTTGTTCACAACTCTGTTAATAAAATAAAAGTGAGTTCAATGTTATCCCTGAAGAGTGCTACTAGATATTTGTATGTGGGACAGAAATCCAGTCAATTCAAAGGATTGCTCAATGTTGGCAACCAAAGGGGTAGTTTAGGGAAGAACATGAGGACAGACTAAGCATGTATATTATGCTTTACAATCTTCACACCTCACAGAATTTACAGTTTAGGGTCTACCTGAAATGAGTGTGGTTTCTATATACATAGTAACTTCAGACTATTTCTGCTTCATAAACTTGTCCAAATTTCAACTAAAGTTCATAAAACTACTAAATAAACCATAAAAAGCATATCTACTTGGGATTTCTGTCTACTGGATATAAGGTTCTTTGAAGAGGGATAAAGAAAGAAGAAAAACACTGCAAATAGCTTACAAAGGTGATTCTTTTTCCTTGCAACAACAAACAGTACATTGTCAGCTCATTATTTACCTCTAAATATCTGAGTTGAGTACAGTCATCTTGCCTAGATGTTCAGAACTGACTTTTGGACTCTGATCTTGAGTTATTCTCCTCATCTCTGACCTAGCCTTCATCTGCTTTTTAAGAACCACATACAATTTATTAAGGCAGATCCTTTTTCCTCTTCTTTTTTTTTTATTTTTTATTTTTGTTCTCTCTTCTCTATTAGATTTTAAAATATCTCCTCATTTCATCTTCTTTTAATTTACTCTGTGTGTGAGCAGTTACTTTTACCTCAAGGATCTCTTTCTAGAAATCCAAAAACAGAGAGAAGCCAATTTGTGTCAACAGGATGTAAATCAATGTAGCCTTTGACTTGATCTCAAGGTACAAAATAGTCAATCAGTTGACACTTTGCTCAGTTCTTGATTTAGTGCACAAAAGTCCTTCCTTGGGTCACAGTCAGGAAACAGATCATGACTAAAGAGATTCACATTGTAGACTTAATCTTCTAAAGATCCAAGGAGTTTTATCAACGATAGCTAAGACTGAGGATGACAGAGCATGATTCATACACATAAACACTTCTATTCTTTGGGATCTCAGTTGTTTCATTAATGGATTCTCAGAAGCATGATTTTTAATTAGCTCAAAAGGCAAGATATGCCAGCACGTTACCCAATTCCCTCAGGCCAAATTGCTTCGATGTTTTGCAGTGAATTTCCATTGACTCGGCTGAGTAAGATTTTGAGAATGTGGCCAATACTTGTTACTCCCTTTCACCAGAGTTGTCTTGAACCGATAAAGCTGCTAGGAAGTCCTGTAAAAAGCCTTTTAGGAACAATACCTCACGGGTGCTGTGATAAAAGTACTTCTTATTTCTGATAGAATTTGAAGCATCTAAAGTAGAAATTCTGCTTCTACGTCCAAACTTCATTCAGGAGACTTTCAGCAGTATAAAAATGTATTTTGAAGGGGTAGAAAACACCTCTATTTTTCAGGCATACAGTCAGTGCCAGCAAATACTGTTTAACTTTATCCTACATCATTGGAAATGAAAGAGTTTAATCCTGTGCTGACATTATAAAAGAAGGTGTGTTTCTATACATAAGAGCAGAAAGATTCACCAAAAGTGAGAGAGATGTAGAAGGAGCAAAGGGATAAGGATTCTTCCCTAAAAGGGTTAGTCAAGACACTTCAATAAGTAAAAGAATGGTTTGAGTCTCCTCTACCTATGTCCTTTTGACAGAAAATATTTTTCCATCAGCTTTATTAGAAGGAAGGCAACACTCTTTTTTTTTTTTTTTTTAACTAGCTGTTGGTATTGGTCACTTTAGATGATTTATTCATCTGGCTGAGTAGACTTTGCTTTATTTCCTCAGATAAAATCTGAAGTCAAACTGAGCTTCAGTAGCTTTCCTGATGCTAAAACTATTATTTGTTGTGCTTGACAGAATAATTTATCACCGAATAAAACCTTGGGCTGGGGAGCTTATACGTTCTCCTTTCCCTGACCTGATGAAGCCAAGGAGACATGAGTTCAGCAGGCTGGTAACTGGACTCTCCAGCCTTTATATTTATTTAAACTGGAAAGCGAGTGGGCCTCTTCCCAGAGCTTTTGAAGCAGAGGTGGAGGTCATCAGGATATAACTCATCTATCTGTGGCAGGCATAATTATCCTACCACACTTACCCTGTCAGTGTCTCTGAAATAAGGAAACAGACACTTTTTTCACCCTTTTTCTGTAATTCCAGTTATTAGCATTATGTTTTCACTTCTTATAACCTCTGCAGGATGCAACCTGATGAATGAGTTATGCCTTTGGTGACAGCTGACATCCAGCTGAACTTGCTACCAGAATTTTAACAAGCTCAACATCAGCATGCTTGTATGCATTTTACAGCCATTCTCAATTTCAGACATTTGATTAGAACAGTCATTTTTCTATCAATAGCAATGGCAAGAAGCAAATTTCAAAAGCTCACATGCTTCTAAAAATAAAACAAAAAAAAGCACCCCAAATTACTAAAAAATAACAGATTTGTGTGCATTTTAAAAATTACTGAAAACCAGATTGTTGTTGCAATGCCTTCTACTATATAGCTCATTTAGAAGAAGCTGTTGTTCCTGGAAGGTAATTCTCTTTAGAAAATCATTTACCTCTAGAGATGAGAATAGCATATCCCTGTGCGGTACTCTCAGGGTTAAGCCAATTTTCAGTGTCCACTTAACAGTTAAATGTCACCGCCTCTTCCATGTAAGTACATGGCAAAATTTAAAAAAACAAAAAACAAAAAACAAAACAACAAACACCTAAGACCTCAGAATGAAATTGCATTCTCAATGGCTTTTTTTATTTTCCTTTTGTTAAATCAGGCTCTCCAGCAGTCTAGTTCTTTACTTCACTAACTGAAAGACTTAAGTAAAATCTAATTTGTACTTGTGAAAATACTTTTCTGTCATTTCTATATCTTCAAGTATATTTTAGACAACCCATGTTCTATGTTTAAGAACAGACGAGGGTTATAAATTATTGTTTTGAGGCTAGATCCTTATAATTGGTTAGCTTGAAGTAGAACATGAAGCTTGAGACACCAGGGGGGCTGGAATGTAAATCCAGGTGTACCTGAGAGAAATGAGGGATGTCTTGTCTTGTAAACTATTTTTAAGGGTCTGTAGCTTTGTGTGGTTCATAGCTCATCATCAGTCTAAGGATTCATCATCAATCTAAGGACATGGACAGAGATTTAGGCTAGTTGTCAGGAAAAAAAAAAAAAAAAGACAGAAAGAAAAAATTGCCTTCTAATTTTTTCTGTGTATTTGGAAAGCCAACATTTAACCACATTCTCAAGGGGGGCTGTTTGTGTACTGCTGGAGTCAAACCTGTAACCTTGGAGAAGGAGGATCAGAGTGTACTAGCTGAAAAACAGTGAATGGAAGGTGAATGCCTCTGCTGGCCTTTGTGCCAGAGTAAGGTACATTTAGTCATGCTGCATCCTCCTCTTCTGTGCATTCTCCTTGGAGTATTAAATTCTGTCAGTAGCTCCATCAGGAGATTATTGGTGTCTTTTTGCACAGATGCTTAAAATCATGGGTTGAATTGTTATTTAGACATTGTTCTACAGCCTACTTTAATGGGCATGTGCTGAAATAACAGGGAAAGAATGGATATTCATTAATATTTCTTAATTGCTCCATAGGACTTCACTTATCACAAAGATAAACCCAACAAACCAGTTAAGGCGTTTACTTCAGCTAGTAGTCACAAATTAAATATAACCCCCTCAACTATAGAGTGCACATGCTACATTTAGCTACTAAGCTTTTGATATTATATGCTTTAGTCAGTTAATGATAATTATTCCAAGGTGAACGACTTTGCTTGAGTAGATTTTGCTTATGTCAAACATTAACTATACAACACCTCCCTGATTTAATGGTGTTTAAATTAACCATTGTTCTCCAGTCAAATAAAATCTGCTAAATTGCAATATAATGTTTCAGAAAGAAGGAAATGAGTGATTGCAATTTTATTTTCTCTGAGCTTTATGAGGAAGTTTTATGATTCAAATTAAAGAAGGATTTTACTTCAATTTTCAGCAATATAATTTCATAACTAGAATTAATGACTGCCACTTTTAAAGTAAATAGGATAAAACCCTTAAAAAAGTTTTCTGCTGTAATAACTATGTTAACATAGTAAGTAGGCCTGGGTCTTAAAACTCAGTGAAAAAGGGCAAGCCAAACAACTAGAAAATGGAGAAACACTGGCACCAGCACCTTTTATCATGTCCCCAGAGAAACCAGAGGGGTGATATGAGTTGAGTCCCCTTCTGAGACTCAAGTGAAAGGCTAGCAAAATCCTGAAAAATACACCAGGCTTAGTTTGAAAATTTGGCCAAAATTGTACAAAGAGAAAAAATCGGAGTTGTATTACATACAGAGTTTAATTTTGATAGCTGTAATTCCTAACAGCACAATGTCTGATGCTTTCAATTTATTGTATCAAGACAGATTACTAATGTTATGGTGAGAAAAGTGAAAATTAGAGTTCAATACATACCCAAAGTTATACTGAAGGACTTTTATCAAATCCTGGTGTGAATCATTGTTCTTACGTATGTCATCAATTTGGATAAAATACAATACAAACCAAAATTATAGACTAATATCTGGATATCTTTAAGTGTGCCAGGAAAAGTTACCCCATGTTTCATAAACAATTTGGCATACTGTTATTGAAATATTAGGTATTCTTTAAGTAAAAAGAACCATTTCCCATCTTAGACTAATTAAGGAATTCACGGAATGTATTGTGATATAACTTTAGACCTTGTATGTCAGTCATTGATGATCTTCTTCACTCCATGCTGGTTATTTGATAGAACTGGTCATAGAAATATTTCTGGCCCTTAACAGTACACTCAGTTCAGTGCTGCCTCAAATAAACATCTTCTCCAAGATATCATGCCCAGTCCTGTTCTTGTGGTTGTTTAACCTCCTTCAACTAGCATTAGGAAACTAAGAAGAGAGAATGGTCTCTTCTCTCTGAGTATAGTTTGGTTTCCTTACTCTTCTATATTCTTTACCCGCACATGTTCCACCAGGGCATCATGGTGAAAAATATTCAAGTTTCAAAATCCAATCTGAATAAAAATATTTAGTACATTCAGATATACCTTCATGGCCAGTTTTGCAATTATTTTTCTGTCAAGCTGCCTTCCAATCAGCTGATGCTCCAGTATGTGTGCATGAGCAATGTTTGGATGTGATTTGGTACAATGCTGGGTGTAGAGAAAGAAATGGATTGCTAGAAAATGTGTACTGGTCTATGGTGCCAGTTCTCACCGGTTTCTTGGCAGGTGAGAAGACAGGTCAGCTACTACTGCAATATCCCAAACCTGAATCAGTAGTGAACCTGACTAAAATTTTCGTAATTTTTCAGGGTGGCATGCTTTACCAGTTATACTTTATTTTAACTGAGGTGAGCTTAATGAAGGGAATTTTGATGAAAATGCTTTTTGTGAAATCTCCCTGCACTAGCATAGATGGAAATACACTCTCAGAGCTTTTCACATCTAAGGAAGACCTTATAGTAACAGGAAAAGAGAAAGATAAACTGAAGTATGATTTAAGGGGAAGGAAATCGAGGTCACAATAACTACTCTAAGGCAACAGCATGTTTTATGCTCACTACTCTTATGAAGAGTTTTCAAAACCCCTTGATTTCTTTCTTATGCAAAACAGGACTTCCTTTCTCTTTCCCTGCCCAAACTTCCCAGTTTTTAAATCTCCAAGATTTTGAAATGCATGATTTATTCTTATGATCAGCCATATACAGGGAAGGGTCATATGCTAAGCTGTGTTCTTAAGTCTCAGGGATCTAAGACCAGACAGCTAGCACAGGGGAGAGATTTCCAGTTTTTACCTAGTAATCCCACTTCTTAGCTCAGACACCAGCAAAGTGTTTGAAAACATAGCACAATGGTGACTATAGTTCCAAGTAGTTCTGAATCACACTGATACAGAAAACTCAGAACAATTTCAGTGGCTTTTCATTCTGTAGTGGTAGTGTTGACAGCACTCTTTAGGAGTAGGAAAAAAGTGTGGTTTCTGGTAAGAAATTGCAGAAGATAATTCTGAAAGCAGAAAGATAGTTTTACTTTGGGAAGAAAAAGCAATAGCTAAAGTAAAAGAAACTGAGACACAAGTGGAATCAGTCAGACAAGACTGTACTATTAATGGGGACTGTGAATTTTATGTGAGTTTAGCTGAGAAAGTTCAACTTGGAAAAGATTTTATTGTGCTTTTTTTTCTATCACACATTATTTTCTTTGCTAGAACTGCAGGGCTGATCTCAGATTGTGAAGAACTCCTCTCATAGTTGCTTATTATATTTGAAGAATCAAAATCTTCAGTCTTAGATCAATGACTGTTTTCTAAGGCGATCGCAAATTGCAAGTATTAGAAGGCAAGAGCGTGGCTGCTCAGACTAATCTGCAATATTATTTGGTGCTTGTAATACAGAAAGAAGAATCATTCTTTCATGTGTCCCTACTAAAAATTTACCTGAGGAAGGATTTGTCTCCAGGTTTTTTAATCAAGCCAGTTTGGGATGTATTGTCACATTGGCACATCAGTTTTCTGCTTCTAGTATTACATATTAGTTCCATGTGCATTTAGAAAAAGAAATGCTTAAGGTAAAAGCAGAACTTGGCTACTGGCTGACATTTAGGAAGAGTAAGTACTTTTGCCTTTGAACAATAGACTTGATATCCTGGATGTCACTGAGGTAATTTCACTGTCTGAGGGAGACACTGTTGAAGCATTTATAACAAGAATGGGCAGTAGACGATAGGAGCAAATATGATCCTTCTTGTACTATTATTATGTTCTTCCAGCCCAGAAGAAAAAGAATGGAACATCATTAATGGAACATCCTTCTGGTTAAATATCAGCCTACTGATATATTTCAAGCTCTTGTGACTTAATTTTCAATGTATAATTTAAATTTCTCATTCAAAAAGGCAGATATGAGGCAGCAAATCAAGACAAGAAATTCAGAGTAAATCCAGACTCTGGAGAAATCCAGCTGAGCTCCAGTGTGTGACCTCAGTTCTGCCTTCAGTCTCTAAACTTCATTTCAAGAATCCAGCCTTCTCTTGGCTCCCGATTTTCCTCTCTGTACTCAGCTGCAGCTCTTCCAGAGGACCTGCTCTTTTCTCACTATGATCCTTGCCTTTGTGCTAATCTTAGTAATTTTGAAGTCTCTTGCAGTCTACTGAAAAAGAATATGGGAAATGGAAAAGAAGTTCTGGGAAATATGAGTATTTTTTGGTAAAATGCTACTAAATCATAGTGGCTGCTATTGTGTTAAATGAATGACAGAAACAGTAAACAGTAAAAAAAGCAGAGAGTATTCTGAATGAAGTTCTCTGACAAGTGAAGTCCTCTGACTGAATGAAGTTGTATGACAAATAAAATAGCATATTGAAATTCCAAGGCCACTAAGTGACAGCAATCATGACACTGACTATAAATAAAGAAAATCTTTTAGGACATTTAGATAGATTGTTGCACCAAGAAATTCTGTGACAGTGGAATACTGTTAGCAGTTATTAAGCTGATCAATCTGAGTTATGAAATTTTCAGTTTTCAGGACACATTTTACTTAGGACCGTAGATATGAAAGTCTCCAGATCCAAGCTAGCTATATTGGAATGAATTGAATGTCGTTGTGAGTAGTGCAGTATATTTTTCCTTGTAACATTAAGCAGTGTTTTGAAGTAAAGGTCTTCAAAGCAAAGTTCATATCCAAAGATCCATAGGCAAAATATTACCAGTGAGACCATACAGATTGCTAATTATCTTGAGACAGGAAATTAGTTTGAATTGGAGCTATCTAGAAAAGTATATTTTCATCTGTTTGCTCAAGAAAGCAAGATTATAAGATGCATCCACATTTCTAAGTTACTTGTAATTGTACTGAAATTACCTGACATTGGACACAACTGTTCCTTTTGCAAGAAGCAAAATATTTTAATTTTAGCTGATACAGTATTAAAATGTTTTTTTCTCTACAAGTACAGAACCATCTTTTTAGTAGCGAGATATTGTAGAAGTTATGTGTCACACCTGTGATAAAAGGATGGGACATCTGCAAGGCTGCTCATTTCCCATATTTCACCAGTACTGTTCATGCCTTCTAACACAGTTGTTAGGCGGGATTTTTGTATAAAGCCTCCTACACTGGAAATATTTTATTTTATCTCTGTTTATAAGAAAATCATTAATTCACATTTATAAAAGTGATGCTTCATCTATTTTTTAGAAAGCAATTTGATTTTTATAGGAATATTCCTTGAGTGATTCGTAAGACATGTAGGAATTTGGCGCCTGTTGTGATCTGTCTGCAACATTTGTTCCACAAATTAAGGTGTGCTACCAGTCTGTCTACTTTATTAATAGTGCTATCTTTTGGGTTCTAATGTCAATGTAGAACAAATACTTCAACCTTCCATTACAATGCAGTCTAACCAGTGAGGGGAAAACTGATGACAGATCATTTCCCTCATATGCAGAGGGACTATTTCACAATAATTGAATCTCTTTGAAGATGCTGTTTAGATGATGTATTTCAAGACACAGTGTAATTTTTTTGCAGTAAAAGATGAAAGTATTTTATTACTTGCCTGTGATGCATAAGTTAGAGCCCAAAATAAAATTACCTCTGCATTTTTCTTCCTATTTTTAATTAAAAGAAATAAATGTAGGTGGGTAATGTTCAGAATCAAGTGGCAGTTCTTGCATTTAAAAATTAAAGTTATATGAAAGAAACAAAGTGTCGGATATTGTTGTTTGGACAACTGTTAAAAAAAGATAAGGGAGAGAGAAAGAAAAATAAATTGTTTTCAATGGCCAGAAAATCTAACAGAATTGGGAGAGTTTTTAAACCTATTCTATGCCACTTATATGGATTTCTGGAAGACAAATTAACATGACTGCGCTGACCTTCTCTGTACTCTAGCATCTGTTGGTGTGTAGAATCAAATTGGATTCCACAGAAACTGAACCACATGGATAAGTGGTTTTAAAAACTAGAGCTGTGCGTCATTCTCCCTTGAGAGTGCTGCCAAACAATAGAGGCTTAGGAGCATAGTGGCAAGTAGGTATATCATATGGGAAAATTTTCATACAAGGGTAGTACACTGACAAAGTAGGAGCCAAAATAGACCCTTATTTCCTGTATTTTTATTTTGCTTGGATATCATGATTTCAGGTCCTTTTACTAACCCTAAAGCATTCAACCTCTGTTTTTATTTGTAATTTATATTGCCTGTAAATCCCTACATGTAGATATGCTCGAGAAGATGGCAAACTCTCAAAACAGTGAGAAAAATAACTTTTCTATTACTTTCTGAACTAATTTGACTGCACAAAACAATTGAGAGGCTTCATAATAAATAAAGCAAAAGAGAAAGTAGTTCATGATGGCTAATTATTATTACTATTATAAAGACAGCTTCCAAAGACAACTCATAATTTACATTAGAATAACTTCCTAGTGACATAACTATGCCTTGCTGTGAATAATTAGGTAATCCTTCAGTTTAATTGAAGAATTTAGGAAATGTTCTGAACCTTGAACATAAATGTAAAAGAAGTTCACACATTCAATGCTCTGCATCTCTACCTATCTGGGCAAAGGACAGGCAAACACTATTGTCCTAATTATAATTTGAGAGGTATTTTCTACTAAGTGCAGTCAAAAGCATTATGAAAATAAAGGAATTTTCAGTATGAAATGGAAACGACTATCCATTTTAAATCAAATTTTTGTGAAAGAATTTCTGCAATAGAGGGAACATCATAGTTATGATGTAATAAAACATTTACAATAATCAATTATTTCATGATACATTATTGCTTTAAAGTAGAATTTCACCATTTTCCTCCTTGTATTCTAAATTATATCCATTGACAACTTTCCTGATATTTCAGAATTAGGTTATAATTGTGAAATAGTCAATGTATCATTTTTCTGATTGCAAAGACAACATGATACAGTTGTGCTTTTTGTCGCCCTGGAGATTTGTACAGTTTCTAAAACATTGTCAAATGCAAAGTTTTTCAACATCTGGAATGTTCATGCTCAAACAAACACTTACTTGTAAGAGAAGTGCTGTAACTTTTAGGAGAGATCTTACTACTGGGAATGATTCTGTCTGTATGCATCTGAAATGGAATCCGAACAGTTCCTGGCTTATTCTATTGGCCTGAAACATTGACTGAATACATCTATATTATCTTACAGTCTTAATCTTTGAACCAGGGTAGAGGTTCAAACTGCCTGCTGGAAACAATCTCAAGTCACCACTGCTATCTGAATGATTTTGCTCCCCATTCTGTGCAGATATAATTTTCTGCTGAGCTTATAACTATACCTGCTGATGAATAGGATACCTGCACCAGGGAAGACCTGAGGTTAAGTCTGACAACTGGGTAAGGGATCCACAGTCCAGACAAGGATACTGGATAGACTTAAATTTCATGCTAATACCTGATGAATCTCTTCAAGGAGTTTTCACATCTGCTGAGTGAGGTTTTCCTTTAGAAGTGGGTCCACAGCTGAAGTGCATAGGGAGCTCGGTGGCAAAGGCTACAGTCAGTTCATCACTCATTTCTTCCACTGTTCAGGGAGCAGAGTCCTTCCCTGCTCCAGCGTGGAGTCCCTCCCATGGGAGACAGATCTTTACGAACTTCTCCAGCGTGAGCCCTTTCCATGGGCAACAGCTCTTCATGAGCTGCTCCAGCCTGTGTCCCTTTCAATCGGGTACAGTCCTTCAGGCCCAGGTGGCTCCAGTGTGGATTCCCCACAGAGTCACAAGTCCTACCAGGAAACCTGCTCCAGTGTGGGCTCCTCTCTCCACGAATCCAGGACCTTGCTCCAACACTGGTTTCTTAAGGAGACACAGCCTCCTTTATGCATCCATCTGCTCTGGCATGGTCCCTCCATGGGCTGCAAGTGGATCTATGCTCCCTTGTTGAATTCCATGGGCTGCATTATGGTCCACACCACAGGCTGAAAGGGAATCTTGGCTCTGGATCCTGGAGCACCCCCTACCTGTCCTTCTCCACTGACCTTGATGTCTTCAGAGCTGCTTCTCACATATTCTCACTCCTCTCCTTTCTGACCACAATTCCCTGGATATCCTGGCAGAATACAAGTTGAACATGAGTCAGCAGTGAGCCCTCAGTCATACAGGACAACTGTATATGACGCAGCTTTTGCAGGAGAGTAGACAGGAGTTCAGGGAGAGCTTTTATTCCTCTGTATTTGGCAATTAGGAGATCACACTTGGAGAGCTGTGTCCTACTTTGGGCTCCCAAGAGCAGAAATAAAGTATATTCATACTGAAGTGGTTCCAACAGAAGCCATCAGTCCAAGAGCTAAAACACACAATGTATGGAAAGAAGCAGAGAGGATTGAGCTTGTTTAGCCTTGAGACAGATGAGAGGAAATCTTGTTGCTCTTTACAACTCCCTAAAAGACAGGTGGATGAAGCTGGAAGCAGACTCTTCCTGGAGGTACACAATGAAAGCACAAGAGTCAGTGAACACAAATTGCAAAAAAACGGAATGTGAAATATTAAAAAGAAACCAAACTGTTGAAGGTAGGAGAGCAACAGAGCAGCACAGGCTTAGAGAGGAACTGGAAACTCCAACCCATAAAGATTCAAAGCTTGACTTGGAAAGATACCCAGCAATCTGACTGAATTTTGAACTTCTTGGCTTTAGCAGGGACATTGGACAAGATGATCCCCAAAGGGGCCTTTAAATCCAAATTTTTCCATGTTTTTATGTAGTTAAAGTAACCAAAGGATTTTTAAGCGTTCTCTTCCCACTCCCCAGAGCCTTGCTCAGCTCCATGAGGATTTCCCTAGTCATGAAGAACTCCTGATAGATTTGCAACTGATATTTCTGAGAGATATTTTATAGTAATTTTTCTAGTCCTTTACATTTTAGTTTAGATTATTTTTTAAGACTCCCTGAAAACTGAACACTACACCCAGAGCCATGCAAAAAAGGGTCCCCAAAGCATGGAAACAATCTTGAGAGGAAAAACTGAGCGATTCTGTTTTATCAGAAACTTCATTTTCCCAGCACCTAATCTGGGGATAAGAACATTTAAAATACAGTTCAGGACAAGAAAACCTTGTCTTTGGTATCCAAAAATTCTTTCAAAGCACAAACTGGTGATTTAATGAGAAATATATATATTTTTCCTTATACTAGAGATTTACATTTTGAATGCTGTTGCTTAACAGTATTGTATCACTGCTAAGGCAAGAAGTAATCTGAAACTACCGATACAGCAGAGAAAAGGTATAAAATAGCAAGAGTGATCACATCCAGACCTGATGAACAGAGTGAAAAGCACTCCATAGGTGGCAATAGGGGATAAATCTGAATTTCTATGGCATTCGTTGAGACTTGGATTCCTGTTCTGAAAAGCTTTTTATATGTAAAATGTGTATTGATGACTGCGTTAACAGGAAAAATGTGAGTTTGCAATGGGCTTCAAATCCAGCCTTCTTTAATTAAGCTGTCACTATTTACAGATATATTCTTGGCATTATAGGTAAAGGGCAGCTCTGTATGAGAACATTTATGCCTGGCAATTTCATTTTTTCTGCAAAGTGCTGTTGCCTCCAGCTGTCATTTGATTTATAAACTGGAAAGCAGTAGCTGGCTAATCAAAATTATCGTGCATTTAGTTATCAGAATTTTGTTATACATCTGGCAATGCTGCACTAGAATTCAGCTCATCTATATTGCAACAATGGAGAAAGTAGTTATTAGTATTTTGGTTACTTCTGAAATTCTAGAACGCATCTGAATTTTTGCGGCATTATGGTATATAAGAGTAATTCTTGGATCCTACTGTAAACTAGGATCCTAGTACATAACAGTAAATTCCATCCCAACCCTATGGAATGAACAATCTAAATTTTTCTGTGTGTTCTTTCTTCTTCATTAATGGTACAACTGTAGAAGGCACAGTTCCTAGAAATGTCAAAGAAAATTGCCTATGAAGGAAAGTATTATATCCCATGTGGCCATTAACAACAGAACTAGTATACTGAAGAAATTTTATTCAGCTCAATTAGATTAGATGCACTGAGGGAAGAGACTAAACTTTGGATATTTACATATCACAGTCAAAAAAAAAAAAAGTCAAAGAATGTATATTACAACAGCCATTCATTTTATCTGATCAAGTTTTCTGTCATCTCTCTTATCTGTGACTGCTTTACATCTTTAGATAGTGAAATCTTCAGGGTAGGGGCTATGGCTCCCTCTTCGCATTTGGTTGAGTTGCCCTTTGCAAAATGTACACCAGGGAGTAAGTAGTATTTGTTATTAAATTGTAATAGAACCTTCAAAGCCCATCAGGGATTGTGGTCTTAGTGAGTTAGATACTACACAAAATATGAGCAAGAGTCTGCAATTGAATTTTTCTCATTAGAAAAAAGTGCCTGGAGGCAGATAAGTTTTCCTATTATAGTGGAGATGGCAGGGCTGGCTGGCAGCTATTGCAGAACAAAGATAACAGCTGGTCTTTGCCTTTCATTGGTACTTGAGAAGAAAATGCATCAGGATACAAGTGGTTCCAAATGAGAATGCTGTTTAATTGCTTTTATTGCAAGGCAGTATTCACAAGACTAAAGAAATATAATCTGAATTATTTTACTAAGATCAGAGTGGAAAAAACAATATAATAACACAATATAATGAGGGGTGGCATTGATTACTGCTGCTTACCTTGACTGGAAATGTTCTCAACTGCTTTACACAGTGTGAATGAGAGGACCATGGTTTGACATCTCACGATAGAGAGAACCAGAAATATATGAAATATGGCTTCAAGGCGGAAAAGCAGAAAATGAAGGGAGAAAATCCAGTGTCTCATGTCAAGGTCTCTATCTGGGTATTGGTTACACTCTTACACTGCTGAATGAATGGCCTTCTCTGTCTGAGGAAGACAGGTATTTCTGTTTTAATCTGTGTTTTGTACCGGGGCAATGACACAAAGTTTATGTCTCACCCCTCCCTGGACCATTATAACTGCTTCAGTCAGTGCTAAGGTACCAGACATTCTCTGGAAATGATGGATTTTGTAGTACCATAAGTGGTGTGCATGGAAATACTTGGTATTTTGGATGGTTTTAATTTCCTTTACATTTGCAGAAGTAAAAACAAAGCTGTAACACTTGAAATAATAATGTCATACAGTTTTTAAACAGCATTAAAATGCTTTCTAGAGACAGAATAGTTGCTTCTAATCTTCTGACACAGTTCAGCACTTCATCCTTGTTCAAACAGTGTTTACTCTTCCCTTACTAAGTGACCACTCACTGCATATGGATGTGCGAAGGAGTAAATATCACATGCACCAAAACTCAGAGAAGGCAAGCACTATTGATTTACTCATCATACTTGTCTCAGCTTTGGGTTCTCATCAGCTGCAGATGCACTGTCTGAAAGTAGGAATAAGGAATCTGTTTTTTGAGGTGCAAGGGACAGAATGCTGACGTAGTCCCAGCAAAGCAGCTCAAAGTGGGAAAGAAAGAAATTAACAGAAATGAATAGAAACACATTTAAAGCTTCCAGTGACATCTGTATTTCACACCACTGGGATGACCTTTGAAACAGCTAATTAAAGTCCCTGGATTGTACATGCAGATCTGTGAGGATCTTCAGCTGATTAACATACTGTGAAGGGCTGAGAATGGGAGCCGTTTTTGTAACCTGGTCTCCACAACAGGAAGGAAGGAATTCTCTGTCAGAATCCAGCCATGGCCATTCAAAGACAGCAGCGAGTTTTACATGTCATTGTGTCTGTCTGTCCACCTGGGAGTTTTTAAAAGTATGTGTTCCTGTACCTTAAAGACCTCTAAGGCACCCTTTGTTAGCTAGAGACTGTGCGTGGAGTTTGAAAAACCTTTTACTTAGATGTGGCTATTTTTGGAAACAGTTTTCCTTATCATGTGGCAGAAAAATTTAAATTATATTAATTCAAAGGATATATTCCACAATAATAATAATAATTGAAAAAATGGCATTGCACTTTAAAGCTTATATTTCTAGATTTCTGCAAGGGAGTCCAATTAATTTTTTCTCTAAAGTTAGCTAAAAAACAGAATCATCCATAAAATGACCTTCAAATAACTTACAGGATCATGACCTATGGGAACAAAACAAGTTATCTAGAATTATTCAGTAATGAAAAATGTCTCACTAAATCACCTTTAATGAAATCTGAGAATGAAATGGAGACTGAAATTCTCCATAGGCCTCAGCAGTACTACTGCAATCCGCGTAAACTTTTTATCTTGATGCCTTTGTATTGGGTCTTAAAGTCACAATTGACCCAAGCTGAAATTTTTGGTGGCTGGAGAATCTTAGGAGAAAACACTGTGTATGCTTACTCCGTAATTACTCTTCCTTGGTCATCAACATACGACTTCTGCCCAAGATAGGACATAGAGACACATTTTATGTGTGGACATTTGGGCAGCTGTTCAGATGTCTGTTGGTGCTGTCCAGGATGCAGTCATTAACATAAAGTATAGCACTATGAATACAAGTTTATTAAACTGTCAGATTAACAATTGATGATCTCCTTGGTTAGGTCTTCTGAATTATTATATTATTATATTTAGCCCGCTGAGCTATTACATTATACCTTATCATAGGCATCATCAGCTTGAGCAATGATTCTGAATTATACCTTGCTATATATTCTTATTCCTTCTAATTTTCTATTTGAACCACTTGATGACTTTATTCCACATACTTTCTCACCTTTTTATGAAGACCATCATAAAATAAAACTCCATTCATAAGCTTAAATGCTTCTCAAAGTAGAATAAAGTCAAGCTATGCACATAAAGGATACTGTGACATTGTACTGAAGATGGAAAATACTGAAATGTATGTGTGAATAATATTTCTGTGAATAATTAAAAAAAAAAAGTTTCAAAAAAAAGCTTAAAATGTGTCACATAATGACACCTCCTTAAGTGTCTGTATTGGATTTCCTGTGGCCAGGTTTTGGTAGCAGCTTCTTTGAAGCTGCTGGAAGTTTCCCCATGTCCAGCAGAGCCAATGCCAGCCAGCTCCAGGCTGGACCCACCACTGATCAAGGCCAGGCCAATCAGTAGTTGACAGAACGCATCTGCGATAACAGATTTAAGAAGGAAGGGAAAAATAGTTAGGTTAGATGAAGATGGCTGCCAGAGAGGAGCAAGGTGAGAGCCTGTGAACAACAATGCAGACACCAAGGTCAGTACAGAAGGAGGGGCAGGAGGTGCTTCTCATGCCAGAGTTGAGATCCACCTGCAGCCCATGGTGAAGACCATGGTGGAGTAGCTGTGCCCCCTGCAGCCCATGGAGGACCACAGGAGTGCAGAGATCCACCTGCAGCCCATGGAGGAGCCCATGCTGGAACAGGTGGATGCCAGAAGGAGTCTGTGACCCCGTGGGAGCCCCATGTTAGAGCGGGGTCCTATNAGGAGCAAGGTGAGAGCCTGTGAACAACAATGCAGACACCAAGGTCAGTACAGAAGGAGGGGCAGGAGGTGCTTCTCATGCCAGAGTTGAGATCCACCTGCAGCCCATGGTGAAGACCATGGTGGAGTAGCTGTGCCCCCTGCAGCCCATGGAGGACCACAGGAGTGCAGAGATCCACCTGCAGCCCATGGAGGAGCCCATGCTGGAACAGGTGGATGCCAGAAGGAGTCTGTGACCCCGTGGGAGCCCCATGTTAGAGCGGGGTCCTATCAGGGGACTGTAGCCCATGGGGAGAGGAGCTCATGGTGGAGGAGGACTTTCCTGGTAGGACTTGTGGCCTGTGGGAGACCCATGCTAGAGCAGCTGCACCTGAAGGACTGCACCCTGTGGAACATGACCCATGTGACTGTAGTGTCTGAAGAACTGTTGTTCATGAGATGGATTCTCACTGGAGCATTTCATAGGAGTGATTCATGCTGGAGAAGTTCATGAAGAATTGTCTCTCATGGGAGGGACCCCAAGGGATGCAGGGGAAGGACTCCTCTCCCTAAGCAGTGGCAGAAAACAACAGCTGGGGGAGAGGAGGTTGAATGTGGAGAAGGACGGGGGATGGGGAAAAAGGTGTCTCTTAAATTTCTCATTCTTAAGCTCTGATCTTTTTAGTAATAAATTTAATTAATATCCTCACATAAAGCCTCTTTTGCCTGTGACAGTGATCAGTGAGGAATCTTTTATGGTCTTTATCTCAACTCATGAAGCCCTCTGTTATATTTTCTCTCCTCTGTCATTTGTAGAGGGGTGTGAGAGATTGGCTTTAGTGGGTCCCCAGCGTTCAACCCTGGTCACACCACTACAGTGCCTAAATGGAAATCTTTACCGTGTGACTTTGCCCAACATAAGTGTCCCATTTACTGATGTTGAGGCTGAAAACAGCCCTGTCACTCCTGAGAGGGCTCCTATTGCAAATTGTATCAAATGCTGGAAATAAACTTAATAAAACAAGTTGATATGGCTGAAGGTTTTCATTGTGGTGTTAAGCAATGAAGCCTCCAACCCTTCCACTGCCTGCTCTGGCTGTTGGATGAATAGCCATCCACAGCTTCTGTTGCAGATGCTCAAACAAGAAATTTGACCGCATACACTGAAGTGAGCCCTGTTTATACTATGTCAAAGCAAGTCCCACAGGGAGTGTAAACTGTTTGACTAAAGAATGCTTTATTTCTAATGCCTTCTGTCAGTTCAGAATTTTCTGTACTAACACTGAAAATTATTTAACTGGCCATTTATAAAAAGTATGAAAACTTGGAGGTTTTTCCTTCACAACTAAAAAAACTTCGTATTTGTTATAGAAATTATATCTATTTTTGTCAAAAATATGCATCCATTCTTTGACAGTTAATCCATTTAAGAATTTATTTCATGGGTCAAAAAGAGGTGCTATATAGTTAAATTGCTTATGCAACATCTGAAGATTTAGAGCCCTAAATAGGGAAAACATTTTTTTGCTTGTAACTAATCAACATAACCAAACAGAATGATCAAACCTTCAGATTCACAATATTTTACCCAGATGGTTTGCTTTTTCTTTATTGGGTTTTTTTTTTTCTTCAGGTAAAACTATAAAAGGACTCAATTTTTTATGATTTTGGGGCATTATACATTAGTGTCAAATTTACAGTAGGGGAACCTCAGATGGCTCTTTACCTGTATGAAATATCTTCAGTGTAGACAGAGTTGTATTTAGTTGTATTTAGTATTACTAAACTATGTCTTCCAGTGTTTTATTTCTAGTCAAAATAATTTGTTTTCCTGAACACCACAAATTAAATGCTTTCAGTCAACAGTAAAAGGTCTTGATTAGTAGCAGCAGCTAAATTGGAAATAGAATAATAAATCTCTGCACTTCATATGGATAGTCTCCAAATTGTGTAAAAGGAAATAACTTTTAATGTCTAACCTGAGGCTGCTCTGTGATTAAATGAGAAACAACCTTGAAAGTAGCTGGTAGAGTTAGTTGTTAATTTCAGAACTGTTTCTCCCATTCCCCTCTCTTTAAGGAATTTCTCTTAGAAAGTAGAAGAAAGAAAATTAAACAATCTTTATTCTTTTCCTGGGCAAGAGGTGTTTTAGCCTTGGAAGCTTTACTCATCAGAGAAAACTTTTATGGTGGTCTAATACTAACATCCATAAAATATTTATGTCATAAAAAATATTCTCATAACATTCTCATTCAGAAGAACGTTATTTCTATATTTCAGGTCCTTAGAGCTTATGTTATAGGTAAGCAACACTGGACATTACACTCAAAGAAAGTCTTTCACCCTTGATAAGGATTGATGATCTCATCAGAATTTTTGCAATAAGATTACTCGGAGGGGGAAAAAGGAGATTTCTAAGTCATATTAAAATTTTCTTTCAAAATGAAACTTAAATTTTAAAAAAAAAAATCAATTCATAGTCTCTGGACTCAGTAGAATATATGATTAAACATACAGTCGCACTACATTACAAAAATAAATGTAAAAAAGGTTTTTCTCTACTATTACCCTCACAGCAGCTAATCCTTCCATTTTCTTCACAGAATTCAGGGTTTTTCTATATTCCTCTTTGGATCACCCCTTAAAGCAGCTTTTTGTCACCCTTCCCTGATTCCTGTTTTTTGGATGATTCTGGCTGAGAAACTGTAAAAGCAGTTTCCCAAGTGGACTGTTAGGCAACAAGTTGACAGCTTGGTTAATAAAAAGGTAGCAAATTTCTCTTTGGAATTCTCTTTTGTTACTCTCAGTACTGAAAACATCTGAATTTACATTCTTTCATTATCCAGTTCGCAGTTAATTTGGAAGATCTTTGTGTTCATGATTTATCCCAGAAGTATGTGTGCATCTATCTATATCTATCTATCTATCTATCTATCTATCTATCTATCTATCTATCTATCTATCTATCTATCTATCTATCTATCTATCTTAACTAAAGGAATGTTGTGATTAAGTAATATAGAAGCGTAATATCTGTATTTATATTTCCACAAAAATTGAAATGTTGATCCAAAGATTATTAAGAAGACATTAAGAATAAATCCACTTTTAAATTAAATCTCTAAGAAAATAGCTTCCCAATCCTTTGAAGTATCATTCTTTTCCTTCTTTGCAATGAAATGGAGATTGGCTTTTATGGGTGACTCAAGTAAAAGTGTGTGAACAACACACTTATTTGGAGTGAGAGCTATCCAGGTTTAAGTCACGTCATTTGGCACCTCAAAGCTCAAATCAGACCTGGTCCTCTTGTGGGCCTGTGTGCAGAACTTTTCTCAGGAGCGGCTGCTAGCATGGGGCTGCCCTCCTCACTGCTGACAAGAAATCCAGCATTCACAACTGTGATGTGAGGTTTCTTTCCTCCCAAAAAATTGGTCAATCTGATTTGATACTGCAAAGTTTTGGCTTCCTGTAGATCACAGATGAGAAGGAAAGACCCCAGTGAGAAAAAAACCCATGACCAACCCAAAACCAACCAACTGACCAACCAAGCAACCACCTAAACAAACAAAAAAACACATTGCCTAGAACATTTTCTAGTTACTTTTTTTTTTTTTGAAAATCCTGGACTGAGAGATTTAGGACGCAGAGTGAAAAATGATGCTTATGCAGTAGAACAAAATAGATCAGATTAAATCATACAAAGTGTCATCCATAAGAGGTGTAAGACACTCTTTAGATATATAATTCTAATCGAAACTAGCTCTTCAGACCTGATACATCTCACAGCTCTTTTTGAGATATAGTTATGGGAAGTGTATTTTGGAAGTGATTGATTCATCTCTTCTCAGGAAATCTCAGGAATTAATCTCGGCCTGCAAATGGAACTGTGCCAGTATTAAAAACTTTCTGTTTATGTTAATTTCTTCCTCCTTGGGTATGTCAAGAAACACTGCATTTTGCTATAAGAAAATATTTATTTAGTGACTTTTTACACAAAGCCTAAATAAAGATGCAGAGGATTGGGGACTGTTTACCCTAAAATGATACCCAAACAAAACTTACAGGCTAATACAATTTACAGGCTGATTTACACTGATGCTCAGAGTAAAATTAAAAACCTATCCATGGTCTCTGCAGTGCATAGGAGAATTCTGCATTCTGTGCAAGTAGTGTGTGCAGAAGAGTCTCAACAAGATTTTAAGAGTATAAATTAAATACTTCAGGCTGAGCAGCAAATACAGTCAAGGGCAACTACCTAGCAACAAAGAAGGAAAGTGCACACATCACCAGTTCCTCAGTTTTTGACCTGAATGCTTTCTGCTACATTACTCTTGAGACTTTTGGACTGCTCCTTTTGGCATTCTCTTAATGCACAGTGATGAACAGGGGGCTTTATATTCTATGGAAGAAATGTTATATGGAACTTATTAATATATACCTACTGCACAGTCACCAGATTTCCTGGGTTTGTGTTTAATCTATCTAAAGTATCAAAGTAAATAGTTATTTTGATACCAATTTAGTCAACTCTAAGAACTATGGGCTGCATCAACACAATTACCTTTTCTCATAGCTGACAAAGTGTGACTTGAAAAACATGTGTTCTTCAACATCAAATGCACAATTACATCTGTGTTTAAAGCAAAATTAAAAATAAAAATTTCATGAAGTAAGGGAGAAGGGGCTTTGAAAGAACAATCCAGAACAGCATAAATAAACCACTGCTAATTACAAACCTTATATCAAATAGGACACTAGACACTTAGAAGTAATTTGAAGCCTCCACATCACTACCTTGGAGGCATAAAGGTGCTCCCTGATTGTTAATAAGAATTTTACTTCAACAGGCTAAGTCAGTGCTTAAAGACGTTTATTTTGTCCTTTGTCTCACACACCTTAAAATTATAGTACAGCAGTGTATCAATATCTAAATCACAACTGTGGCAGAGAGTTACAGAGTCTGTGATGTTCCTGGTTGTGTTAGTAATGTTATTCAAAAGCCTGCCATGGCTCCAGTTGTCATATATAAATGAAGATTCCTCTAAATTTACTTTTTAAAATAGAGTAATAGTTCCTTATGAAGAAATCCTTGGGATTATCTTATTTTCTTGACAAATTATGGACCTTTATTAATGACACTTTCCCACTAGCTAGTTTGAATAACTTTCAAATAAAACTGTGTTATAAGAGACAGGAAGAGACAAGAAATGCCCTGTAACAGAGGTCAACAAATAGAGGACTATATGTGGTTTTTCATTTTCTACTCTGCTTGCAATGCATTTAGTGGAATATCCAGCTGTTCTCTGATGGTTAGATACCATTATGGTAAATATCTTAGATTAGATAGATCACATGGTTTATGATAAATTTAATAACAATAATTCATGTTGGCATATGGATAAGATATACTAGCCTTATAGGAAACTTAGTTAGCAATCCCACTATCAAGTCAGAAATCATTTAAATATTCAGCTGTTCAGAAATTCTTTTCCTTCATGTTATAGCTAGTACTTCAACATTTTCTTTTAGTTTAAAATAAAAAAATAAAAATAATTAAAAAATCAATCTGTCAACTGACTGAATGGCTCTAAATTCATTTCCAGAAGCGTTTCAACTTTTCACCATAATGGAGTATTTTACTGAAATTAATAACTTTTTTTTTAATTTTAATAGTTCCTATTTTTGTGCTGAAAAATAAGATAGAATTTTCAGTGAATTTTTATTTTTACGGCAATTTGCCATATTCTATCATCAAGGAGAGAGGAGAGATGAGAACTACACTTGATTCATTTTGAAGAGGACGTGCATTTAAGAATTATAAGTCTATTTTAAAATGTAATAAATAGAGAAATCTTACTTTCTAGTTAGTTATTGGCATGTTGTTACACCTGAGGGAAAGTTATTTTAGATGGCCTTAGTTTTCATACACAGAATTTCATGGTACATTTTCTCCCATAATAAACTTTTCAAGCCAAGCCAGTATGACATACTGGAATATGTCATGGATTGTATCATTGCTGAATAAATGATAACCTGCAGTATTCACTCATAAGATATTTAGGGTTAGAAGGACTGAAAAAAAAAAAATCCCATGTCCCAGTAGCACTTTATATGTCTACAGATTTATATTGCAGATGCTGAGGAAATAATGACAGAAGCTTCTCCCAAGGTAAAGCTGAAGCTGTAACCATAAGAAGACTCACTATGACGTGCAATAATTCTCAGATACTGCACATATATTTCTCAAAAGACTCTTCCAGGGCAGCAAGTCTGTGAATTTGCAAATACCTAGTGTATAATATTACCCTTAACACAATGATCACAGTCTGGTTTGAGTCTGCAAATTTTTTTTAGACATTTAACTTCTATAATTAGAAAGTCAAGAACTGATAAAATCTTTAAAGATAGGCAAAGAAACAATGCCTGTACAGATCAATTTGGGTCCATATAAATTACCACAGCCTCAGAGTGAGTTATTCTTTATCTTGTAGAGTACCTGGAAGTAACTTCTTTTATTCTTTTAGTAAATTTTTGCAGTTCGTATACTTATGTTATAGCATAATATAAAATAAAAGATATAATAGTGTTAGAATTTTTAGTTCTATGCAAATAATTGAATAGGTAAACTTAAATAAAACTGTTTCCTTGGTCAGATAGTTACAGTCAATACCTTGATTTTGATAAACTCTCTAGAGGGATTTCTTTGTGACCATCTTTGTTGCTAAGTATTAGACAAAACAAGTTGCCAAAACTCATCCTATGCTTGTGGGAGATGATGCTAAAGACTATAGTTATCAGTCATTTTGCTTACTGCATTCGGGGCTGCATCCAAGAAAGTTCTTCTTTACAGATTGGCTTCAATCTTGTCCTAACTCTTACTTTTGCCTGTGCAACGAAGCTGTCTCTTGAATCTTTCCCTTGGCATTTCAAGCTGTCACCTTGATATCCTGATCTTAATCTATAGAGTAATTCAAAACCTGAGAATCCAAGCATGCTCAAAAACTCTCTGGGAACCTGAAATAAAACTTAGAAAAGAGCGTGTATCTGAAATATTTGGATTCTCATAACTTGGCTAGAGCCATATATATTCTTACTTCAAAGGAATATCCTGAAAGTAAAGGACCTCAAGGATGTGTACTGCTATGCAAATTTAGACACCTACAGTTAATAGTTAAAATACCCAATAAACTCCTGCTAAAGTCAATGTAAAGAAACAGCTTCCTGAAGAAAGTGCTTCAGATTGCCTTTACTGATCTTCTGCTCTTTTTAGTGTGCCATATTCTGCTCTGTTGAGCACAAAGAAGATAGGAGGTGAACTGAGTAACCTTGCATGACATCCAGATAGTATCCATCTCCTTGTTTTATAGCCAGATATATCACAGGGTTGAGAGGTGATGAAAACATGAGTTATTAAAGCCAAACAATTTGCAGAAGAAGTAAAACAGGGTTTCTGTTTCACCACTGACACAAGAGTGCAAGTGTTGTGTTGTAGTTTAGTGTGAGCAAGAAATACAGATGTTTTCCTGCAGACCCTTCCTGGCCCAGCTGCCTGGTCCTAGCAGGGGAGACAAAGCATCAGAGCTGCTTTAGTGTTCTCATCACTGGTGCAACTTCAGCTCATACAGGGTTCAGCTCGTGGAAATATGACAGTCACTGAACTACTGGGATATGTTGATAGAATCAATATCATAATTTCCAGGGAATGTTTATTAGGAATTTTTATGTCATCAATTTCTAATTGTCATTCTTTTCTGATTTTTTTTTCTTTTTTTTTTTTAGTGTTTTCCTTAAAGGCAGAAAACTAATTTGCCACAGTGGGACTCTAACAATGGCAGTCCTGGAAACGCAGTATCTCATGCGCTCTCAGTAAATTTGCAAATGTCACCAAGGCATCAATATGCTTGAGGACACGGCTACCCCTTGGACAGGCATAAATAGGCTAGAAGAATCGCTTGTCAGGAACTTCATGAATTCTGCATATGGAATTGCATTGATACAGGATGGAGACTGTGCAGTTAGGGTGCAGCGTTGCTCAAAAACCCTGCGTGTCCTGGGGAACAGCTGGCACTGATGAATGCTGCAGCATCCTTGACAGCAGTAATAGGAACATGGTCAGTATATTGAGGTAGCAATTACTTCCCTTTACCTGGTGCTTGTTAGACCACATCTGGAATAGTGAATCCAGTTTTGGACTCCTCAGGGCAAGTAGGGTGTTGATGAAGTTGATGAAGTTTATAGGAATAGATCCTGTGAAGAATTAAGTGAGATTAAGGGCAAGGACTTTTTTAATCTTGACAAAAGGCTTGTAAAGGACCAAATAGCAGCCTTAAAATACCTAAGAGGAGGCTACCAAGAAGGTAGAGCAAAGATTTTTATGAAAGGGCATAGTAGGGAAGTAACAGGCAGTGGTTATATATTAAAAGTAGATGTATATGTGTAGACATACACATCACGCATACACAGCCATATATATATATATAAATCACACATATATATACACATATTTGTATATGTGGTCCTTGGTAGAAGAATGAAAAACAATAGGCATAAGTTGAGCCAGGACTGGCTTTGACTGTAAACAAAGAGTAACTTTTTCCCCATGAGGGCAGTCAGGCAGTGGAGCGGGCTGCCCAGGGAGGCTGTGCTTGGAGCTTTTACAAATCTGACAGCACACAGCCCTGAGTAACCTGGTGAATTTAGTGTTGGCCCTGCTTTAAGCAGGGTTTTGATTTAGAGACCTCTGGAGGACCCAACTTGAACGTTTGTATGATTCCATAATCCTATCAATCACTCTGCTTTTCTACGATTCTTCCCCTCACAACAAAACTAAACCACATTGTGCCATTCTCACATGAAAAGGCACAAAGTCCAAATCTGTCCAAACAGACATCCTATGCATTGGTAACAAGAGAGACAGTGTGATGTCCAGATAGCTTGTTCTAAACCCACCTTGTGCTGGACGTAGGACATAACCTTTAATTATCCGAGTTTGTGGACACTATCAGGGTAGATCCTGTGCAAGAATTATCAAGTTTAGGAAATGTGGAATTAGATATAAGCAGCATTTTTACTATCCATTACTTTAGCACTGATTGCATGACTGTATGTTTGAAGAAAGAAGCTTGGCTATGATATTGTACAA
Organism: Serilophus lunatus; assembly: GCA_013399895.1. Classification (NCBI taxonomy): domain Eukaryota; kingdom Metazoa; phylum Chordata; class Aves; order Passeriformes; family Eurylaimidae; genus Serilophus; species Serilophus lunatus. The sequence goes on along the minus strand of VXBA01003629.1, from coordinate 237,852 downwards.
CTCCTTTCATGCTGGAAGATACAGCATGGTCAAGAACCCATAAGGATATTATAAAAATGTTGATGAGTAATTGCACACCAAATTCTGAGAAAGTGGAAGTTCTGCTGATTGCCAAAGACAGGCAGACCTCATGTTTCATTTTAGGGTGTTAAAAATATAACGTATTTAATTTACAAAAGGAAATTGAAGTAACAATGGCATTATCCCCACTTTGCATCCTTCCAGTTTTGATCCATGTATCTTACTAATTTTCTTTTTAACACATTAGTTCATACTTTATGGGACATAAATGTCACCAGCTATGTGGCTGGAGGTTTTTCGCTAGATTATTTGTAATTTATGACAGAATTGAAAATATTTTGTTTTAATATGGAACTAGATGAAAGATATTTGAAATATTAAACTATCCAAATAATACATAACACTCAGCAATCTTGAAAAGAGAATGCGAGAAATAATAAATAATATTTGCAGCATAACAAGAAAAATAATAAAGTACCTTAAAGCACCTTAACTCCTCCAACAAAATTTTTAAAGTATCAAGAAGCTTGCATAGTCTGTATGTGTTCAGATGTATGCAACCTGACTTTATGATGAATTATCACAATTATATTATTGGAAATCTTGGTTATTGCTATGCTAAAAGGATTTAAAAAGGAGTAATTGCTCATACTTAATGAACAGTCAGATTTTAAAAAGAAGTGATTTCTGATGGACTCTATTTTACAAAATTGCCAGATGTCACCATCATGATTAAATGTATCTTACTAAGTTAGACTAAGCCAGCAATAGCAAGAAAATACTTTATCAATTCCTCCTGCCAAGGCACTTATAACCTTGGCAAGACCATTAAAATCCAATAAATATATACTAATGGAAACCTCAAAAAAATTATCATTAATTAGCAAGATAGAGAACATCTTGCAGACATCTTCCTATGGACACAGTCATCTCCTATCTACATTATAGAATCCATACTCTGGCAGAGACGAGGCGGTACCTTCAAGAAATACCAAAAGGGAGAACTTAAGCTTGTGCTGTGACTTAAAAATGGTCAAGGCAACCATTCAAATCTCCAGCTAGTTGCAAATAGCCTAGACCATATTTATATACTACATTTGCTCCCTTGATAACACTCCCTAGGATGCTCTTCCACTCTAGAATCAGGTAGGACTTCAAGCCTCACCCAAGACTACAGAATAGTGAGACCTACAGGTAAACTGCAATATTGTCATCTAGTAATAGAAAAGTGATAGCATCACTCGCTATCTTGGTTTTTTTCAGGTCTTCTGTCAAACTGTCCATCTTGGTGATATTTTCTTCCACCTAGATTTCTCCATAATACTCAAAAACTACTTTGTGGGGTGTTTTTGCCTTTTCTATCTGACATAATTTAGCCACAAGCAGCAAGTCATACCCCACCCAACTCGTTACCCAACCCACTCACTTCACAGTGGAATGGGGAGAGAATCAGAAAGGTGAAAGTGAGAAATCTTGTGGGTTGAGATAAAGACAGTTTAATGGGGAAAGCAGAAGCCATGCCAACAAACAAAGCAAAACAAGGAGTTAATTCACCACTTCCCATGAACAGGCAGGTGTTCAGCCATTTCCAGGAAAACAGGGCTCCATTATATGTAATGGTGACACAGAAAGACAAATGCTATCACTCCAAACTTTCCATCCTTCCTTCTTCTTCTTCCCCCAGCTCTATATGCTGAGCATGACACCTATGATCTGGGATCTCTTGGGTCACTTGGGATCAGCTGTCCCAGCTGCATCACCTTCCAACTCCTTGTGCACTCACAGCCTCCTCACTAGAGCAGAAAATGCCTTTGCTCTGTGTAATTGCTGCTCATTGATGATGACAATATCTCTGTGTTATCAACACTGTTTTCAGCAGAAATTAGAAAAAAATTAAAGTCCCATACTATCCAATAAAAATACTAAATCTATGCCAGCCAAAATCATCATGTCTCAATATATAAATTGAGGACAAATGGAAGAAGTTCAGAAACACAAATACTCAAGAGGGACCTAAAGTGGTCAGGATCACATAAATAATTCTGTGTAGTTTGAATATTGGTTTCAAGATCCTGTTGAGATTTTCATTTTAATACACTTGTTGCAGAGAAAGAAACCCACATATTTATGCTCCTCCTTATCCCTCCTACTTCTATTCTACACCAGCATAGAGTTCTCTGTGATCTTAAAAAATATATATTTCCTACCTTGCGATAACCAGTTCCTAGCACTATAGTCAAATCTCTTGGGAAATACTTTGCCCTTTAGGAGGACAGCAGATGGCACTACAGTCACTTTTTCCAAAAACGAGATACTAGTCTGAAAAGTGGCAATCCCATTTCATTACTGTATTTTACAGATGCTGATCAATCATCAAAGATTATTCTATGTAACGTGCCAGATCTCAGGCCTGAATTCAGAAGATGGAGTCCCAGTAATGCTGAGCCATGTCCTGAGACAAAGAGAAATGTGAAAAAAATGCAAACACATATGGACTACTAAAGGCCATTGAGATCAATTATATGTATGGATTGAAGGAGAAAATTGGTTCTTTCAGATGGGACTTTTTTACACTTTTGAACAAAATGAAATAGGTTTGTGTGTATGTGTGTGTGTCAGCCAGCGGTGCCTGTTAATTTTCATATATTTATGTCTTGTTGGAAGACTTTGAGCAAAAGATATACCAAAAGAATCGTTGTTTAATCATTTTTATCTTGAACAATTATCACTAATGTACCTTATCTAGTACTAAACTTTATGAGGTAAAATTTACCAAAAGTTAATTGCTTCTTTCATATATTTCTGAACAACATACAATCACAAACTTCCTTAATATTTCTGCCAGCACATTAAGAAAATGATTTGTCTTTTTTATTGTAGACATTTAGTGACAGAAATTAGATGAAATGAGACACAATCCTGCCAGAATGAGACACTGTCCTGCACAGATTGGTGAGGCAACGGAACAAATTTCCCAGAGAAGTTGTGGATGCCACATCCCTGGAATTATTCAATGCCAGGTTGGATGGGGCCCTGAGTAACTTCCTTTCCTCTGGCAAAAGCCACTTTCTTCCATCATACCCTTTCAAAATACTTAGAGATGGCACTGTTCTGCTCTGAGCTCACAGCTTTTATGTCATTGTTTTCATGGAGAAGATTGTTACAAATAATCATTCCTGGCAGTAGAGACTGGAGCCATAATTTAGCAAAAGAAATATAGAGGATGAGATGTAGCTGTTGTGAGTGGGAGATATATGACAACAAAGAAGAATGGCCATCTATTTATCAGTATCTTAAATAAAGAATAGTGGTTCCTCTTTGGTATTTGAACTGTCAGAGTTCTCTTTCTAGAGTTGTGCGTATAAAAGAGGAGGTAACACAGCTCAGTTGAGCAACAACAATGCTGAATCAGCTGATCATCAAACCAAGAATAAACTCATGTTTTTTCATTGCTTTTTGCATCAAAATGGACCCATAGCTGCATAAACTGTCTTCAACATTCTTACTTGGTGACTTGAGCTGTGTTTCACTTATACAAATGTTAGTGTAAGGCTTCTACTCTGCACAGTGACTCATCAAGCTGAAGCTGGGGTGCTGCCTGTCCTCACTGATACACTCGGGTCAAACCAGTGTCTGCCAGAAAAAGCCCAGCAGCTGCAGCTTAACTTGAGGCTTCAGGCCTTTCTGGGATCAGGATGATGCAGCACTGGGTTCACTATTTCCAGGAGCCTAACCAACAAAATTAAACGTTTGCAGTAACCAAGGGTTACTAAGATGCTGCAGCTCCAATGCAAGACAACTTTCCTATTTGCTGGCTTTATTCACTGCCCAATGAAACTCCTGAGAAGCTGATACTTGTCTATTTTTGGGAAACAGAAGCTAACTTTCAACTAGAATAATAACAGAAATACAGTGATCATTTTTGTGAGTTCTTGTTTTAACTAGCTTTTAACTGATTAAGTCAATTTTCCAAACTTGTCCAATACAATTAGAACACGCTGACAGTGCCAAGCTGGTTCTCTCATCTCTTCCCAGCTTCTCCAAGAAGCATAGTGAAATAATCTGAAAACCAGCCACACAGACAGCTGTGAGTGCTGCTTGGATGTGACAGCTTTCAGCATGTGGAAAGCTGATCAAAACTCTTTCCTGGCAGTTCTTGAGAACTTGTGAACAGTCTCATGCTGACCACTTAGTCTGCTCTAAACTGTACCAGGCTGAGAACCACATGATTTTGGCTGAAAATTGTGGTAAAACTAACAGATTTGTAACATAAAGCAATTTTGCAATGTGTAACAGATAATCTAGTTCAAACTTTGAAATTTAAAGAAAAAATATTCTTACTGAACTTTAGCTTAATTTTATTTGTTACACTAATATCAACTTAAAAAGGCTTCATCATATAAAAATAACATCTAGTGGGCATAGGTATATTTTCAAGAAAAGAAGCTCAAATGTCTACCAAAATATTATCTGATTCACATTGGATGTCAAATGCTTTGAGATCGGGGAGGGAAGGCTTTCCAGCCATCTCATTCAGCTTAAACTTTGCTTGTGTATTATACAGAGAGCTACAGAATGCTCAGCTGACCCAAATGAAATCTCTGTATTTGTTTTAATATGCAGAAGATGTTCAATTTCTGCTCAAAAATGGCATACACCCTCTCATTTTTACATCTCTACCACATGGAAAGCTATATATCAATGGAGAGTGAACACAACATTGTGGGTCCAGGTGCAGTTTTGCACATAGTAGAGGCACTTTGGTAAATTTTGCTATAATGGTTTCAGAGAACAACTATGGACACAGTAATCTAAGCAAAATTGCATGGCCAAATTGGGGACAAACATTCCTCCTTTTTATATGCGCAAAAATAAAACTACTTAGAAACAAGATGAACACTCGCCTTGAAAATATCATCTTTATAACTCTATCTTAGAGAGAGGTTGTTTGGAACTTGCCTAAACTTTTCAAGTTTTTATTTTTTCTTACTCCATTTAAAAGGCTGCTCCACATGCAGTTCATTGGCTTGTTGAGGAGTCTGGATGTAGGAGGAGAAAATTATTGAAGTGTTAGTTTTCTGACTTTAATTCTCCAAATGCATGTGGTTAAGTCTCTTGAGTGAAATAAACACATTGATGGAGGAAATAGATAAAATCTTCAACATTTTCTCTGTTAATTCTACACTCTCGAAATCCAACAGCTTTACATTTCTCAAGAAAAACTTACACTGGATAAATTACAACTTTTCTAAACATGTTGAGTGATAGCAATGATTTATTTGTAATACACAAAGAAGTTATTGTCGTTTTGTGATTCTAAGGGATTGAGCCATCAGAGCAGTGCTGATCTATGTCTGCCATAAACCAGACAGCTTTATTACATCAGAGATTCAGTTCTGCAGCTGTGTTTAGAGGCAATTCTATTTAAAATGTGCCTATATCTCCCAAGGCCAAGACCAGCATATTTGTTTACTTTCTTGCTCATTTTGCCAGCCACATTGCACCTATCCTTGGCTCTGGAATCTGCCAAATAATGATTTTGGAGCTTTCTGCTTGAGAGACATTTATGACTGTAAACTAACTTCAAAGATTTGATTAATTAAGTGATCATTTCAAAATTACTTTTGACTCAAGAATTTGTGATGAGGCGAATTTATTAGTTAATCATTCTGGGACAGCCACCTTGCCCAAAGGGATATCTGAAGTAGCCAAAAATCATCAGTCTGTTCTTTAGCTGTTGGAGGGTCTTTTGGCTTAAAGGGTGATTTTTTTATTTGAAACACCGAACAGCTGTCTATGTATTGACAAACTCATAAAGGCAGCACATACTGGAAAGAGAAAGTTGATTTAAAAACAAGGGACAAATTTCCCCTTGTGTTTACCTCTCGTTGCAGATGTAGTACAAGCACCTAGTCTGGGCATTACAGCTGACTGAGTCAAGTTTGCACTTACAAATACACCAGTCCCAAGGACGCACATCATGAACAAAGTAACATTTCTAGGATGATGTGCTGAGGCAGTTACAGGTCTCCCAAAACTAATAGACTTACATCAGCAGACATTAATCAAGAATATGGACCTTATCCTAAAATTGATGTTGTATATTTTGTTTTTATCTGTACCCAATTCAGAGTCCAGGTGAGGTGACACTAAAGTTCTCCTCAGGACATGGATATATATTCAGTAAACATGAATGTTTAATACAGCTCATAAAAGAGCTCTTACAGTGATTATGAAGATAATAATACATCTAAACATACATTCAGAAAACCTGGTGTTAAATGCAACCAGTGTCTCCACTCTGCACCATCTGGCTCCTCTGTTGTTGAAAGCTGTAAACTAAACAATGAACCAGGACTAAAGATTACCAGTTAAATAGTGGCTTTTAGGCCTAAACCAGCAGCTTTAATCCAGCTCAGATCAGGTATCCTCTTCAAAATATCTCTTCTGCAAACTGACAAAGAGATTTAGTCCAGTTTCTATTTGGAAGAAAATGGAAATGCAAAAGATAAACTCATATAAAAATTTATTACTATTTTTTCTTAGAAAGAGAGGCAATCCCAATATTTAATGAATTTCCTCATCAAAGTACTTAAAAAGCTAATGAATATTACAAGTAAGATTCAATGAAAGAATGAAAATAGAAGTAGGAGTTGTTAAGGGAAGTTCACTAAGAGAGAAAAAAATGTCGAAGTTCCCAAAATTAAGCAGGTGCAAATTAAATAGAATCATCCTGGGAAAAGGAAATCAAAATGAAAATTAAAAATGCTTACAGAATATATTTAGTTACATTAAAAAGACTAAAAGGCTGTCAGAATAAACAAAATAAAGACAAGCTGAAGGCATTGGTGAAAAATTCAGACAAACTGACACTGCAGTGTCTAAAAAATAGAAGGGAGAAGAAGGGGAAGAATTCCATAAAGAACTGAAAAAGGAAAAAACTCTTCTAATCCCATCTTTTTGTTCAATAAAAATGGCAAATCTGATTGAATTGCAAAAAGAGGAATAAACAAATAAATTGAAAAAAGTCGTTACTAAATTTTTAATGATTATAAAAATTTCCAAGACATTAGTAAAATATGAGACATAATCTGCTACATTTAAACTATTTTCAAATTATCATACTCAGTATACATTATAGGCAGGAGTTCTAATTGAGACTGCTTACAAATCTCTAGCGTTGGATGTGAAATTTTGATAATCCTCACAACTTTTTGGAGCATAACAAAAGGCTCAACACATATTGGTGTTTCGCAGTTATTTAAAAGTGCCAAGCAGGACAATGTGGCTAGTTTTAAACTTATCAAACATAAGGAAAATGGAAAATGGATTTAGACTATGAAGAATAAATGATTGGTAGCTGTCAGGATTTCATAGAGACTGTGGTGTCAGAAAGACATTTTTCAGCTGATTTTGTTATTTTTGTTAAGAAAGATGTATCTGTGTAAGCATTTTTTATAAGGTCAGGATTCAAACTTTGCAACAAATCAGCATCCAGACTCATTTAATGGTTTTCATCTCACACTTGTGCACAATCTGGATTTCTCACAGACTGATGTTACTGGAGGATGCTTAGGACTGGTTTCTGCTATACCCACATGTACCGGCCACGTTGGGGTTTCAGTGGACGTTAAAACTAGCCTTAAGCAAAACCACTAAAATGCTTGTAGTGTACCTGACAGGTCATCAGAGCTGTAACTTCTGTAGCTTCACTCCTTTTGCAGCAAACCCCTTGATAATGGAGAAGTATAAAAGATAGCAAAAATAACTACTCAAAAAGGAATAATTTTTGGTATTGAGTCTTCGATGGGATATCCACAACTGTATACACAGTTTAATGGGAATTAAGTCCTCAGTGAACAGATTAAAAAAAAACTAAGCAAGAAGAGAAGTTACAAAGACAAAAAGTTGCCAAAAAAGGGTTTCCTCTGGGATTTTAGAGAGACTGTTTCTGCATCCGTCGTTGTTCAATGTGTTCAGTAAATAATTGCAAAATCATAGACCATAAATAGAAAGAAAACTTATGAAAGACTAAAATACTGACAAAAGGCAACTAGACAGTGCAGTCTGGATAATTCAGTAAATTGGACTCAATCAATCAAAATGGATTTCCATGCAAGAAAATTGAAGGGCATATATGTAGGAAGACAGTGCAGTCATGTCTGTTGAATGCAGTAATACAGCCCAGAAAGCTGTGGCTCTGAAGTCAGCTAGAAAGAGAAGTTGAGAGGTTACCACAGATGATTAAATGCTAAATGCTGACTGAAATGAAAACGTACTATTCACAAAGTGATTGAATTGTAAGTTTGCATCTTGAAACTGTAGCTCAGCTAAAATAGGTGCCTAAGTAGAGCAGGATGTCTGCATCATCTCACGTCATGAAACCTTGATCAGACACATGAGGGCAAGAACTGTCCGATGCATTTGTATTACGATTGGCCCAGTGGGATCCTAGCAGAATTGGGGACTTCCAGCATTATTTTAATACACACTTTGATGGCAAAAATAATAAATTCCATGTGAGAGTCATTAATGTTAATAGCTACAACATAATTTAAGAAATATTTCTTTAAGACTATATCATGCTTCAGCTTTCAGGTGAAAATCCTCTTTCAGATCCCTTGCTTTACAACCTTTCACTTTTTTCTCTTATTCAAAGAGAAGCTTTGCCCATACAAACCACTATAAACCCACTGAAACAGAACACAGAATATATTCAAATCTGAAGAATTTCCTTTGAAGGAAAGCAAGGATTAGACCAGCCTTTAGAGACAAAAGTTTAGATAGAAGTAACTTAATTGCTAATTCTCAAAAGTTCGCCTTTTCCTAGATACTATTCTTATGATCCCTATAAATTCAATCTTTAGGTTATTTTGCTGTTATTACTTTGTTGGGTGCTTTATTTTTCATGTTTGTTTCTGACCATACTGCAAATATGTATTACCACACTAAAAGGCATAAACTCCTGTTGAAGCCTGATGGCTTCTCATCTGAAGCACACCAAAACACCAACTTAAAACCCCTCAAACAAACAAAACAAAACAAAAAACCCACAAACAAACAAAGAAAAAAAAACCCACCCAAAAACCTTTTAGAGGATCCAAAAGGCTACAGAAGGAAAAAAGTAAGATCCTCCAATTATTTAATGAAACAATGCAGTACCAAAAGGGTTCTCTACAAGAAAGATGGAGAGGGACTTTTACATGTATTAATTAGACAAGGAATAGTGACTTTAAACTGAAGGAGGGCAGGTTTATCTTGTATGTGTGGTGAGGCACTTGAGCAGGCTACTCAGAGAAGTTGTGGATGTCCCGTCCTTGGAATTGTTCAAGGCTAGGTTGGACGAGTCCTTGAGCAACTTGGTCTAGTGGAAGGTGCCCCTGCCCATGACAGGAGAGTTGGTATTAGATGAACTTTAAGCTCCCTTCCAACCCAAACCACTCTATGAAGTAAACAGAGGTGGATAGGATGCAAGACTCATCTGGGCAACAGGAGTTTCACCACCACTTGCAGGAAGGAACAGAAATCATCTTCCAGTTTTGCTGAGGTTATGAAGAAGCTTTACAGTCCTTACAACCACTATTCCAGACTCAGTTCTGTAATAGCAAAAGTGGTTCCTCAGTAGTGCCTGCTCAATCAACTAAGTTCCAGATGTGCTCTATGTCAAAAACGCAAGTGCAAAGGTCACTTAATTTCATTATGATGTGGTGTCTGGAAAATCCCAGTTTGAATGCCCAGTGGAATTTTAATGCAAGATGTGCACCTGTCAGGTCTGTGTGCAACTGCTTAGTAAAGCTGACCAGTCAAAAACATACCTTTAAATATAGACACAAATTAAGCTCTGTCTGTTTTATTCCAAAGAGGATATCAAAATGAACAAGTAAACAAATCAGATAATTTGTATTATTTCTTACTGATTTAAGCAACATCATGAAATCCTGGCCAAGAAATAAGGCACCATAAAAATCTTACACTGGTAAAATAAAAAAGGCAAATCACAAGCATAAGCCACTCATTAATGTTAATAAAAGATTACCCTATGCCAAGAAACAGTACAACCTCTCTGTTTCTGGTTAATGCTGTTCTCTAATTGCATTTTATCTCTTGGAATAAAAAAGACACACTTTCTTATAAACTCAGAAATGGTGAAGGAAACACAAAAAATTGCAGCAAAAATAAGCAAAAGTAGACATAAATAAAAGTGATGTACTGAAGCATCTGTGAAATAATCCAAGCTTTGTCAGAAGCCTTTGAAGCAAACTAGCAGCAGTTAGAGAGGTTTTTCTCATGAAAGTGTGCAAAATGAATTTATGGACGAACAAAGATGGCACAGATGGTTCGGGCTCTCAGTATGCCAGCTTCCTTCTTATTATGCAGCAGTAAACCTCAACTTTCACAGAAACTCTACTCTGATAAAAAAGCTTGGTGGACAGACTTACATGCTATTCTGAAATGTGTTAATACTGAGAGATACACATGACTATATACTTAAATGTTTGAATCATCTTCTTTCATTCCTCCTCCCAGTGTGAAAAAAACTGGGAAAACATAATATTGAGATTATGTAAGGTTAACTACTGCCTTGGACACAGGATTAATTGATAATATTTCAAGAAATTTTATTTTTTATGACTGGCAAAACTCAAAGATTAATTTCAGTGAATGTATGTGGATAAAAAAAGTGCCCAAGGTAACAGTATTTTGAGCTAATACTCCCTGATGTTAAAGTGGTAGGTTTTTAAAAATTCAAGTATCTGAAATCACTCAAAGATAGCACTGAGTAACTAATTTATGCTAAAGATCTATTTTGTATTTAAAGTCAATATATGAAGCAATAGTCAAAAAACTCCTTACCAAACTGAACATTGCAATAAAATCACAATACTAAAAGAAGAGTTTCCAAGCCACAAAATGGACACTAATGCAGTGAGAGATTCATCACTCCTCAGTCACTGATTTTCATCCAATTACTTTGTTTTATAGACTGCTTTCTAACATGAATTGAATTACTTTTAGTTTCGTTTCATGGAGAAAAAATGGTGCCTTTCTATTAGCCACAGAAAGTGTTCAGAATTTATGAGAATTTACTCCAAGTAATGAAGCAATATAATTAACAGTTTCTAAGAAGAAGACAGTAAAGCACGATTGCATTTTTTCTACTCTCTATTGCTTTCAAATTATTTACTTAGACTTTAGGAATAAGTGCATATGGCTTCATAAATTAAAAAATAAAATAAAGTGTATATCATTAATGGTTTTCAGAAGATTTTTTTTAAAGCTGCTTTTTTACTGTGAAATCACTGCAGAAGTCTTCTTTTTTAAGAAACAAAGCACCTACCCAGTCTTTTGGTTCACTAATATCTGAGTGGGTCCATTAATCCTCAGAAGATGCCTTTCCTAGATATTCTGTATTCAATACAAAGCTTAACTACTGACCAAAAAGGCAAATTCCACTCATTTAGAGGACAAATGCACTTTTTGTTTTCATGAAGTTGTAATAGGAGTGAAATTAGAGGATAGTTAGTGAAACTGTCCATTTAGTTACTTATACTCTCTGTAGAAGGCAATCAAAGGAGATAACATGCGGGTAGCTTGTTTAGAAAGACTTTGTTAAAGTTTTTCCTTAGTGTTTTTCTTCTTTCTCATGATGAGATATAAAAAATGATGGGGCTTCTCCCTACAATAGAATTTCTTCCTTAATGTATGGATAATGTTTCAACTAATGTATACCTCAAGGGATGGCTATAGACAGCTATGAGGACACTTAAGAAAGGGTAATATTTATAGAACAAGCTAAATATAGATGCATTCATAATGCTAAGAACTTAATTAATGCTTAAAAATAACTCACCATGACCCTGATTTCAGCATATGGTATCAATTAATCACTAGCTGTTAACAGATAGTCATCATTCTGAGAACAAAGTTAAAATCCCAGCACTTCTTTTGTTTTTTCCTTTTGAAATATGGGTCAAAAATTCAGCATGTCTACCAAACCTGTTCTATTTTGCAGCACAAGTTTCTCTCAGTCCCCCAGACAGAATTAAGAAAATGTTAGTCATCATAAGATATTACAACCCTCAAAATAAAAAAAATACATGTTAATTTCCTGAATATTCACTCATACAATTATAATTGCTTTTATATCTCCTAAACAAAAAACAAACAAAAACCCAAACCAAAAAAAAAAAAAACCACAAAAATTATTTGAATTACCTAAGACACACTGAATTTTAAGTGACTAATTCCTATTTTAAATATATGCTGTAACAAAAACCTGATCTGCTATTTTCTTGGGTTTTATTGTCTTGCAGATACACCTAGAGAATTACTTCAATGATGTGTGAGTAAATACTAAGAAAAGTCTCTATGACTGGTCATCAAACTTTTAGATGTTCCTGGAATTCCCATTTCTACTGATCTCTGTTAAACCCTCACACATGATCTATTTTCCCAATATAATTATCTGCTCTAAAAAAGCTATTAAATAGTAGTCTAGGGGAAGAATGAGTGGGAAGAGAATTAGCACCATGAGGGAGAACCTTATCTATCTATTATACTGATACTACCTTTTTTTTTTTCCTTTTTCTGAAAAAAAAAAAAAGTCTAATTCGAGCAACCACGTTGTTCTAAATTTACCATTATTTTCTTTTGCACATAACTCTTTTCATAAATCTATTTCATTGCATGTTTCTTGGGACAGGGATTCTATATTCTAATAACAAATTATTCTCAGTTTGTAGGCAATAACAATAAACCTGCATTTTTACTCAAACAACTGTCATGGGTGCAGTCCCTTAAAATTTATATTAACTTTATTTTCATCAGGTACTTATATGGGTTCTGTGAGAAAGTACAGAATTGCATGTATTAATTATAGCTGTGTACAAACATTCATATAAAAAGCCATATATATGCAAACTAAGATGAAATAATTAAAAAATTGTAAAAAGTTTGGGTGACTCAAGACTACCTCCCTTTGTACTCTTTCTATGGCAATTTTCCTGTAATAAAAAATATTGATTCTCCCTTTCTTACATATAATGCAGTTCAGAGTTTTGGCATGAGAAAGAGCTCCAAACAGCCATTCTACATGTCTCTAAAACATCTTCTTTGATGTATCTACTATATTTTGCTTTTGACTTTCAACAGAATTAATCTGAAATCCGTGACAGTTTGACATTCAAGGTGAAAACTAAGGTGATACCCTTAGTCATGTTTATGATTTACTCCTTCTCCTGTCTAAGACTTCATAGCATTGTGAATCACAGCATGCTGATGTTGTTGGTTTTGTATATACATATTCAGTTTTGTGACAACTGACTGATACACAAAAATTGAGAAGAACAAATGGAAAACCTAAGCTAGTTTTTCTGATGTGGAATTATGTTGGCTTTTTCTTTTTAAAACACTACATAATTTGCAGTGACAATATATATAATAACTCAGTAGTAAGGTATCAATTTGTCATAATATCAGTGAATCAACTAAGACATACCTTAGGGAATCCTGAAATTTAACTAGTTATCTTGCATTAAGCAAAGAGAAAGAATCCAGCTTTTAATATCTTAATTCAATATTTATTGCAGTTGTGTCTACTCTTAACAACTCCGTAAATTGTCTATTGCAAATAGTAAAGTTGGGCTGCATGGATAAAATTGCATTTGTACTTTTTTAGCAGTTTTAATTGTGTAGGTAGAAAACTATAGCAATTAATCATTGTAATGGATTAACCTTGGCTGGACGTCAGGTGCCCACAGTCTCTTTAATCCCTTTTTCCCTCCCAAAAGTCAGGCAGGGGAAAAGAATACGATGGCAGACAGTGGGTTAAGATAAGGCAGTTTACTAAAGCAAAAATTAAAGCAAAGCAAAGCGAAGCCCGCGCGAAAGCAAAACACTAATCTAATCTCTACTTCCCATCCGCGGCGATGACCGGCCACATCCAAAGAAGTAGGGCTTCAACGCGTGTAGTGGCTCTCTTGGTGAGCCACCATGGGAGACTGTGCATGCCCCGCCCCTTCCTGCTTCTCCCCCAGCTTTATATCTGAGCTGACGTCATATGGTATGGAATATTCCTTTGGTCAGTTTGGGTCAGCTGGCCCACTTGTGTCCCCTCCCAAAATCCTGCCGTCGGTTGGGGAAGGGACACTACAGTCCCAGTGCTGTGCTCAGCAGTAGCCAAAACACTGGCGTATTATCAGCACCACGCCAGCCACCAATGCACAGCACAGCACTGAGAGAGCTGCTGCATGGGAAATGGGCTCCATCTCAGACAGACCCAATACAATCATGCATGCAGTCACTCAGTATAAAATGTTTGGAAACTGTTGACTTCCTTCCCGATGTCTTAATTAAAGGGTTGAAATATCTCCTGATTTCTAGTCCTAGATTTTAGCTTTGGTAGGTAATTCAAGTATTATTGAGAATATATCAGTGTACTTGGAAATATACTGCATGGCAGAATTATACCTTCAGGGTTTCAAAATGACCAATGACCACCTTAATCATCTGCCTTGATCTTATTTAAGACCACGGTCACCATCAGTCTTAACTGGTCATCCTAATTTTCCCATCTTTAGGTCACTATTTCAAAGCTATGAACTGGGTATTGCAAAACCTAAATTTAACTTAAATTTAAATTAAAATTTAAATTTACTTAAAATGTGATCTTCTTTTTTTCAACCTTTGTATTTTTTGATTCTTATTCTCTTTCAATTAAAATGTTTCCTGAAACAAATATAGTTTAGAAGGCATATTTGACCAGAGAGATGCTTCTATCTGTGATTACATTGGTACATTAGTTACAGGGTAAAGATCTTAGTTAAAAGATTCCTGAAACCTCCACTTGTAACACGATTTCTAATAATGCGGAAAAAGCCAGGATTCCACCTAAATCAGCTGCTTCCACTTAGTGCAAATATAATTTCATTTATATAATTTTCTATTTCTAAGGTTTATCAGCTAGACCCAAGGGGATGGCTGAAATCTCACAAGGTTTCCAATATTCTTTCTCTTGCCTGCAGCAGTTTTGGATTTCCTGTTTATTTCGATAAAACTTTTGCCTCTTGCCTCTGACATTACGTCTCATGTTATTCCAGTCATCTGACTGCAAATGTATGCACCACTGGAGGTGTGGTTTGAGGACTAAGTGGGTGTCACAGGCTGTCTGCACTGCAATTAGTGTTTTCTCTTGCTGCTGAATTTCCATTGACTTTCAGCTTTTCTCTTGCTTCTTGTTTCCGTGGGAAGGCAGAAGTTTACAGATGGCAGACAATACTGCAGATAATTCAGATCACAGAACTTACAATTTCTAGAGCCTTCAAAATTCCCACTATTCCTGAAGCATGCTTTCTACCCAATCACTGGGAGAGAACAGGATGTGTAGACTCGCTGCCTTGAAAAGGTCTCTGTGACATAATTCAAAGAATTCTTTTTACAAATTCACTACAGTCAGCTTGCAATTTAGCCTTGATCCAACTTTAACAACTAGCTAGGTGTCTAAATGCTCCCTTTTTGAATGTAGCCTGGCTATAATAATTTTCCTGTTAGTATAAATATTTTGCTGAAAGATACCATCTAATATCAAAAAATCAAATGCCAGTTCCACTCTGGGCTTGTCTTGTTGGATATGCAAACAAAAAGTAGATGAATTATCAGTAGAAAGGTGTTTTATTCTAGTGTGCTCTCCCTCTGTTTCTGATAAAATAACAAGCTACACTTACTTGCTTAAATTTCATTAAATTGAATCAATGGAAGGCAAGCTGCCCTCATTTAATCATAATGAAGTGCAGGACTTTCAGTGTGGAAACAAGTTCCAGGTCTAATCAATGTGCTGCTGAAAGTGCTGCCCTGGGATAAATGCAGCTCCATGGTGTTCAAAAAGTGAACATTTTTCAAACCCTTCCCTAGTGCAGATAAGGTTGATGGGAATTCTGCCACCACTTTCAACAAGGCCAGAAGTTCACCTTGGGTAAACAGGCTTTCAGTAGAGAATATATTTACAGATCTGTGAGCCTCCTCTTTCTGCTATTACTTTCTCTCCTGACACTGATAAATTACTGTGTGCTTTAAGGTAAGCTGATAGAGAGGGACTCTTTGATACCTTTTATGAGGTAGGTCTTCCACTGAGATTTATGCTTTTGCTCTAACAGTACCTCATGCAGATGAAGCTTATTGCTGAGACTGACTGCCTAGATCTCCTGCACCAGGACCTATGTTAACCATTGCAGGATTTTTTATGGCAGTTTAAGATACGGTACAACACCTTAAATTAAATACAGAAATTCCAGAGAGAACTAAATCACCTTTTTAAAATTAAAAAAATAAAATAGTTTTAAAAAGTCAGTATACTTTCCTAAATTTTTGTTTCACAGAAACTAGTCAGAATTTATGAACACTTCAGATAAAACTCATTTTTTTAAATGTTACTTTTTTAGTTAAAAACCTAAGAATTAATATTTTTTATTGAACCACAAAGGTAAATAGTGTGGTTTTGACATGTTAATTAGTACAAGACATTTCAGAGGGTTGTAAATCATGTAAAAGCAAATTTGTAGTCATAGGAATTTCTATATCTCATATAAAGCACAAAAAATGCTAAATGAAAATTACCGTATACTTTGCAGTGAAATAACAACAATCATTCAGTGATTAAAGGATTGCAATAACCTGATCAGTTTGCATCCTTCTCAGTACTTATGCAAAACTCAAGCTGTCTTTTATTTTTTACTAACTGTATTTTGCATCCAAGCATTTCATGCTAAGGGACTAAAAACATAAAGTTAAAGGTATGTAAAATCCTTTTAACATATTTTGATATCTCTATATTAATTTTTCATCTTGCTACCATTAAGGAAATGGGATGGAGGAACTTTAAAGCTGAGTAAGTCCTTGTATTGGAAAATAATCAAAACAGACAAAATTTCATGAAAGAAATATATGGAAAATACAACTATTATGGCTAAAAACATGTATTACCTGATCACATGCCCTTTGTCTTTAGTAATTATCTTCAGCAAAAGAAGAATTAAGGGATTTTGCCCTGTGGTGTTTGCCATTGATTTTTCAAAACTAGGATTATATGAAAATATTTGGAACTCTCTTTATCCCCTTTTCCCCCTTATCTCCAGGTCCCCTTGAAAACGCGCCTCTGGTTTCAGTATCCCAAATATTAGTGTTCAGACATCTGCACTAGACCAAATCCATAGCAACTAAAGGGTCAGGTGAAATTTAATTAGCACTAATTGCCTTCCATTAACTTGAGACAGAAGGAAATTCGACTGTTTCATCACTGCCTATGAAAGCCTGTTTTCCTGGTATCACTGTTAGCTACCTAAACACAAGATAATGTTTCACATTTTAAGAAAATAGCTGTATGCCTTTCAGCTCACCAGGATGATATCAGAGGCTTTCATGGATTTTATTTGCAAACATATTTTTTGGCACTCTTGTAGGTCTGTTTTCATGTATTTTGTTTTGTGCTGCTGATCGGTAGTTTCATAGGGAAAAAATTAATCTTTTAATATTATTACTCAGGGCTGTTCAAATTCTAAAAGCTACCCCCTCGCACATGCCCAATTGATCTTCAAAGCTTGAAAATAAAGTTTAGTAAAACAAAAAATTCAGTAAGTTATCTATGAAGGATCATAAATAATTCAGTTTCATACTTTGCCTTCCTAACAGAGCTCAGAAAAATGCCAGAAGAAATGGGCTATTCATGCCAAGATGTTAGTGAAATCCCCCATATTATTTGTGAAAAGCCTAATTCTCTTTAAATGTAATGTTTAACATCTACCACACATCCTCTTTTTTTTGTTTTCCCACCTCCTGTGTCTACAGTCAACATTTCCAAAAGTCATAACTAGTGATAATAAATCAGAAAATAAGGCAAATCAGGTAGATACAACCTATTTTTACCCCTTTCTCACGATGCTTATGATAGTTTGAACATAAAGAGTTATAAACCTCTACATCTAAAGATGGTTATTCCGTATGATGCATCCCATCAGGCCAACTGCCTTTGTCCTGCCTGCTTTTTGTGCTGCCCAGGGACTATAGATAATATTGTCCTAAAATCACAACATAATTCAAATCCCAACCAAGAAATGCGCTAGGCACCGTGTAAACAGACTGTCACCTCATCCTGGGTTCAAAAACTAAAAAACTGGTCCAGAAAAAACAGTTACCTTACTGGATAGAGAGAACATAGTAAAGGTGGAAAAAAGAGACTTCTGGTGAAAAATTACACAAAGAAAATGGAGCCCAGTTCTTTCATTTGGATGTATCTGGACATGTTATTGACTTGTTTCTAAGACCACATGGTGAGGGGTTGCATGACATTTTCTCTGTCCAGTCACTTTTTTGTGTTGTGGAGACTTTTCTTAAGGAAAGAATGAAGGCTCTATTTTTGTGCCAGAAAAAGTTTCATTTCAGAAGAGTTATCCTCTTAATCCAGGGAAATCAAGTTGCTTGAAAACAACATTGCACTGGCTATCTACACTCTGGAAAATACTGTCTCTTCTCTCAGGCTACCAGTGATAGAACAAGAGGACACAGTCTTAAGCTGCATCAGGGGAGGTTTAGACTGGATGTTAGGAAAACTTTTTCACAGAAAGAATGATTTCCCATTGGAATGGGCTGCTCTAGGAGGTGGTTGAGTCACCATCCCTGGATACGTTTAAGAAGAGATTGGATGAGGTACTTAGTGCCATGATTTAGGTGGTGGGATGGTGTTGGGCAATAGGTTGGACTGGATGATCTCAGTGGTCTTTCCAACCTTGTTAATTCTGTGATTCTGTGAATTTCAGAGAGGAGACATATGTTAGACAAGGTGTAATAGAAAACTTGTATTACCACCTTAATTAATCATGTTGTCATGTTTGACATTAGAAAAAGCTGAATGTAGATGTCAAATGTGCATTGCATTCCATAATGCAGCTCAATGGTCACTTGTAGAATTTGTCTGCTGTTAAAAATAGATTAACAGCAGGTAGAAATGTAGTATTATTCAGAGTTACTGTAAGAGAGACATTTCATAGGGACTCAGAGATGTGCATTAATTTTTACTAGTAAGCTGAAAATTAATAATGCAAATCATGTATTAATTTGATTAGTAAAATAAGAACCATAAAATAAAATTGATAAAATGTACATATATAGGGCACGAAAACAAATTTTATCGTACAAATAAATAATTATATATTGAAAAAAATCATGACTGACTTTGAGTCTTCTGTTTTCATGATTTCAGGATAAACAGTAATGTTAGATGAAGATTCACACTCTAGAAGGAACCAGTAGATTTCCAGAACCTCAGAGTGCTTTTACCTGTGCCACCTGAGCAGTAAAAAAATACAGTATTTCGAGGCTCCTAAAGGAATATGAAAGAGAAGCACTGAAAAAGATGGAAGTATTCTGGGAACAGCTGAAGGAAAGTAAAAAAGATAAAAGCAGAATATATATAAAAGGCAGTCCTAAAAACAAAACTCCAAAGCCCATGACAAACCCCAAAACCAAAACAAACCAAAATACCACCTTTTACTCCTGTAATATACAAATTAATATTGGAAATTGAAAACATGAAAAATAATTACTCAAAAATTAAAAGACACTTCACGGACACAGAAGAATTTTAACTTTGCATTCCTACAATGTGATGAATTCCACAGTTAAAGTAACTTGCTGGTTTTCACACATGAAGCTTTCATCAGAGCCTGGAAGATCTGAATTTGTTCACAGGGACTGAAATCTACACCTAAGGAATTAAACTGGTGTAAAAATGGGGGCCAAGGGGGAAGGCAAAGGCAGCCTTTATTCTTTAGGTCCAGCCCTTCATCCTTCAGCATAAGAACCTCACAAAACAAATACATTGGCAGCTGGGAGGCCAAGTCTCCTATCAGCACAAATAAAGCTCAGGTCCCAGCTAGCTATAGATCACAAAGGACTGAGAAAGTGGGATAATTAAGAAATGAATACGTAAGCAGTTTGTCTTAAAGGGGGTTTTTTGATCAATAGAATCATGATGCACATGTTAAACATATTATGGATTAACTCTCAAACGTGTGAATTGAACAACCACTATGATTTCAAAAGACAGACATTCTGGTGTGTATCAGTATAATTTATGATGATGTTCAAGATTTCATGGCTTCATTGAATTAGTAGATGAAAAGTTTCCATAATAGACTACTTTTGAGAAATCTTCCATATTTTCAAGCTATTGTTCCATTGGAGTGGATTAAATATGAGATTGGTACAACTGCAGTGCTAGTTTTAGCAGATTTTCTGGGATTTCATATACTTTCATATCTTCAGTAAGCCTTCACTTACTATGACAATAACATAAATCATTAAATATGAAGAAACGAACAATCCAAACAAGATCTATAGAGCCATGCTATTAGATCTCTCTGCATTTTTCCCTTTCAGTTTCCAATCTTCACAACTAAATCCAGGATAAGCAGTTTCAGTCTTCAGGCTGACAGTAGAGACGAAAAAATTGTATCAAGCGACAAACCAGTGCCCTTCATTTCCCTATATTTTTATGGCAATCTGTCTTTTCTGTACTTTGTACATTCTAAAATGTTCCACATCTTATCTTTTAATTCTCTTTCGTATCTCTGATATCAGGCAAGGATCAATTTCTTAGCACTACAGAGTGTTTTGCTGAATATTAGAAATGCTGGGGAGGTGTGTTCTCTAGCTTTGTTGATTGATATAATGAATTTTTGATGTATTAAAGGAGGAAGAACGTTTTGCAGAAGGTATCCAGTACTACTCTTTTTTCTTATTAAGAGGAAAGATTTTTCCTAAGAATTAATCAAAACCGAATCACAGAAATAAATTCCAACCCTTTGAAAAATGAAAGTTGTTAAAGAAGAAAGTTTTACATTTTCCTGTTATTAGTTTTTTCCTTTGACTGTTACCTTTCTTTTCAGATCTCTATCATAGGTTTAATGAAAAGAGTCATGATTTTTCTTTTCTCTTGTGAACATTTTTCCATTCTCTAAGATTCAATCTCTTAGAAAATTGTGGACTAGAAAACTAAATAAAGGCAAAAGAATTTTTTTTGTTTCATTATCTCCTTGCACAGGGAGACATGACTGGGGAATATTTTGAATGACACTTGAAAAGTTGTTGCTGACACAAGAAGACAAATGCAGATAAAATCAAAAATATTTTGTTTCTAGAACATTCTGAGGGAAAGCAACATTTTTTTTGGCAAACACAATGATCTTCACTTTCTACTTGAAAGCTGTATAGTTGACAAAAGCTCTGCCTGTAGTGATTATAGAGATTTTTCAGAAAAAGCTTGTAGGTATGTGAATGGCAACATTAAATTACACTTATATGCTTCTTTCTCTTCATCCAATGAATTCATTAAATTGTTCATTCCACATTCAATACCAGTTTAATACCTTGGTTTTGCTTAGCGCTCCTATGCTGTCACCTGTCATAAAATCCTTAAGAAATTCCCATCTTCTGTATGTGTATACATACTTGTTTCCCTGCAGTAAATCACTGCAAAAGCCAAGAAACTGCACCCACAAATCTTGTGAACTCAGATATTCTATGACATGAAATTCTAAGACATATCACTGTAACTGTCATGATAGTTTAAATGAAAAAATGCAGTTCCATTACTAAAATTTGTGACAAACTTGTAGAAAACTAAAGGAAAATACAGATCCAAACACACAAAACAAAACCAGCAATAACTAACCAAGTCAGGAAATGCATAAAAAATCCTCCCTGCTAAATTTTTTTTGGACAGAAAGTTAAAAGGGAGCCCTTAAGATGTTAGAATGGTGCATTTCCATTTAGCAGATTACATGGGGACTTTACAGGCAGTTTTGCCATGATAAAGGCTTAAGCATATACTTAAATGCTTTGCTGAATGATACATCCTGATGCAGATCTCACTTCATGTCATGGAAAAATTGGAGTGTTTTTCATAGGGGTGAAAAAAATAATGATCTATTTCTGGCAGGTTTGTCTGGCAGACCTATGGGATATATGACTGCTTTCAGTGCTGGTGCTGCTTCAGGGTTCCTAACAAGGCCTGTTATGGTCTGCTGAGACATTTGAAATCTTTTAACACTGCAAGTGCTGCCTTGATGCCCTTGGCCATTTTCCTTTCTCAAATATCCATCTTGTCCAATATGATACTGTTACCTCCTTGAATATCTCAGAGAAGTCTGAGGTTCAATGGCGTTGCACTGTTCACTCTGCAAAGCTGATAGGGACCCTCTGATGAAGGGATGAAAGTTGTATCAGCTTCATATTTTAGAAAGCACTCTGAGGTCTTTGCAGATGGAAAGTCCCATGAAATGATGCTGAACAGCACCCAGACAGTCTGAATGTCCATATGTCGGTTTAATGCCATAAACTTTGCACTTCTCACATTTTAAAATATAAATGTGATGAACACTGAGAATAATTAAGATATGTGCTGCACATTAATATCCTGGTTTGTTTCCCTGGTGTGGATTTAAGCACTAAGTCGGAGGAAGAAATTAGTATCTAATCTCTTTTTCTTAATTAATAAAAAAAGGTCATCTATTTTTATGTGTTCTTTCACATGGCTAGCTTTCACGTGCAAAGAAGTGCAAATGTATTTGGTTGATGATCTTAGTTAAGACAATTATTTATATATCACTTCACAGAAAAGCCCCATAAATGCCAAGTTTGAGCAGTTTTATTAAGCCACTTTTATTAAGCTATTAAGCAATTTAAAAATAGTTCTTTATTAAGAATGTTTGCTTGTATATTTACTTTGTGAGTTTGTTAAAATAAAATCTTCTTGATGTCAACAGTTTTTCTGATACCCTCTTTGATAGAATTTTCTGCCTGAATTTGTCCTGGAAGTCTTCTAATAAATTCAAATATCAGGATGAGAAAAAGTTATTAAATGTGAATAAAAAAAGCTGAACTGGACCCCTTAGGAGTAACTTTTTGTTTATAGAAAAAAAAATAATTCATTATTACCAGGTACAGCTGTGCCATCAGTTCACTACTAATTTGCCTCCTTTTAGCTTTCCATTATTTTAAGAAATGCTTGATAATGTGGCATATAAAGTATTCTCATCTAAACATATAGAAAAAGAGGCTAAGCCAGATAACCAAGAAGTTGGATTTACCTTTATAAAGAATAAAAGGCTTGTTTATTCAGAAAACCAAAATGATGCAGATTGAAGGCAATGGTACTCAGAAGCTGCTGAATTCAGACCTGCTGTAGGTCAGACACCAAACAAGCACCTTCGCTGCCTTGACTGACCTGCCAGCTCTGCCTCTGTGCACAGGAACTCTTCCTGCAGGCTTTCTTGCACCACCTTGGTTAGGTCACTTTGGTTCAGATGATAAAAGCAATTTCAGTATCTAAAGCAATGCTTAGGGAGCTCAAGTCCAGAACTGCACTCTGAAATACCTCTCCTAAACACCTCCCTAAATTTAGAAGTGAATAAAAAAAACCAACCCTTTCAGCACTACCAGACCTGACCTTAGCCTTGCAATGCAGTTTTGCAACATATAACACTTTACCAGAACTGATACCTCAGCAATAAGAAACAGATGTATCACAGAGGTAGAAATGCAAATATAGAGATGGAGGGGATAGGTCTTATCTACAAAAGTCAAATACAAAATGTTTTTGAAAGTATACCTGTTTTACATAATAGTCTAAATTCCCAAAGAAAGAAGAGGGGAGTGGGGGACAGGTTGGAAACCCAGACCTTCTACAGCTCGACAGGAGGGTATCTTCAAACACATCCTCCCAGAATTATCAAGGGTGGGAAGAGAGATAGTAAAAGCAAAGCAGTGTATGGGAAGAGAGCTTAGGTTTCTCTGCTAAGATCTTTCTCCAGATTCTCCTAATTATTCAGTTACTGTCTAGTGTTAAAATACTCAATACTTAGATAAGCACATTCAGCTGTATAAAAGTATTATGGAAGACGAGTGTCTGAACATCACTTCTTAAGCTGCTCCTGAATACAGTTAAACTACTCTTCCTTCAATAATGTGCAGAAAAAGATCCTAAGCTCAAGGATACAAGGAGCCCAATGTACCAGAGATCCAAAGAGAAGCACAAGGCTTGGAAAAGCCTTTTTAATATTTTACCTTAAGTCAGCGGACAAGACTGAAGCTACACATCCATGTCTCATTGAGACTTCTGTCCTTCAGCAAGAACTCTCAATATCAGCCCAGAAAACTTTTGCTCTCTGTTAGTTAAAGAAAAACGAAGGCTGTTTGATATTAAGCACACAATAGAAACAGAAACATCAGGGTTAAATGTATTCCAGTTTAGAGGTCAAGTGATTTCATGTGGTCCTGAGACTCAGTCGGCTGTCAGAGAATGCAAAGAGGGGTTTTCTGTGCATGAAAGGTTCCGTCTTTCTCTACGTTTCAGAATACAATTCCTTATTTTCATAAAAGTCCAAATTTGAATTCTTTGGCATCAGTGCTGCTGCCAATATGACATAATATAATTAAATGAGAGTTTCATGCCAAAATAATCTATGCAGCTGAAGTCACAAACTTTCATCAAATAGGTAATAGCTGAGAATTTATTTTGCCACAGAGAATTCATTTTGTCATAGTGCTGCTATCAGTTATCGGTCTTGGGTAATTTTTAACCTTAGGGCATACCTCAAATATCTAGGCATGAGGATAGACAGTATTGCAGACACATCCTTGTTCTTAGTGCTCACCTACAGCTAGTAGATGTTTCCTGGTCATTTGTATAGGACTTTTAGATAGCCAGTGTTCACCCTGTGTGATGAGGTGAACTGCAATTCAGTTCTCTTTCTATAGGCAACTTTGTAATTCCTTTCGCTGTAAGCAAGGGACGTAAAAGTTAGATGCTGCAATACTAAAAATCATTATTTGGCCTGGACCAGAAGTGTTTCTCGTGGTCTGTTTGCTTGTTTGTTTGTTTAAATATTATGCAGTTCGACTTAAGGATCTTAAATCAAATTGCTATTTTTGTCTGCTGGTTAAGAATGGCTTTCCAGGTGCATGCCAGTATAAATCAAACCTGCTTCAAAAACATTTTGAAAAGTAATTGCAGTGCCAGTGACCAGTAAACATTATCATTCAGCCATGTTCCCATAAATAAATCCTGCCTGATAAAGCTTTATGGGAACAGGTTATAGACTGAGTTAATTTAGAAATACTGCTCACAGAATCTTGATATGCATGATTGGCCCATCAATAGAATCTAGTAAACTTAAAAAAAACCCCATAAAAATTAATATGCTATTTCTGCATTACCAGAATTACAGTTTCAACATACACAAGAATCAAAAAATGCAGTTACCTCTTAATACGAATGGATGAGTATTTTTATGCCTTTGGGATAAACAAAGCTTCAATTTAACCCTGTCTGCTGCATAGATACGTAGGTGTCTCATTTCTGAAAGCCCTTCTCCATTGAAAGGCCTTTGTTGTGTGTTTCTTACAGTTTTCAGTGAGTCACCAGACAGCACAGCTCCATTTTCAGCAAATTATGAAATATCCTACCCCAGTGTGTTCAGAGAGCAAATCCTGTGGCCTATGTAGCCATGTTGAGTGGCTATGCATGTCTTCAGTAAGAATTATACTGCAGACTTTAAGCAGACTTGCTTCCCAAATGAAAGCCTGTTACTTTTGAGTAGTTAAAATTCATATATTCAGTGAAATCTCTCATTGCTCTTTTAAGAATGTTGAATCAATTGCTCAATTTTTTTTTCTGGAACACTAATTTGTTTATTGTAAGTCTCTTTATTGAATAAATACACTCCAACTTTTTAAAGGAAATCACATACAAGTATTCTTTAAAACAAATAATTTGGTTTGTTTTTTGTGGAATCAGGGAAATAGAGGACATACAGCTCAGCCTTACATTTGAGGCAGAGCCATTGCCAACACTAGATCAGGTCAGCTATGGCTCTGCTTAGCCAAATCTTGAGAAACTTCCAAGGACTAAGACTCCACAGACTTTTTGGGAGACCTGTTCCAGGACCACATAAGCAACCCAGTGGAAAAATCTTTCCTGGTATTGAATGTGAACCTCATTAACTACATTTAGGAACCATCAGCATTCATCACAACATTGGTCAACACAAAGAAGAGTATTTCATTTGCCCATGCCAATACAATTTTCCAGTTGCATATTTTCAACATCATCTAAAGTAATCTGCATCACAGTGAAAGATCATTTTTCTTTCCTTTCATAGTTCAAGGATGTCATGAGTTGAAGTTCATTGTCACGAGTACTTTCAACCTAAGGTCCCAAGATTTCTGACAGATTCTAGGTGTCTTCCAGGAATTTAAAAAGTAAATAAATAATAAGAATAGTTTAAAAATCCAGTAGTTTTTGACCCAACATGCAAACATCCATTAAAAATAAAGAATAAAAAAAAAATGAAGAGCTCTGCTAACTGGAGAGAAATATATCAAAAATTGTTTCAGTGATTAGGACTGGGGAACTCTACTCTGGTTCTTAGTCTTACTAAGCCTTCCTGTTAAATCATAAGCAAATCATCAGAATTCTATACAAATTCTTCTTCATTGTAAAATTAAGCTATAGGTAGCATTTTTTATCTTAGTAAAGTGTTGTGAAGAAAAAAATTAGTTTCTTTTTTAAAAGTCTCATAAACTTCAAAAAGAAGAAAAAGCTGAGAAAATTCAAAGATGGAGCTTGATAAAAACCTAAGAAAGATATAAAGAATGTGGAGTTTTGATTGCTTGTGTTTTTTTTATTTGGTTTTTTTTTCTTCCCCATAGGCAATAGCAGTCTGCATTTGATTTCAATAGGGACAATGGAATGATGAAGTAGAACAGCACGGTGAGTCACGTTTTACAGTGGTAAAGACTGGCTAAAGGTTATAATTTGAAAAGCACATGGTCACTTCTCACTTCTTGTGATGTGAGAAAGTCCTAAGCAAATCACCTCTCTGTCCTTTCCCTCCTCTTACTGCAACAATGGAATAATACTATTCACTTCATATACAAAGTACTGTGTGGAGGACAAGCATGCTATAAACACTTACAGTATTGGAAAGCCAGAAAACATAAATACTGGCAATGGCATTGAAATATTTTCCTTTATCCAGTCTTTTTCTTTATTTCTCAAAATGACGTGTGGAATACTGAGTACAAGATCTCCTGTCTGCTAAATTGACAATTCTAGATAAAGTGGTGAAGGACACTGTCATTAAAGATTTTGCTTTTTCAAGTATTTCAGCAAGGATTTGATGGACAGATCACTGACATTCACTTGGAATGTTACAAAATACAGGAACTGCAGATACCTCATAAACCTTAAAATTTCCCCATGATGGAGTTAGGAAAATGTGTTACTTTGCTAACTCCAGTGTGTAATGTGTAATACATTACTGAGAAATAGAACTGGATGTCTAATCAAAATTGTTTTCAGTGTTCACAGAGGTTTGCTAGGATCTTTTTAAGTACTTTTGATTGTCAGGACTTTCAGTACTTCCATTTTTTAACTCTGAGGAAAGTTTAAATTGGTTTCCTTTCTTATCTAAGTGTGTATCAGTGATAAACTTCTGTAAAACCTTTCCTCTACATCACGAAGCAGCACTCAGATAGTATACTTCTTTCATATAGAGATAATCTGCATAATATATCCATAGTATGGAATAGAAGGAAATAATGATATTCAACCTGAATATTTAGACTCAAATTTCTTCATGAATTTTGATGAAAAAGTTAGATGGCTGCAGCTGGTAGTCATAGGCATACTGAAAGTGATCTTCACTTTCTTAAAAGACTAGTCCATTTTAAATAGACATATTCTGTTAATTCTTTCAGTACAGTTCCTTCAGCTGAAACCATAAAGAAAATTAACCTCGAGGAGTAATTCTTCTAAGCTACACACCCATAAAACAATAAAATTATGATTCTGTATCAACCTTTATGAGCAAGCTTTCCTGAATTGAGGTGTTTTTCCTCACAAATTTTTTCACACCTTCACCGTCTCCTCTGGTGGATCCATTTGAAGAGCAGAAAAGTTCTTGACGTCGTGTAAGTATTGCTCAGGAATAAATAAATAAGACATTCATGTGATATCATCACCGCTTGTATCAGAGATCCTAAACATAAACCCATACGAGCTACTATGAAAAAAAAATATAACTCTTCTTAGTCTAAAAGAGCACAGTATCAGAAAATCCACATGGATATTCAATATCATGTTGCAAATCCATAACTTAGACCTAGCTTAACTGTAGTCCTTATATTTATGAAAGAGGAAGGATGAACTATTGGATTTATTTTATTTGCTGGGGTAGACAAAATGATGTTAGAAAGGTTAAATTGCTGAAGAAATTGTAGCTTTTACTAAATAATTGGAAAATTGGAAATTATTTCCCTTTATCATTGAATTGTATTACAATTTGTTCACCTCTATTCCCTGATTAACATCTAATCAATCTAACAAAGAATCAGAACGATCTATTACAAGAATGTTAACATCATATCTGTAACTATTCACAGTTTGGAGCTGGAGACATGGTGCTTATTCAATTCTCCCCAAATTCCTAGATATATTTTTCCTGTCTGTTTTTATGGATCATGCAAGATTTGCCAACAACAAAATCAACTCTGATTCAGAATGTTTCCCCACTTTAAGGACTGGTTTAGAATTCAGCGGGAATTTTGCTTCAGTAGTGCAGGAATCCATGGGATCTTCTGATACTGAACTGAATTCAGTTTTAGAGGCAGCCTAAGCCCTGTCATAAATAACAATTGCTTGTTTTGAGAATCCCTAATTTGAAGCTCTGTGTGCACGAAGATATTTGTTATGCAAGAGAAAAAACATTTACAGAGCAGGAGCTCCATTCTCAAAGTTATGTCAACACTGAGTTACACAACATTAGGGTAATTTAAAAACTTAGGGAGTTTTAGTTTTCTCCTGGACATAGTATTTTAATATCTTAGCTGGCCAAGTCTATTTGCCTATACTGCATAATGATTGATTACTGATTGATTACTGTGTATTAAACATTATGCTGATGTGTTAAAAACTTTGGCCTATTGCCTAGATTGGCCTATAAAAATACATATACATACAAACTATTCTTTAAGGTATTCTGATAATTAAATAATTTTAAAATGGAGTTTTTCCTCTCTCATCCTCACTGACTTTAGTGTGATAAACAATTAATTTCTCACTGGCTGTTAGATGGAGAATGGGGGCAATTTTGCTCAGATGATGGGTTTCTTTACTGCTAATTCCTGCTCCTTACAGAGCAAAACTATGGATGTTCAGCTGCTCCAGCAGATTCAAATGCTGTTGCCATTGCAGTTCATCGTGCCACTGTCAGAGATACATATGTTTTTAACATGATTCAATGTAACAAAGAACATAAATAAATGAAGACAAACTATATCCAGGAAAATCCCCAGATCCTTGTTTGGAGCAGTCTTTGGCAGCGCATGACATATAAAACAAATAGTTCTTCCAATAATTATGTATTATTTTTGCTGTGGTGGTTGTTGTTGTTGCTATTATTATTGTTATTGTTATTTTTTCTTAGCTATATGAACTCTAAGGGTCATTGGTTTTTTAATATGGATTTTTTTCTCAGTACTAGACATCTAGTACTCCCCACAAGGAGAGAATTTAAAATGAAACTGAAAATCATAGCCAGTGGCAATGAAACAGATATGACTCAGTTAAGCTTGCCACGACAATTTCTGGCTCTAAATTATGTATTTTGCTAAGTTAAATTTTCTGGAACCTGAATCCTTGTTCAAATACAAAGAATTGTCAAGAATCATCATCAGCTAGGGATGACGGAGAAACAAATTAAATCAGTTTATTTCCAATGCTGAATCACAGCCTCCAAATTATTATTTTACTTTTAAAAATTGGGCAATTTCCTAGTTATGATTACTTTTTTTCATAAGGAGTTGACAGTACCTCAGGCTTATAATATGAAAAACTTAATCGAAGTGTTAATTAATTCTCACTATTCCTGATAAAAATTAAATGGCTGGTTGAACAGTCTCACTGAAACCCACGGGGATGCTATGAGAGGGAATCATTGTTAAATTGTCAATGGCACTACTGCCTCATTTCAGTGTTTTATTTAAAGAGCATGTGGAGTTCTACTAACTACCTTGGAATCAAAAATCTTACCTACCATTGCCAAACTTCCGCAATAACAGTATAGTTGTGTTAGCCTTGTGTTTAATGAGCTAGAAGTTGGATCAGATATGTTAAGCAATTTAAACCACTCATTTACACCATAAATTAAATGCTTGTGTGAGTATGGGGGAAATGCTTAATTTCCATTCCAGCTGCAATAATATCTGTAAGGACTATAAATTTAACATTTGCAATCATCAAATGAGCAGCTGCATTAAGAAAGAAGCATGTGGGAATATATCAGCATAGTTGAGAAATAGAGATTGAAAAGTGTCTAAAACTCTCAGCTCTCAAGTATTTTAATTTATACAAATTCTGGTCATGTGTGGACTAATCCCACGTCTCATCAAACTCTGAAAAGCCAAAATAACTCCTGCTTTTATCCATGGTAGGGTGATGTAACTCAAAGCTGGAATTGGTCCATAGACTTTTTTTTTGTTAGGATAGCAAGACTTTGCACCAATCAGTTCGTGAACCCAGCACCCCAGGCACACTAACAGGTGACTGTGGTAAGTCATGTCATGCCAGCTGATTTTTCTCCTATGTATTCTTAGCTCTCAGCATCTGCAAAGCTCGACTTTGTGTGCAACAGAAGAGATTTTGATAAAAGGCCCTCCCTGTAGACCCTCAGGTTGTGATCATGTCCATGAGCTGTTCCCAAAGGAGAGGAGATGCACAGTAACTTCCTCAATGGTGGCACTTATGTGAGTGGCTCTAGAGTTATGTCACCTGTCTTCACTTCATTCCTTTAACTGTGCCCTTGCTCTCTGCTATATATCCAGTCTGTACAAAAACACATAAATATGTGTTTATAAATATATAAATGTGTGTCAAAAATAATGTGAAGATTTGGACCTTTTGTAAGTCTGGAGATACTTCAGGAATGCTGAATGCTAGGATGCACGTTCAATGACTGATAATTCATTTTCATGGCCCAAACATCTGAGCTCCAGCTCTGTTCCCCAGCTGAGGAGTAAGAAAGCTACAAGAGTACTACATAGATCTATCACATTTTGTTCAATTAAAATCAACTAAACAACTCAGATCAGCCAATATTTGCTTCAGGTGTTGCCAAATAGATGAGAATGATGTGTTCAATTCATCATCACGAAAAGAGACGAAAAACATTACTCTTCTGCAAAAAAAAAGGGGTCATCATGCTTCGATTTATATCTTGTAAAATGGTATGTTCTTTCAACCACTGATTAAGTCTGAGCTAAGCTCAGATTAAAGGGTTGGAAACACACAGATTGTTATGTGATGATGTGACATTAGACCTATGAACAATTCTATCTGTTTTTTTTTCTGTAAAAAAACCCAAAAACCCAGCCATCACTAAGAGACGTGCCTTTGAGACAATACTTTGTGGTTTGAGTATGTTTTAGTTCATCTTCATAACATCCCTGATGCACAGGAAGTTTCACCTGAATATGATTAAAAACTTCTTTACTGTGCAGATGACTATGCACAGGAATGGATTGTCCAGAGAAGCTGCAGAATCTCCCTCACTGGAGATATTCCAGACCCATCTGGATTCAACTATGTGCAAAGTGCTCTAGGACCTGCTTGAGCAGGGAGGTTGGACAAGGTGACCCCCGCAGTGGTCTCTTCCAACCTTATCCGTTCAGTGTTTCTGTGGTATGTAGATTCAAGGCTTAGGAATTTCTTAATTCAAATTCAAACATGCAAAGTATTTAGAATACTGGATGCATCTGTGGAGTTCTGCTGGGTTTCAGAATCTAACAGTTCTCTACATAAAATTACAATGCCATAGCCACTAGTAAGCTATATAACGGCAGGCAGGCTAGTAGAGGCATGTAGGCAGGCTAATAATGTTTAAACAGGGTGCAGAAATGTGAGCTTTTAAAGCATTCTGTTCAAACATCATTGGTTTTTCTTAAAGAGAATTTTTTTCTTTATCAGAACTATAGCAAATGCTTGATAAAATATCCACATGCTTAGCACTGCACCTTGTCCATTCCTACCTAGTCACAATGGATCTGTACAATAGTAAAATGCTCCTAGCAAACTAAAAAGGTACATTTTTTATCCCTTGAAAGATGCCACTACATCTGTAGTTTTCTGCTACCCCTACATGTTTTTACAACTTTCTGAAAGAAATCTGAGGAATAAGTCATTATTTCATTGAAAGGTTGTATGGGTAGGGTTTCAGAATGGGATTCAACTTAACTTTAAAGGAAGCTTGAGATTAAGTAGGATTTCTTCATCCACTCCCTCTACAGTCAAAGAGGAGACATTATCTACATAAGACTTCTGTCTCACATACCTACTTAGGGACATGTAACTATCATGAGATAGTCATGAGATATCATGAGAAGGTCATGAGAATTGCATTCAGATGCCTTGCATGATTTCTCTTACCATCTGGAAAGAGAAATAGTGCAAATGACTAACAGACTAGACATTTAACTTCAGGAAATAAAGTTACAGGAGATCAATCTGACTCTCCATATCTATTTTCAGTCAATAGCCATAAGCAGCAACATTCATAAATTCTGCCTTACAAGAATATAGGCAATTACTCTGGTTAGTATTCCTACTGTATCTTGCCTCAAATTAAACGTTTTTCTTGGTCTAACTAATTGATTAAGAGTCAATTCTGTGTACAAACCAATCACTCATTTTTCTCATTTGGAATGATATTTATTTTTTATCAGTGTAAGATCTTTGCTGATGTCCAAACTGTGATTGATTCAATTTGTTACATCTCTCCACTAAAACCCAGGGAAAAGAGCTCAGCACCTCCCTCTCCACCTCCCCTCCTCAGGAAGCTGCAGGAGCAATGAGGTCACCCCTGTTTCCTTTTCTCCAGACCAGAAAAATCCAGAGACCTCAGCTGCTCCTCACAGGACATTCCTTCCAGTCTTTTCACTGGCTTTATTGTCTCCTCTGGACCCATCCAAAGACTTTCACATTGATCCAAAAATGCACACAGTTCTCAAGGTGTGACCACACACCCACTCCTAATGAATTGAAAGATCATGAATTTTGCTGTGAGACCAATCTCTACTTTTTCATTTTCTCTTTTCAATATTACATGAAGTCAGTATAATTTTATGACCAGCTTTGGATGGATAGGTGTTTGTAGTTCATGTATAGACAAGCATTTATTTGTCTGGTAATACCATTTCTCAGTGGCAGATAAAAAGTGATGGATGAACATTGAATGTGCTATGGGAGAGCTCTGCAAGCCAATGTCTGTCTGTCTACACATCCTTTGCAATTTGAAGTGTCCCAAGTGCTTTGGAGGAATCAAAGCACTAGAAAAAGCCCTACTCCTGGAAAGAGTCAGATTTAAGAAATATTTGCTAATATAACTGTTAGCAAGATGTCACTAGGAAGTTACAGTATAACAAAATGGTAAAATACAATTTATGGGAGCAAAGTTAGACAATTTGGCTATCTTGGCAAGTTAGAAGTTTTACAAATTTTCTCTCATGCTTATATATTACTTTACCACAACAATAAGTCACAGACCCCTTCTTTTTTCCACCACCTCTTCTGTCACCATCCTTTCCCGTCTGCGTGTCATAAATAGAAGTACTCTCCTTGCTGGAGAACAAGAAAAAAACAGCTCTGTCATTTCAGGTCTCAGCTCATCCTATCCTTGAGGAATTACACAGCTTCCTTCCAAGCAGCCATGAGTTGAAGACTTCAAAATATTATTTTGCCAAGTACAAAATGAAAACTATACTTCTGGAAAGAAAAAAAATAAATCCATGACGATTCATTCAGAATGGACAAAGCTGACATCTTCATTTTTAATATCATGGGATTTATATATGCAACATTATTCTAATGTTCTTAATGTTTGAGGGACTTACAGCAACCAGTATAAATACATTACTTATTCATGAATTTTATCTAGAACTTGATCTAAATTAATACATGCACCTTTACACAATACAAGACAGTCAAGAAAAAAATAAAACTCAAACTACTGAATCTAAACTCAAAAACAAGTTTCTCATTTCCCTCCAAGCTTTGCAAGGGATAGAGATGATGTCATCAATAACATAAAGCCTGAAAGATTCAGAAAGTGAATCTGATCCTTCTGGCATATCTTTGAAGGTTTTTGTTAAAAACGTGTGAAGAGGTTTGAAGGGTGTGCTTTGTCATTAGAATGTGGACTGGAACATATTTTGTCCCCACCGCAAATGGGAAAACAGCATCTTTTTCACTCAATGTGGTGCTTTCTTTCAACTTGTGAAAGGCATAAAAATCACAGGTTACATCTGCACATACCAGACAAGTGTGTACAGACAATAGCTAGAATTCAAGTACTGGCAGAACAGGATGGTAACACAGCACGTTGTTACATTAATTACACTTCTCAGAGTACTTCAATTTTTCATCCTGCTCACCAGCAGATGGATGTGAGGAATAGGTTAGTCTTCATTTCAGTACATCACTATGGAGTAGGCAGAGCAGACATTAGAAAGCTCTGAAACACTGCACGCAGCAGTCATACATGTGTGCTGGAGCAATACTTTGTACCACCTCAGCTTATAGCTTAGTCATAATTACTAGCATTGTCAAAAAAATGGTACAGGTGAATAAATTCCCTGCCTCTCTCCCCATCCTGTAGATAATGAATTACTTCTCATTGGCAAACAAGGAGCCTTAGATTGATTGGCCTTCAGAATAGAAAGATAAAAATGTCTCTGTAAAAATTTAAATTATTTTCGTACACTTAGAGTTAACACAGATTAATGAAACCAGAACCATTTATGTGTAGATCTCTTACACAAGAACACAGATGGATGCATAGAGAAAATAAAGTGCTGCTGGACCAGAGTTTTCAAAAAAGCTTTTGCTATTCTTTTGAGTGATGAAGGAAGGTTCCTCCTTTTTCAAGGTTAGCACTGGACTAAAAATACACAAATAGAAGGTCCATGACTTTACGTTTTTTACTGAGTTCATAGAAATCATGTGTCCAGTCCCAAGAGAAAATATGGAATGGTAAACTCAATGCTTAGTTGTGGATTGTAGAGGAACAATCTAGGTAAAACCATTGTGTCTTTTCATTCATAAGACACCAAAACAGAGAAGAAAATGTTTGCTTAATTGGTTCCACAGAGGTTTCGAAAGGCTCTGCCACAAGGACAGGTGCTGAGAGATCAGCTGGTGCAGCACTGCTGCGGTTGGTGCCAGGAAAGCACTTAGAGTAGAGCCAGAGCACAAATACAGGGCTGTGCCCCTTCTTCCAGAGCAGAGTGAACCATTGCATTCTGCATGATTAGTTTCTTGCAGGAGTCTCTCTGTAGAGAAACTAAAGCTTTATTTTGAGAAAAGAAATATCTGACAATAACAGTGGTGAAATGTTCTCTCTTGTTTGAGTTCTAGTGCAGCACCAAATACTTTATCCTACTTGAATTTTTTAGTATATTGTTTCTTGTAAAAAAATACGTCATAACCCTTAGCAACAAGAGTGAATACCCCCTTAAAAAATGAATTACTAGGAGACGGTGACTGCACAGAGCTGAAGGTATTAAGCTGTATAGAGAATAGATAGCTTGACAAAAACTTCTTGTCACAGAAGTGTTTCAGTATTTTTACACCACCTTCAGCTTTAATCTTGACTTATGAACTCCATGAGGATTTTTTAAAATCTTTTTTCTTTCACTAACTAGCAAATCCTATTCATGATCTTTTCACTGAATAGGACAAGAAAAATCTTACATCTTCATTTTGAGATTCTCCTTCTCATCTCTCACCAAAATTAGGAAAAACAAAATGTATTTTTATGCCAATATTGTGATATTCTGCACAGACTTAATTTACATTCAGTACTAGCAGTTTCTGTACAAGAATTTACTAGGTACTACCAGCTCATCAAAAATGCTGATGTTAAGAAGTTAATGAAACTAATTAGGTCCTAAAAAATGTGTGATCCAATTTAAGACACTACCAAAATACTTGGAGCAGAGCTCTCGACAGAATTGTCAGAGGCTCTTAGTTGACTACAGCACTCTAGCAAGTCTCCTGGAGCCCAGGAAGATATTCTAGGGCAAAAGTACTTATTTTTGCAAAGAAAAATAGAGATTTAGGCTCTGCTATATAAATGAAATAGATACAAAAGTGTAACTATGTGACAGCATTGCTATGAAACCTTAATATTTAGATGGAAAGAGCTGTTGAATCTAATGTGTTTATGGAATTTCAAAGGAGAGTTCATTTTGTACTATGGTATGAATGCAAAAGCTAACTCTGCTGTACAGAATAGCTGGTGCCAACAAGAGATTTGGATTCATATTCCTTTCTTGCATTTAGATTTCTAAGTTTTAGCTTTCAAAAGAGAGGTCAGAAATATTCTTCTTTGGCAAAGGAGAATGAGGAGAAACTTCTCTATTCAGTGAATCACTGGCTAACCCATCCATTTGGGATTAATTTTGTCCTCTAGAATGGGTTTCATAGGCTTCACGGTTCATCAACCTGAAGAAGATACAAAGTTTTATTTTCTATCTATATGGGGGACATACCTGATTGGTTTGCAGCGTGACTACCATCTGCTTCAGTAGTTCTGCTTTGCAAAAAATATTGAAGTTTACTGGTCTCAGTACAGCCATCCCAGGATTCTAGCTCCTGTCATGAGGACTACTATACATTTTAGCCCATATAGGATGCATAAGCAGTCTTTAAATAGGTATCAGAACATCTAATCCCTGATCAAATCCTAAACTACTGCTCAGTGCTTTGGCAGGGCTCTTACACTGGGCACAGAGATGTCATGGAACATTTTTATTGTAGAAATTGATGGACTTGCTAAAATTGACTTGAATATCTTGCAGAATTTCCTTCTAATACTGTCCACCATTCTTAATTTGAGCTTTTTCTCCCATTAATAAATTCTAAAGATAGTCTTAATCTTATGTTTTACTCTGGCATATTTCTTTTATTGTTACTTTCAGGATTAAAATAACACAGAGGATAAGCAAACACATGCTGAATATTTATTAATTAATGAGCTGCCATTAATTGGCTCAAATAACTCCTAAAAATACTCCAAAATATTACCTTTTCATGAATTGCAAAAGAAGATTAGTTTTAATTGTGTATGTTGGCTGCTATATATTTGCAAAAGGAGAAAAAGATGGATAAAGACGTAGTACAGCCATAATGAAAAACTTCTAAATTCAATTATTATATTTCAAACAATTATATTTTTATTTAAATTTTATATAATACATATAGTTGTACATGTATGCATTTATACAATACATTAGTCCATTGTCATATTCTTCATACATGGTTTTGTTTCCTGCTGAATAGAACTTATAGTTCACAATTACCAACTTAGCAAGGATAGCCCATAAGTTTTTCAAGTTTTACCATCATAACAATGGAACAGTGTGATATAGTTAACAATAAAATCTTTAGATTGGGATTATTTTTATGCCCACATAATTTAATAAAAGTTTTATTTTTTATTTTATGGGAAATTCAAATACTTTGATCCTGCATGTGGTTCTTAAATCTACTGCAGAATTGTAATTCTTTCTAACTACCTACTAAAATTAACTGCTCCCTCAAGAACACTTAGGAAATTATTCTCAGGACAAAAGCAGAAGCAAGGTATAGTATCTTGGGTTCTGCTCATACTTCTGAACCTCAACAAAGCTCCACTTTGACTGCAGGTGACAGCACTGCTTTAGATGCTAATATGTGACAGGGTAAAACCTATCAACGTTAAAACTTTCACTAAATAAAAGTTGTTTTTGTTAGAAAATTGAAACTAATGCAAGGAAAAGACATGAAGGTCTGTTTAGTGGCTAGGATGGCAAATGGAAGAAGTGTGAAAAAGAACATTTTTGAGTCACCCCTCTAAATTTACTTGTAGCCTCTCTAAAAAGAAGGATCAAAAATGGACAAAAATCCTCACCAGGAAAAGAGGAAGGAAAGCGTGAGCACACAGTGTGATCAGGAATATCATTGGAGGAGTAGCTTGTGGGCACCTCATGAACACCAGATCCTCAAGAGTAATTAGTTAAGAACTAATCTCAAAGTATCCTATGGCCATTGGAGACTGTTTGTACATGTCATTCTAGGATTGGTTGAAGAGAAGGTTTATAGAAGAACCTCTGATCAGTGGCCAAAGCCTTTTTAAACATCCAATTATTATTAAAGGCCTTTGAAATATTCTTTGATAGAAGCTACAGTTATCCAAATGCAGTTAGAGAAAATATAAACCATTTGTAGAGTATAAAACCAGTTTTGTAACAATAAAATCATTCTCCTTGTGCATGACATGAGTCTTGTGGCTGTTCATTTTAGGAGGGTCCATACAGTTGGCCACAATTATTGACTTATTGGTTTGGTAACACCCCTTCAGAATTCAGGGTGACTGCTAATCTGCCAGAGTTTTCACATTTCTCCTAGTTCTCAGCCCTGTGCTAAGCTAAGGTCTGATCTCAGTCATAGCAGCGCAAAACAGAAATATCTCTACTGCACTGAGCTTGGTGAGACCAAACATCAATTGAACATGAATGAACATCAATTCAGCTGTATGTCCTCTTCCTTCAGATATAAACATCCCCACACTAATAATATCACAGGCACAAAAACCTTCCACCACATTTTAAGTCTTTAAGGTCCTAAGGACCTTAGGCCTTTAAGGACCTAAAATGTGGGCAGAGATTTTTGCATCTACATCTACACATGAAGACAGGTCCTAAGTGTATCCTGTTAATAAATTGAGACTGGTCAGAGGTGTGAGGCCAGCAATTTGGCCATTGCATATTTACAATGACAGAGTAGTTCCTGCAATGTGTTGATATGGGTAGTCTCTAAAATGACATCTAAGTGCAATTTTGGAACTGTCACAGATTTAAGACCATTCATAATAGTAATTTACAAGTCATCACCCTCCCTTGGTACCCAGAACAGGGTAGTCATTTATGGTCTGACCATGCCACCTCTGGTCACAGATCCAGAAAGTGCAGTCTAACACTGCTCTGGTTTACAAGAAGAGATTAATTTCTGTTACAACTCTATCCATGAATCACAAGTCTTGAGGCAGCCACACTGAGAGGATTTCTTTATCCTGCCCAAGTTGAAACATGATCTGAGAGTAACTATGCAATTATCTGCAGCTTTATGAATGCAGAATTCTTTTTGAGGCTCAAAGCAGGCTGTTGTGCCCATAACCCTTATTTAAGGAGCTGATTTAACTGTCATTAATGACAATGGAAAGATTTTCATAGGTTTCCTAAGAGGGGAAATCATGTCCCAGACAACACAGAAAAGTGTAAGGCCCAAGGGGCTCTCCAGGGAAAAAACCCTGGCAGCTGACTCCAGTAGGAGTTAGAAAGCCTTATTATACAATTATAATGAATGAAGCTCTAAATATTCACACAATGAATTGGATGCCTCACTTCACAGGTCAATATATTGGCAGAAGCATTTTCATCTCTAATCTAGTTAAAAGAAAGACATAATACACTTCTTTTTTAAAAAACCTTTTCTGTCCTAACCACAAGTCATTCCAGCTGAGTTAAGTGAACTGATAAATCTGCCTCTATTGTTATTATACTCAATTGATTAGTTCTGTTTCACTCCACAAAGGATGTACATGAAGAAGTACCCTTTTGATAACTAGATCTAATATATTGCAGGTTGAAAATAA
Organism: Serilophus lunatus; assembly: GCA_013399895.1. Taxonomy (NCBI): domain Eukaryota; kingdom Metazoa; phylum Chordata; class Aves; order Passeriformes; family Eurylaimidae; genus Serilophus; species Serilophus lunatus. Next base: position 198,034 of record VXBA01003629.1, on the reverse strand, counting down.
TACTAGATGAAAATGTATAATTTGTATTGCATTAATTTTGAAAGCAGAACAAACTATATTTTCCAAGTTCTGATAGTCATTACCATTATGAAATTAGTTCTCATCATTCAACACGTCTTTTAAATTTTAATGCTGCAATGTTAAGAGTTGAAAATGCTTTTTTTTTACAGTGGACATCAAAACCAAACGATGCATAACCACATCGTAGGTGAGATGATTATTAGGAGTCAGAAAGTAAGCTCAGAGAATAATGAATTCAGGGACAGGGCAATCCTTTATGTGTAATATGGACAAATTGTGTTTTCCTATGAAAACTTCCTGCTGGATATTTGATAAATTGAGGCATATGAGAACTTATATCAGCAAAAGAACTCAAGTAACAGCTCTTCTGTATGTGGCAGAAGTTTCCTCAAAAGAATGCCACAACCTTAGAATTTGCTCTTATCTATGAAATCAGGGACTGTGAATGCATTAATATTCAGGACATGTTATAAAATCCATTTTTTCACCAGACTTTTTCACTGATTTCAATGACACTAGAGAGAATTGTCATCATACAGTAAAGAATTACTGTTGGGATGGCAAAAGGAAAGGGATGAGTTTTGTGATGGATTACCTGAAATTCCTTCACTTTCAGTATAGCTATGCTTTCTTCGGAAGCATCAAGATAAGGACACTTTTAAAGGCCTTTATAAAATCAAAGCAAACACAGAGAAATAAAGCTAAAGGTCGACTAGAGTTGGGGATTTTGCTCAGTTTTGTGGATTGCCAGCAATAAAACTTCAAAGTATTTTTACTCGAAAGATAAACTCCAGTTCTGTGATGAAAACTGGCCCTACTTCACTCTGTTTTCCATCTGCACTAGTAGAGTACCAGTTATTGAACCCTCCAAAACACACAGTTGCAGAAGCAGCAGCTTTGAACAAAAGACAATTTATATAATCACAGAATATGCTGAATTTGAAGAGACCTACAAGGTCCCACAAGGTCCCACAACTCCTACTCCTGGCCCTGCGCAGGACCATTCCAAAGAGTTTCACCATGTACCTGAGAGTATCATCCAAATGTTTCTTAACTGTGTCAGTCTTGGTGCGGTGATCACTTCCATGGGTAGCCTGTTCCAGTGCTCAACCACACTCTGGGTGAAGTACCTTTTTTTCTAATATCCAACCTAAACCTCCCCTGACACAACTTTAGGCCATTCTCTTGAGTTCTGTCACTGGTCACCACAGAGAAGCGATCAGTGCCTGCCCCTCCTCTTCCCCTCACAAGGAAGTTGTAACTGCAATGAAGTCTCCTCTTCTCCAGGCTGAGCAGATAAGTGACCTCAGCCACTCCTCACATGACTTCCTCTCAAGGCCCTTCACCATCTCCATTGCCCTCCTTTGGACCCTCTCGAACAGCTTAATATCTTTCTTATATAGTGGTGCCCAAAACTGCCACAATATTCAAGGTGAAGCTTCATCAGTGCAGAGCAGAGAGGAACAATCACCTCTTTCGACTGGCTGGCCTGATGCCCTCCAGGACTTTAAAAGCGCAGCTGGAGTTATCACACATCTACTGTGAGCCATGTCCATCTGGGCCCTCATCCACAGCAGCACTGACTGTGAGTAGCTTCCCCTCAGTCACAGTGACTGTCCCTGCTCTCTGGAGCCTGCTGCATGAGAGGCCAAGGGCAGAGGCGTGCAGTACTCACACCGTGCTGGTGTTGCACAGGTGGCATCTACAGCAGCATTTCATTCAGATCGTGAAAACTCTCAGTCCTCCATGTGCACTCAGAGGTCTCAAAGTGTATATTCCAGATTCCTTTCAGATTAAACCAGACTAGAAAATGAGGACTAGAATAAGCCTACTTCAGCCATGTGTGGCATTATTAAATTGTTAATACAGCATGTCCAGACTGTGATGCAATGTCTTAGGAATGTAAATACCATCTTGTGACTTTCTTGTAGCTCTGAGACAATGGCATATGACCACCTTTCCTTTTTTCTGATTGGTTGTATTAACCAAAATAATCTTTGGGCTATAAAACCACATAAATTTACAGTAAAGAAGATTCTCCATTTTGTCCCCTCTACAGTTGTACATAGTCTGTCTCTTTCCTGGATCCTTACTGAAGGATCCTGATCGCAGACTTGGGAATAAATGTAAAAATTCCAAGCTCTGAGTTAAAAGACATGTCCTTCCTGTAAGACCACAGGCTCCAAGCTACGATCTCATCAAAGGGGTCTTATTTTAGAATACACAAAGCTTCAAAAATTCGCACCAAAAAATTTATTTGTCAATCTAACAACTTTCATTACTTTGCACTATGTATGCATGACTAACTTTAAAATGCATCCTGCTCATAATAACTAGCTACCTTACATTTTGGTTGTGTAATCTTGCCAGTCTTTGCATTCAATAAGCATAGAAGCTTTATCCTCTGCTTGTGTAATTTTGGATTATGGATTCAAGGGGAAAGCAACATTGTACTCAAGTTTTGCCTATGGTAGCAGTTCTGGGTAGAAAGGTTCCATCACTTTTAGTATTCTTGTTTATTCAGAGAACATGGTGGGAAGTGATAGTTCAACTCTGTCACTTCCAACTCTGTTGCATCTTCCATTCACTGTGAGTGAGACCAAATCCCTGTAATTCACGTCCATCACTGTACTGATCTGAACTTCTCAACCATTACGCTTTCCACAAGCTCTGTCCTTGCCTTTTTCTTCTTATGTTTCAATCTATTTTTTTTTCTTATTCCTTCCCAAGAGACTTTTCCTTCCCAAGGACTGCACTTTTCCTTTTTTCCACTATTCACTGTAGTCAGTGCCATCCAATTCAGTGGGGGGGAAGGGAGAGGGCAGACATAACTTTCTATGAACTTCAGTTGCTTTAAAAATTGTCATCCTTGCACACTTCAATTAAGTATTTGAGGGAAGACTCAAGAGTGTGACAAGACAGAGCAGAAGGGAAGGACAAAAAAACACCTCATGGTTTCCACCAGCTTGGCTGTGGCTTTAGGATTTTGAAATTATATATTTGTATTTGACTTGTTGGGTTTGATCTCCCCAGGTAATAGTAGAACTATATTTATGTACTAGCAATTACAGTATTTTCCTTCCCCCTCTACCACTTCCCATAGCATAGCTGTAGTTTATAGTCTGTCAGTATTTCCATTACAAAGTCCATTTTTCAGAGGTCAATAACTCAGCCATTTAAGATTGCATCAGCTCAAACTCAGGTATACAAGTTCTTGGAGACTCTTAATTCACTTTTTATCTCCATGATGGAAGTGAAGCATTTGTTGGTTTCGGGGTTTTTTGTTTTGACTTGGTTCTTTGGGGTTTTTTGTAATGTATGAGATTTTGCTTCATTTTTGAGCTAAAATTCAGCTTTTGCTATAAAACTGAAATGTTGCAGATAAATTGCCATTTATATGGGATAAACATTTAAAGGTTTTTCAAAGTATATCTAAACAGACAAAATTTCCTGATAAAAAGCACAGCTACCAAACAGTCAATGCCAATGGTTTTTATCCCTTCCCAGACTGCAGAGAACATTAGTATTAGCTGTCATCCCACTGGAAAATAGGATGCTATCAATTTTTTAAGAAAAAGATGTTGTGCACAAAACAAGGAAAATAAAAGGGATCTAATTCTCATATTAGGCTGTTTGGTGCAATTCCATACAAATGCTGGACTTGTGCCAGTCTATGCCAATGGAAATTTTATTCCATGCATTACACAGATGTAAATATGTTTTTTGACAAATTTTCGTCCACAGCAGCTCTTTCCAATTGCATTAGGGAAACATGAAGTCAGTAGAAACATCATTGATACCTAAGATATCTTACTAGAGGGAAGGTGTACTTTGTGTTATTTTGCTTATTTAAAGGATTTATTTCTACTACATCTGAAGAGACACTTTAAACTAGCAGTGTGGTCACTTAGTTTTACTATAGCTGGTTAAGGACTATCTGAAAATTGGTCCCCTTGAATAAGCACATCTTTTTATGCCAAAATATTTTCAAGAAGAGCATGGGGGAAAAAAACTGCAGCAAAAAGTCAGTGAAAGATGTTCTTTCTCTGTGTTGACAAAGGAAAATTTTTAAAAAACATTTGCTTTAGTCTTATTGCAAGTTTTCTAGGCAAGGAGAATGTCTTTGATCCACTTGGAGCACCTAAGTGAAGTGCTTTTTCTGACTAACCCGTACCACAGTGTGACAGTTAAAGACAAACAGACACGGACAAGGAGAAAATTGACAGAATAAATTAATGTGCTCTGTCACAAATTTGTCCTCAGCAGCTTAGTGGGTATGCATTTGTTATTATAAAGATGATATTAGGCAATAATAAACCACATAGTACCTCGAAATCATTAAATAGAAAGTGCTTATATTGCATCAATTATTGCCTCCAGAAAAATAAAACTGTGGAAAAAGCAACTCCTGGGTAAATGAAAAACAACAGCAGCAAAAGTGCAAACAATCCATGACTACATTTGTTCTCAATAACTGCTAGGAAAAAGCTTGTATGTTTAATTCATAACCAGTGTACCAAAGTCACAGCTGTTCTTCTTTACCAAAAATTAGCTTAGTTGCAGAAACAATGGAAGTCTGGATTTTTTTATTTTTTTTTCTGGTTAGATTAAGCATTTTTAATCAGTCAGTTTGCACATGCACCAAAGCAGTCACCCAGAGAAAGGCCAATGAGCTTTAGAAATAGGTTGCATCTGCTTCCCAAGTCAACCTAGACACTTTTTATTCTGCACTTTTTCACATCAGCAATATGCTGCCATACAAAAACCAAAGGACTTCAGGCATCTGGCTCTCTTCCTCAAAGCCCATCTGCACATTTTGGCGTAGAATATGTAAGACCACTATCGGCTAGGCTTGTCCTTTTGGATGTGTTGTAACTCACAGAAGAAATGGAAGGCCTGCAACCTATGTGAGCTATATGCAATATTTTGCAATATAAGATGATCCATTACAGTTTACCAAACCTCAGAAAGCCCTGTGGCAAGGTGAGACTGTCACTGCCAGATCTGATTTAGCTTTCATACGGTTTAATTTTAAAAATGTTGTAAAAATGTGTATTCAAATTTCCTCATGGTTCTTACAAAATTTATTTATAAATAATCGGGGAGGAGAAAAAGACAACATAAATGGCTTCAATTTTTTCAGCACTCTGTTGGAAAAATGTCTTATCATTTTTAGTACTACAAAGTCATCAAAGGAAAATTCCAGTAAAATCAATGAATAATCATTTTTAATAAATATTAATGGGAAAATTTTCTAATTAGCTCAAGTACTATCACTCTTCACAAAAAACCCTTAGATTGTATCACAGAACACAAACTGTCAGAGTTCAGCTGCAAAAACCCCAGTGAAGTGTCAGAGCAAATTTTCAAAACAGAAAATGTTCCTTTTGTACTTTGACAGAGTTAATTCATGTCAAAACCTTGTGGGCAGAAAATTCCATTCTGAATAGGATTTTATTAGTCTTTATAGTTCATATGCATGCTGAGCAGAATGTGGAAAGTATGAGCCTCCTCTGAAACTGCTAACCAAAATTATTTTCCACTTAGAATAAATTAATCTCATTCAGCATTAGAGTCTGAAAATGTATGTATATAATCTAGCAAGTTATTTAGCCTTTTCCTGTACTCAGTGGACAGAAATAGAAATCCTAATGTTCTTCATTTTATCTTCATAATACCCTACCCTTATGAAAAAGTGCATTTTTCTCCATCTGTAACTGAATTTTCAACTAACCAGAGTTTTGATCAAGTCCTTATCTGGAAAGAAGGTAGAGTTAGATGAAATTAATCAAAAGTGTCTCATTTTCTTGGTTTGTATTAACTTCATTCTTCTGATCACTAAGGAATAAACTGGAATAAACTTGAAGAACAAACATATCTTCTCCTGCCCCTTGGTTCTACAATGTAAACTAATGGCCAACCTATTACTACCTCTTCACTTTAATGCCACCTTGATCATTCATACAGATTAAAGACTATAACTTTGTAGTTGAAAGCTTATTATGGATGTCCAACAGCAATATCTCATGTGTATCCCATATCTTAGACCCATTTTCCTTGCTCAAATGATCACTTTTCTTGATGGGGCCAGGAAGCAAGATGTTACTCTACATGTCTAAATCAATGCAACATTAAATATAGTGACTTTAGCACATCTAGGATACACTGGGTGCACTGAATATAGGTGACTTGCACACGCACAGTCCTGGTCACATGAGATTTTCAGGTATCCGGCATAGACCTCCAAAAACTAATCTGAGTATCTACTGTTGAGATGACAGAGCAGTGAAATTTGTACCTTTTATACTAGTCTTAATCAGCAGAAAGGACCGAGTTGGTAATTGTCTTCCTCAAAGAGAACTGACTTCAAGTCAATTATAAGGATATTGACTAATGCTGTTACCTAATATGAGACAAATTTTCAAACATAATTTTTTTATTCAGATTTATTTATTTCAACACAAACAATCCTGTGTGACACTGAATTTAAAAAAAATATCAAAAAGCAAGGTTCATCAAGCTGAAGATTATGTCTTTCAGCCTAGCTAAGAATGCTTAAGTCACATGAAAAACAGAGCAATTTGATAATGAAACTTCACCAATGTCCCTCCCACCCTCCAGTAAGTTTTGGCTCAGTGGTTTCAACAGTCACAGGCAGTAATCTTAACTTTAAATGGAGATTTAAGGTGACATTTCTATGTCAAGTCATGACACCAAAGTTGTACCGGAGTTTGTCCTTTCTGCACAAAGAATTCTTCCAGAATGTTTGTTTCAATAGTTTACGAAATACGTAAATTGAAATAAATGAGATATAGTTCAATAGTAAAACTCTGCCTGGGGTGAAAAATACAAGAGCAGAGCTTGACTTCAGGGAGTGTTTTCTGATGTATGGCATGTAAAACACTGCCCATGGGACAACATCCATTTCTGTAAATTCACATAAAACTTACTCAGGCTGTTTTAAGCTATAATATGGAGTTGTAATACACCTTCAGACTTCCTCAGGCAGCAGAAAGTTTGTATAAACAAGAGTTCTGACTTTTGGGCTATTGGGAAAAAGAAACATTTTATTCCAGATTTTTGAGAGGAACCGAGATGAATGGGTACATTTTAGTAGCTGAACAATACCTAACACTAAGATTAAATCTTACAAAAGAGTAAGAACTTCTATATAAATGTATCGGTCCATTTTCATCTTGTAATGAGTTATCCCTTCAATTTCATCAGTCAAGATCAGCTCTTTACAGCAGTCAAGAGAAAGCTTTGCCATGTTTTTGTGGTTAGTTTGCAGATACAAATTCTGGCTTTTTATTGATGCGCAAAGTCATGGTCAAGATTCTGAGCCTACTGTACACAGATCTATAAATACACAAAACCTTTCCTGTATCAAGGATGTTACAAAACTCTTTGCGGTTGAGACATAGGTCGTATTTCAAGGCTACTCTAAGCAACACAATTCTTTCTGTTTAACTGTTTTTTGTCTACTATTATGTGCTGTGCAGCAATTGTCCTCTTATTTTGGGGTTGGTTGTTCCTTTGAAAACATAGCAGATGCAACATCTCCATTTTATAAAATAGTCAATAACCACAGCCCATTTCTGCTGGGAAAGGTAGGTGACTCGCACCCAGTATGGAAATATGTGTGCCTATGGAGATCTGCTATATAAATTGAAGTGAAGTAGTAGGATAAAGCCATCGCCTTCAATGTGACTGTTGTTCTTTCTTCAAATTCTTCCTGAAACCTTTTTTTATCATCAACCCCATTAATGTTGTTTTCAAGGTGTGTGGTGACCACCACTTCTCATGCTCTAAACCATGTTCTTATTGGTGTCTTTTGTCCTAGTACTGGTTTCCTACAACTTTCGAGGCTCAAACTGTTGACCCTCCAATGAGGGCAGTCCTTTTGTTATCAGCTTGTACCTGACATAGCACTGTCCTGAGTCCTGTTCTGGTTCTACAAAGTTACTGACACAGTGCTAGAACTTTGCGTGTTGGTCCAGCAGAGAAGTTGGAAGGCAGAGCCCACTTGCAAATCAAAACTGGTCACACAGAGCGAACAATTTAGGGCTGCCTTTTCAGTCCTCACTTTTGCCACACGCATGTCAGCTGCTACTTCAAATCCTGGGACAAGGTCTCCCTAAGCCTATGAGATGCCTTACTCCTTCTTCTGTACAGAACCGAACAGCAGATACTGAGAGATGTTCATGTCCTTCTTTTGCACATCTGATATACTGTCAGAGTTATCCCAGAAAGAATCCATATTACATAAATATTTATGTCTGTGCTCACTGCTTCAAACTTCATTTTCATGTATGCAAAAAAGTCTTTGACTTCAATTCAGGTGTGAGGCTCTTCCAAGTGTGTTTAATTTGAAAAAGGTATAAATGGCAATGTGATAAGTAGATCAGTGCTTTAAAGGTGCAGAGCAAAAGAAGGCTTCCTGGAAAATCAGCATCACTGACCAGATCAATATATGTAATTGATATGTATTTATTTCTGTACTTAAAATTTTTGCATACCTTTCAGTGTTAGCAGGATTCTTGAGCAGATTTTCATTGATCATGACAATACTGGCTCCCTTTTTACTGTAGGTCAGCTTTAAATGTTCAAATCATTGTCCTTCAAAAACAAAACAAAGTAAGTCAAAAAAGGCAGCAGTTTTCCTTGAACCATCTGAAGGAAAGAGATTTTTTAATAATAATGATGTCTTTATATTTGCATAATATTTTATAACTGTACAATATTTACTATATTAAGAAAACATTCACATAATAATACAGGAGCTGGAAAACTGAAAGTGAACCCAAGCTCAATCAAGCAAATAAACTTTCATTAAAAATCTGAGTGCTGAAAAAGTACATAGAAAAACAAACAAAACACTTCAATTACATTTCCAATAGACTTGGTAATGAAGTGTACATACTTCAAATGATTACTACATGTTGTGCAAGTTACTGTAAAAATCATCTTGTACAAACATTTGTGTTAAATGCATTATATTTTCCTAGAATAATCATTTTGCTTTATGGTTTATCAAGTATTTATGTCTTTCTGTCACTGATACTTGGCTAGACCAGAATAAATATTATTCAGGTATCACTTCTTGTTTTCAAAATGTACAAATAGGTATTTGTGAGTCATAAGAAGCTAGAAAATATGCATTTTGCAAATTAGCTATGAATAATATAGTAGAACTTTATGTTAATCATTTGATGTCATTAATAATTGCAGTAGATTTTCTCTTAATGATTGTGGTACACTTTTGTATTAAAAGCCATCTTCTCTTTCTTATATTTTTGATCTTCTTCATCAGACTAGGATTTTTCTTTCTTTTTCTTTTAACTTTTTATGGCTTACTATATTGATCATACCATCCTTATCTTCCTTCTAGACCTTTTATTCTTCACTTAAAATTCTGGTGTTTTGTATTCAAAGTGAGAGCACTACTGCTGCTTATTTTTCTGAACTTCTGTCCCCAGGGTAGGTATCCAGCCTCACTATCAAAAACTAATATCCGCTGAAGTCAATGAAGTCTGCACATTTCCAAGAGCTTTTTTACTTTACAGAGCAAAGTACATTGATATTGGACAATAAATGATTGTCGCAGAGTGTGCTCTTAACTGTATGGGAATCAATGGCAACTTTCAGTAGTGTCCAGTTCATTTAGGCTTTCAGAAATAGTATTTGTCTCTATTTGTCTAACGTAGTTGTTGCATTTCAAACACCTAAGGACAATGGAAGTTATATTTCCCAACTTAATTCATAGACAAGTTTAGGTCAGAGTTATATTACCAAAAATACTTCACTGAAGATAGTCTGAAGGTTTGCTACACAACCTGGAATGCAGTTTTCTGAATGGAAAGAGGAGCTATCCTCACAAATCTCCAGTCAATATGGTTTGTAAGCAGAGGTGACAGCAATGCCAAAGAGCAAGAGGACTGGAGACAATTATTAACAGTAGGACACCATCTAATTATGACTTTAACACCCATTTTTTACCAAAGCAGAACAAACTACTTCAAATGCAGCTCTAATTAATGAGATATAATATTTACTAGCTGAGAACATTATAATCTTTCAGGAAAAAAGAATTATATTTACATATATATATATAAAATCTTATGTGTGTTTAATTTGCAATTGTAAAACATCCCAGTCTTGAGCTCAGGCTATGGTTGCTCCTGCAGCAGAGATATCCCATTCTAATCATAATCACTGTGCCACTGGCAGCAGATGAATGCAGAACTACAAGCTTCAGTTCCTTGTTGATTACCAGACTTTCAGTTCATTGCTTCCTTTTCTAGAAAACACTAAGATGCACCACCAGAATATTACTATTCTGCAGTGAATAGGCAGAGTTATTATGCAGGGCATGAATGTACTTTAGATTTTTGCTACTGCTCAGCAAAGAACCTGCAGGGCTATACAACTCGATATTAGGTAAAATGTAAAGTCAGCTCTTAGGAAACTGGCTAGGGAGTATTTACAGACTTAGAGAGTTAGGTTTAGCAAGCACTTTGCAGTGGTTAATATCAAATATGTTATGATGACCATTCAAAAATTATCAGCTACATTAGAGTTTTACCTTTGCTGCACTCAGATTCCATGTTTAATAACATTTAAGGCAAATTTTCTTCCCACACACACCCAGAAATACTAACTTTTGAGAGAAATACCCATGTCCCAGATAACAGAAGATGATGGTTACTATTCTAGTAGGTATATCCTGACCAAATTAACTGAGAATACAAAACCAGTATGCCTTGAGAGACCCTGGATATCGACTCGGATTTCTAAACTATCTTAACACTCACATCATTTTTATTGCAATTGCTACAAGTACTTAGCAGAGTAAAACTAGTTCAGATATGACTATACTAGGTACATCCTAAGTGCTGGCTGCAGTACAGGCTCATCCTGAGCACTATATTAATACAACTGCCTGTCAGCATTGCATCTGACGTGACAACTGTTCTGCTCATTGCAGTAGGGAATGCCTCTAGACTGCAATGTTGTTAGTATCTGCAATCAGATTCTATTTAATCACACACAAAGGGTAAATAGGGTACCTTGCTGATGCCAAGATAACCAGGGTTTTTTTCTAGTAAATAAGAAACAGCCACAGTCTGTTCATCCTTATTTTCTAGCCATACTGCTAAATAATTATGTGATCCTATCCAACAAGATGGATCAGTCTGGAGGGGAAAATACAGCTGATCAAATTAACTAAAAACCAGCTCACAGCTCAAATGCAATTTTGTTGAAATTGTACGTCCCTTAAAATTGTCACAAGAAAGATTGTTCTTTGATGTCAGTGAATCAAGTTTGGTCTAGGAGTAAATTCAGATTGTACAGAATCTATTTTTTGCTTCCCTCCCTATCCCCAAACAGTATGTTTATTTGACCTACCTTTTAATTTCAATAGTACAGTTTGCCATCATTTACTACAATCCTTTAAGGAGATTCTTAAGTGTTTTATACGGAGCTACATTTTGACAATTCTTAACAAAGCATGGCACTTTGAATCTTTGCAATATAGCCTTCCTAAGGTGACTGCATTTGAAAAATGTGTGTAAGATTAATGCTGATTTTTTTCCTGAGTCTGAGACAGCCATAGGCTCGAAGATGTTTTAATATCAATCATCCTCTGTTTCCTTTGACCTTTAGGAGCAGCTTCCATGTGAGAGGGAAATTGTCTATCCTTTCTTTATTTGGGCTGCCTAGCACAGCTGCATTGCCAAAACACAGGGACGAACCATGATAGTTCCTCTGCCTCTTCACTGTCATTCTCTCTTGCAGATAAGAAACAAACCACAAACTATAAAATGCTTGTTAAATTACAAAAAAGTCATTAAATGTATAAAAGCACATGTAGTTAAATAAATTATATCTTGTAATCAGTTTGTCTGAGAGCAAAAGAAGTCAAATTAAGGATTGAAGATTATTTTGAACCACTCACAGGACAATTACTGTTCACTAGTAACACTGAACAAAGGAAATTATTGAGATATTTCCCGTAAGAATTCTCAGCCACTGCATTGCAGGAACAAGTTTGAGTATCACTAACACATAACAGCCCTTAATGCTTCCACAAATGAAACCTTGTAAAAGGTTACTATCATTAATCATGAGTTACAAAGTACTATCAAGCAATTTAACCTACAGAATCAGCCCACTGTAGCAACCACAGTATAGCTCAAGCTCCATAATAATGCATATTCAATTACCTAGCTCATCTTCTTCTGTCTTTATTATAATAGATAGCCACAAAGCACTTAACTGAAGCGTTCTGTAAAAAAAAAAAAAAAAAAAAAAAAAAAAAAAGAAAAGTTAGGCATGTGATTCCTATTCATAGGATATATGAAAAGGTCAATGTGTTATCTGTATTTTTCAAGACAACTACGGTTTTGGATCAGTGTTCTCAATGCAGTGCCTTTAGATAAGTCTGTGTACTTTGCTCCTTAATAAATGTGGCAGACGTGCAGATGCCTATAAAGATGTCTGTAGTATTACACTGACTGATAACCGAGTGTGGGTGCTCACTGGAGCTGGCTGCCAGCACGACCACATTTTTGGAATCAGTGTTCCTCTGGCCAGGACTGACTATTTTTCTCCAAGTAATGCTTGGGAACAGATCAGGGTTAACACAGACCAGGAACAATTTCCATAGACAGTTTGCATTCAACAGCCCTGTTTTGTAGCCTAAATGTGTCTGGATTGTGCTACAAAGGTAGTCCCGATTCCGCTTGGTGAACTCATCCATACAGACGTAGCTGCAATGCATCTGTACAACGCTTGTGCTTTCAGGAGCAAGTACAGTGTTTTGAAAAGTACTTAGAAAAACATAGAAATCTGAAAATGTAAGTCATCATGGGCCTGAATTCTTCAAATGATTCAGATTTTATAGCAGTGCTTAGCTATCTGAAACTTCCAGTTCTGGACAACACTACTTTTAGATAACTTCTCGAAGTACCAACTCACTACCAATGCATGTGAATTTAACTAGTATGGTTTCATGGATCTTCCTTTCCAAATTTCCAACAGCATAGAATGAAAGAATCTTATCTGGATATAGGAATATAACAACATCAAATATAGAATCATAGAGTCATTCAGGCTGGGAAAGACCTCCAAGATCACTTGGAGGAGTCCGACTTTTGACCAAACATCAACATGTCAACTAAACTAAGGGACAGATCCAGTTGTTTCTTTAACAGTTCCAGGGATGGTGACTCTACCACCTCCCTGGGCAGTCTGTTTCAATGCTTAGCCAAATTTTCAGTGAAAAAATTCTTCCTGATATCCAGTCTGAACTTCTTCTGACACAGCTTGAGGCCATTTCGTCTCATCCTGCTGCTAATTGACTGAGAGAAGAGGCTGACCCTCACACAGCTACACCCTCCTTTCAGGGAGTTGTAAAAAGCATTTTCTCTGAATCTTCTCTTCTCCAGGTTAAACACCAACATCTCCATCAGTTGATCCTTATATGACTTGCTCTCCAAATGCTTCACCATCCCCTACTCTGGACCTCCTCCAGCATCTCAGTGAATTGAGGGGCCTAGAACTGGACCCAGTACTGGAAGTGCCGCCTCAACAGTGCTGAGTACAGAGGGGCAATCGCTTCCCTGGTCCTGCTGGCCACAGCTTTTTATACAAGCCAGGATGCCATTTGCCTTCTTGGCTACCTGAGCACAGTGTTGGTTCATATTCTTTTGCTGTCAACCAGTAACCTCAAGTCTATTTCCACTGGGCAGTATTCCAGCCACTCTTTCCCAAGCCTGTAGTATCCCATGGAGTTGGTGTGACTCCAGTGCAGGACTCAGAACTTTGCCTTGGCAAATCACATAAGAGAGGACACCACTGAACATGCATCCAACTGAGAATCCATGAACATCATCAACTTAGGGATGCTTAGAGAAAGAATATAGAATAAGAGCATGAAGCATTTTCTTCCAATCAGTATTACTTTTCATCTTCTAGGAAACAATCATTTAGGGATTTCGTGAGCTGAAAATGACACTCAGTCCTTCTTTTTTTTTTTTCTTGAATTTCTGCTCTATGAGTTTATTCTGTATCTTTCCACAATTCATTATATTTTTGATTTCCAAGAATTTCCACAGCAATCCCACACAATTCAACCCTGCATTGCGTGAAAAATGTGTAAGGGATGAATGATTAGTTTATGCATACAGACTGGGAAATAAACAATGAATTTAGTTTCATTATTTCAGCAACATTTTTCAGTGCTGTGTCATTTTAAAAATAAATAGATGAGCAGAACTTTTGAACTGTATACCTTGATAGTTAATCATTTAGAACCCTTTATGCTCTCAATACTTTGGCTTAAGGATGTGACATTGTCTTTTTATCTTTCATCTTTACTATAAACCTATAAAAACTTTAGTATTTTCAACATGCCAGGAAAATATTCTCTCTATAATGACAATGTTAATGTTATCATGTTGATCCATCTGTTGATGCAAACTTTTGATGGTATTTTCATGAAGAATTTCCCTTTGGGGAATGTGCTGTATGTATTTGATTTGGTTTTTATGGCACGTTTTCCATATTGAAAGACACGATTTCTTTTTTATAATCTAGTAAGAACAAAACAATGTATTCATGTTATGTTTGTTAATAAGTTATACAAAAAGAGAAATTTGTCTTTGGATCATTTTCTGATTTGTAAAATTTTTTCCTTCCTGCATTTTACAGAAAGAAATAGACTGTAAAATAAAGAAATCAAAATATAGTTGAAAAAGATAGTAGCATTATTTTTCTGTGGATCTACTGCAATAAAAAAGGTTACATTGGAAAATTCAATTTTCAGAACAGTCTGTAAATCACAAGAATGGCCCTGGACACTAAAGGTTTCAAGATGCGCTTCATGAAATGTTGAAAGAAAGAGTTTGGGCTGGTGAATTTTCCTCTGGGTTAGATAGAGCTTAACAGAGACCTCTCCAGAAACTGTGGATACTTATTTCCTGGACTGTTATTCCTAGTGACAATGAAGTGTCACTGCTCGATGAAAACTTGAATGTAGATACTAAGTGACTTGTCCTAAAGAGGCAGTTTCACCACTAAATTTATCCTTTCCTGGCACATAAATCAAACTAGTTTGATATCACAGGGGGAAATCAAGGAAAATTGAGGCAGAAAGTGTTATAAGACACATCTAAGACTGATTAGATACGTTACTTTCTGAATGTGTACAAATTTCTTTGCTGAAGATAAAGAAAACTTAGCTGATTGAGAAAACAGATTTTGTAACAGCAGGCTGCTTTTGGCTGTGTGCCAACCTGATGTGAATGGTTTGTATTTGTATCACTAAACTCTCTTGCCTTCTCAACAGGTTGGCTCTACTGACTCCCTTACCCTCAAACAATCCCCACCCCTAGACCATGCTAGAGGATTAGCCATAGGCAAGACACTGAGCAACACACTTTGACCAGTGAATTAGATCAGATAATGCCCAGAGGCACCTTCCAACAAAAATCATTCTACAAGCCTATAATTATTTGGAAGACTACTAGGACCACAGACCTGCCAGTGTGCATAGCAATAGCGTAATGCAAGAGATAACATTGCATCAACCTCAGGCTCCTTGGCTAATGTAGATCAAACTATAGACTAAATATACAACAGAGGAAGAAAAATGTTAAAAACCTGATCATTTCTTGTTTGTACTTCTGATTTCAGTAAGTAACATTTTCTGATCAAATCTATTATCTTGAAATTTCTGAACAACCCTACTAAAAAGAGCAATTTCCTTATCATTTGGCATTGTGACCATTTCTATGACAAATGGGGGAGCTGTGACTCAGGCTTCTTAGCTGTCATTAGCAAAAGATATGTTATTAATAAAAGGGTCTCTAATCATTGATGTACTCCTGCAAGTTGAAATTGCCATTGAAGTGCTAATATTGTAGCGCTCCAATTGTACTACATTATGTTGTATAGCTAGGTCTGGCAGCATGCTGTCTTAAAAAAAAATAAATAAAAAAATAGGTGAGAGTCTAAAGGTACAGACCTCATCCATCTTGATCTCATCCAAGACAGCTTGAAGTTCAAAGTTTAACCAAACATCAGAGCAGGAGTAATTGCCTTTCAAATCATAGCAGACTCACAGATGCAGCCTATGACTTACAATTTGATAGGAAGTGCAGTTCAATAAACATACATTGTGTTCTACAGAAGTTGAGTATGACAGAAAATCATGATTCTGCTCAAGTCAAAATCATTTTCCCCCTGAAGTTAGAAGTGTAATTTCAGCACATGTGGTTGTAATCAGAACATCCCTCATGCCTACACTTTGACAGCAGCACATTCGTGGCAGGGTGGATGTGCAAGAGCCACAACAGGTCTTCAGGACTTCTCATGGGAGTTTGCAGCACAGGGAAGCTGTGGTTGCTCACGCCTGAACGTAGTAATGAGGGCTGCATACGTGAACACAGCCACACAGCTGACACCACTCTAGACCTCCCTGTTAATTTTGGTAGTACAACAATGTAACTTAGAATGAAGCTCTGTAGCACACCAAGCAATGCAGTATTAATATATATAGGGTTTATTTGACATTGATATCAGTACAGGAAGATCTGAAGGGAAAAGTGAGTGTTAAGGCAAAGTTTGAGAGGGTTATGGGATTTTTTCAGAGAATAGAGAAAATGTAAAAATGACTACAGAATATCCTGCTCATTTGCATTATTCTTAAAATACTGCTTTCCTAGATATGCACTGCAAATTTTTATCTGCTGGGTATTGCTATAGATAATGTGAAGATTTCTAAGTAGCTTATTATTATGAGCCTGGATAAGTTTGATTCTGAAATCATTCATGAACTATGGGGATATTTAATGTTTTATCAAACCTTGTTTAAAAAACATAGAGCCACTAAGGTGGTGATGAGGTTGAGCAGTCAGTTTATAAGGGGAGGCCTAGGGAACTAAGCATATTCAATCTGGAGAAGAGATGGCTCTGGGAGATAACAGCAGATTATCATTAACTGAGGTGGTTATGGAGCCAGACCTTTCGGAGTGGTGTGAAACAAGAGAAGAGACAAGGTCTCAGAAGTTGAACTAGGGGAGATTCAGACTGAAAATAAGTTAAAAAACAATCCCACAAGGACGGTCAGGCATCAGTACTAACGAGGTTGTGCATCTTTGGAGGTTTTCAAGTTCCAACAGAAGAGCCTAGTCTGATCTCATAGCTGATTGTGCTTTCAGCAGAAGGTTGAAACAGAGAACTCTTAAACTCCCCCCCAACCTGAATTTTCCTATGTTCCTAAGGTCTTGAATATCAATTTCCACAGAAGTGTATCATGAGCCAAAAAAAAAAAAAAAGTCTAAGAAAATATTTTAATATTCTTGGTATTCTCGACCTTTAAAATATACAATTTTAAAAAAATAGAATTGTAAGTGCTTTTCGACCATAAATACCATATATTATTTTTTCCTAAGTAGTATCTTAGCAGCTGAAATTATTTGCCTGCTAAGAACATCTTGAAAAATCCATGGCACACAATTTTTTTCAGAGACATTGTGGATATGCTTTCCATTATTTAGCACTTTGCTACATCACACCTTAAGGAAATCCTTAATTATTCAGTGTGGATGGTAATTTTAAGGAGAAGATATTTAGTGAAATGAGCTGATATTGATTTCACTAATTAGACCTGAAAATGATATTATTGAGATCTTTAAAAACCCAACTCTGCAGCTGGGGTTACTGTGGGTGTTGATTGGTGGTTTTTTGTTTGGTTTAAAATGAAGCATTGAAACAAAAGCTTTGAACAGATTTAGGATAGAATCATTCCTGTTGATTCATATAGTTTTTAATTTATAGAAAGTTGTACAGAACTTTTAAGTTCTGCTGCACAAGCAGAGCAAATGGATCAGCAACTGCTTTATTTTCTTTCCATTACAACACAGATAGGAAAACACTCTATGACAGAAGAAAGCAAAAAATACAGAAGGTGTTGGGGAAAGGATGATTGGGGTCCAATCATAGCAGAAGTCTTAAGTCAAGTGGATGTTCTTACTATAAAACATAATGGAAGAGTAACTCAGGTAAATGATGGAAAAATTAAAATGTAAGTTGCAAATTAAAAGAAATTGAGAGGGAGAGACAAGAAGGGAAGCAATAAATATTTTTTATGATACTTTTGTGATGCAGAAATAAAAAAAACAAACCTGTGTGTAATAAATAACCATGTTCACAGAATCACAGAATTAACAAGGTTGGAAAAGACCATAGTGATCACTAAGTCCAGTCTATTACCTAGCCTATTACCAACCTATTACCCAACACCATCATCTAGATCATGGTATTAAGTACACCATCTAATCTTTTCTTAAACACATCCAGGGACGATGACTCCCTCATTTTCCTGAGCAGCCCATTCCAGTGGGAAATGACTATGTGAAAAAAATTTTCCTAATATCCAGTNCTTGGACTTGTTAAATCTCATCTTATTATACTCAGCCCATCTGTCCAGTCTGTCAAGGTCCTTCTGAAGGGCCCTCCTACCCTCTAACACAGAGGACCTCAAACTACGGCCCATGGGCTGGATACGGCCCCCCAGGGTCCTCAGTCCAGCCCACCAGTATTTACAGAAACACCCCCCCTCTGTCCTGTCTGCCATCTTCTCTTGGACAGGGACACCCCCTGTCCCTTCGCAGTCCCACGGGCTCTCTGCGGGGCCGGCGCGGCGGGACGGGGCGGGCAGGCGGAGTGCAGCCCTCGCCCCCGGGCTTCCCAGTGCTACAACCAGCAGTGTCAAATATGGAACCTAACATTGACCATCTCATTAGCAAAAAGCAAGCCCATAGTTCACACTGAAATATTATTTGTTTTTGTTGATTACAATAGTTCTTCATTTTAAATATTGAATTTTTTTCCTGTTTTTCATGCACTACTACAAATAAAATATGTGCAGTGTGCATAGGAATTCGTTCTTTTTTTTCCGAACTATAGTCCAGCCCTCGACAGTGTCTGAGGGACAGGGAACTGGCCCTCTGTTTAAAAAGTTTGAGGACCCCTGTTCTAACAGATCAACACTTGCCCCCAGTTTGGTATCATCCACAAATTTGCTAATGTTAGACTCAAGTCCCTCGTTCATATCATCAATGAAGGTATTAGAACTGGGCGCAAAACTGGGGAGCACCACTAGTGACCAATCACCAACTGGATGTGACACCATTCCCCGCCACTCTCTGGGCTCGGCCTTGTACCTGGGGAAAAAAACGTTGCAAATGCTTGGATATAAGATACAGGTATTGGCCTGTTATCAATAGTGCTCAAAGACAGATGAGTCTGCAATTTGCAACTCAGGGACTTCCTGAGTCAGAAAGTTTTCTATCTTGTATCATTATATCTAATAACTTTAATAGGATTTTTGAGATGCTTAATGAACCCGTGTAATGTCTTATGAGAAGGAATTAGCACCTAAACTATACACCATATGGAGGAGCATTTACTTTTTTTTGGTTTTTGAACCCATCACTGCTGCAATCAGCTGAATCTACTCTTTTTTGATTTTCTCCATGACACTCAAGGTCTATGAAATCTGAAAAGACTTTTATTATATGCTGTCATTATCTCTGCCTTCCCCAGACAACTTCTTCCCAGTATCAGGCTATGCCTTTAGTAATCTTTATTATCCTTTCTGCTTTCTTTTATATAGACTTTCCAAGATGAGAAAACCAGGTTATGTTTATTATTTAAGACCTGAGCATTCAATATGTTTCTACAGTGATATAAGTTGTTGGTTTCTTCCATATTCCTTTTTCTAAAATACCTACTAATCCATTTGCTTTGTTGAATCTTAATGACCATTTAGCTGGTGTTTTCACAAAGTTGTTACAAAGTTAGATATTGTCTTTTAGTGCTAATATTCAACCTAGAGATCACAATTGTGCATGTTAAAAATAAAAATATCCTTAATTTTTTACAGACAAGCAACTTTTGCATTGATTTTGCCTTTACTTTGCTTCTCTTATGATGGCTGATTGATAGAGGGGATTATAAAGCAGTACAGAAATTTCTTTCTGCTGGGTTTAGTCTCAGAATGCATTGGTAAGATATTCTTCAGACCTGTACAAGTAATATACAGGCAATGTCAGAGAACGGGTTAACAGTGAAGTGCTAAAACAAATTGATTGACAGCTGTAAGGTTTGAAAGCCAGATGAAAGACTTCGGAAAGTTCCAAGGAAAGGAAAACAAAACCTTGCTTGAACCTGCTATTATCAGAGAGCATTGGAGGATAGAAAGTGCTGTGATTGTTCTTAAGAACTGCACTGGCAGTAGTCCAGAATGACAAACTAGTACGTTTTATTTCAGCATTGGGCAAATTGATGCAGAAACGGAAATCTAGTTTGAAACTACCTCGATGAACATATGATGCTGGCAACCTTCCATTGCTCTCTGTAAAGGAAACCACGTCATTCTAACCTATTTTAATTTTTCAAGCCACCTAGCAAAATTTAAATAAAATAAAACCTCATTATAAGAATGATAAGCTTTTAAAACTTTTACAATTATATATTCCTAGCATTCAGAAATTGTCCAGTATTGCACAAGAATTAATAAAAAGTTAAAAACTTAGTAGCAGTTATGTGGGAGGGAAGAACAAAATAATTTGTGCTGGATTTTACTTAATTTTAGCACAGAAAGGTAAGACTTTAGTTGTCTGCAGTCTCTCTCCAGTCAACAGAGAGAAATATGTATATTCAGGTAACAATTTATCATATCCTAAACCAAACCTCTTGTGGGTCAGAGGAATTGCTCTTTGGAAATATATGTTTCTCGCACTGATGGTAGATAGGGTACAAAGGAGTTATTGAGATCAGTTAGCTAAATTTTATGTAGTCAAAGTCAGTGAGATGAATCCCTGACCCTACAGCGACACAGTGAAGCCATTGTGTGGTACCATAACACTGTACAATACTTGCATTGCAAATATTGGATAGAGTTATTGATCCTCTTTTTGTGTTAAACCTACATAAGTCCACAAAAAGCTGTCTTGTCTGTGAGGTACAATTACAAAATGAAATACATTTAGTTCTACAAGTGCAGACTTGGTTATTGGATCCACATGACTTTAGCATCACTGACTATCAAGTTATCCTTTCTGGGGTAGACTGTCCTCAGTCTTGTGCGATGGAAAGGAAATAAAGAGAAAAATAATATCCATCCTGAGCTGTGTGACCTCTGGGGAACTTCAGGAGTTTGTTTAATCAGCATATTCTCTTCCTCAATGAGTTATACATTCACCTGTGCCACAATGTGAGGGATATTTTTCTTTAGTTGCTAATTCAGTTTATGAATTATATAACTAAATCAATGGCTCCCATTACTTGCAATGTGAGCTATTGACTTTTGCTTTCCTTCAGATGATTAAAGTGAAGAAATTTCCACATTGTAGAGAGAAGAGGAGAGGAGAGGAGAGGAGAGGAGAGGAGA